>JAWWES010000133.1:27602890-27630970 GCA_035583135.1 Lophotriccus pileatus
TGCCCTTTCCCAAGGCAGTCTTGAACTTCCCATCTCAGACAATGAAAAGCAAGCCAACTTGAGATGTACCTTAAAACATATATATAATTGCAACTCCAGCCAGTGCTGTAGTAACAAAATTATGGTCCTCAAAAGACATACATTTTTATAATGGGCTCAAAAATACATAGATCAGGCTCTGCTTTCTAACCTCTGCTTGAGGGATCCATAGATGTCCAGCTGTGCTGGACACATACCTCCAGGGCTGCTCTCCCAGTAAGAAACCTAGATCTTGTAATTTCTGCCCTTCCCTCACTGAGTCACTCCAGCAGCATCCATGAGCAGGAGTCAGCAGGGACTGCTCTGCTGCATAAGCACGCACAGTACCTAGAACTCTTCCAAACAAAACCAAACCCTGTCTGGTCAAGCTGAGAACATAACAAGCCAGTAAAAGACAGAAATCCTGCTTACTTCAACACAGAGCAAGTCCCAGGTGAGATTCTCATGAGATATGTTCTTCCTGGAAAACTTTTGATCGTTTATGTCCAACTTCAATGCACTTGATTGCTCTCTCAAGCTTTAAGAGTGATACACTGCTGGAGAAACTCTCAGCTCCTCCCTAAAGCCAGAGACCAGGTGAGTCCATCCCATAATACATCCTGCCAAGGCTATGGCATTTGATTGCTGCCAGAGAAGCAGAGGTGCTATAGAAGACAGGAAATTTTGGTGTGAGATTAAGTGAAATTTTGATGCGTTATTAGCACAGTATATCACACATATCAGAGGAATACAGAAGATAAGCCAAAAGGAGGAAGACTGGTTTATAACCTAAGCAAAAAACCCCGACTGTTTTCACCAAGTCAGTACTCCCAAAAGTTCTCCTCATGGTGGGTGTTAGATAATCCCCACAGCAGGAAACTGCTGGGGTGCTACTCAACCACGAGGAGCCAGGCACCAAATAAACCAGATCTCCTGAAAGCAACATGAGCCCTAGGTAACCACAAGATGCTATAAATACATCTTTGTGATTGTCCATTCTCATTCATTTAGGCTCCAAATGGGATCTTTAATTGTGTGGTAAGACCTGGCAGAGTGGAAACCCTCAAAGCAGAAAATGTGTCAAACCCTTCTGCCTGAGCAGACACCCATAGCAACATTTGAAGGGAATACACACTCGCTCTTGTCTGGGGAATGCCATGCCCAGTGCAATCTTAAGCTCACTCTGTGTCAGACACTCCAGCTGATACATGAGCCAGGCTTCATTTCAACAAAAGAACAGCTTTTTTGGAAAGGACAAATTGCCTTGATTTAAACACTGCTGTTTCCAGGTTCAATAAGCTTCACGTTGAAAGCGTTTAATGCTAAAATTACAGTGAATATTTGGGGTACTACTGTGAATTATGGCAAAACAATATTTGACACCTCACAAAAATAAATCCATACGTGCATGCTTTCCTTTTATTTTTTTTTAGTAAGTTAAAGATTTTACATACTTCAAATCTTAAGTATATAATCTATGTGCATATGCCCAAACAATACCTTTCTGCATGTAGTCATATACGTATGTACATACATAAGCTGCACATGTATAAAGACATAAGGAGATATATATTTACTTACATTATGCATCTGATATTGCATTTATATCTGCATGGAGTTTCTATCTGTTATTCAGCTAAATTCACATACCAAATCTCATTGTTCTGTATTTGTAGAGAAGCAAAAGGAAAAAAGAGGCCTAAAGAGCGGCTGTAAATATAAACTCTCCATCTGTGTGGTAAAGGGACTAGACCACATTGCTTAAGCAGGAAAATGTGCTTTTTAAAAAAATATAAACAAGGTAGATCTTAAAAGGTTTATATTATGGCAAAATAATGTTTTCCAAAACAAATTTCAATTCCAAGCGCCCGTTATTAGATTTGATTGGCTGCTACATGAGAAATCACCATGATCAATCTTTTAGTTAATCTCAATCGTCCTTCAAGCATCACAGTGACATGGCTGGCACATGCCAGCAGTCGCAGATGCTTCATTAAGTAGTTAATCGGCAGTAGCTGTAGGGGTAATTCAACATTTTCCGAAGAGATCAAACAGCACTTTAGGGTAAAACATTCCCGTCCACTGTTATCTTTCTGGGTTGTTGTGATTAAGCATAATTAGGGTTCATAATTTCCCTTCCAAATAATAACAACAACAACAACAACAACAATAATAATAATAATAATAATAATAATAATAAATCAGAGGGTCTGAATGACAGAGGGTATCTGGCACATCAAAACCATACTTTAGCAGTAGATGTATGAGTTTTATAGCCTGGACCAGTGGAATTTAGCGAGAGTGCTCTGGTCATGTATTAGAGAGAATTTTCTGCACTGAAAGCCCCACAGTGAATAAGATCTGTGTAAATAGTTCAGTGGTAGGATGTAAAAGCAAACACTGATTTACTGAGCAAACTAAAAGTAGCCATGCTATAATGGTCTTGGCTCAGATCAAATGCTCATCTAGGGCAGAATCCCTTTATTAACAGAAGCATAAACCTTTAGCATCTAGAGAGCATTTGGGCAGTTATGCCTGCAAAAAGCATAGCTAAGAGTTACCAGAGACACTGCAATCTTCCAGCAAGGCACGTATGTACAGTGGTCTGAGTGGTACTAACAGCTCCACCCTGCTCTCTCCTTTTGCTCAGGTTGTCAGTGAGGCTGGCCAACCAGTATCAGATAATGAAACAGCACACAGTTTGCAAAACAACCCTGATTTCTTGGAATATACTCATCTAGGTACAAGCCTGTGTTTCAGAAATACATTTCAAACAGTAAGATGTGCATTGCCACTATTTGCTATCCACTAGATAGAGGCAGTCCCTGGAGTACTAAATGACATAACTAATACTCTGGGAATGATGTCTAAGAGATCTGTTGTTGGACCACCCTATGGCCAATGAACAGAAGGATGACCTGAGTCCTCATAAAACATTAGTGTCACACCCTTGTTTCTAAGCCTCATGTGTATTTCTTCAATGTCTCAGTGACAGGAACACTGAGTTTCTTCAGTTATCTTAGTGTGAAGGATAGGAGTGACATTTTGTGCTCTAAACCCAAGAAGCTTTTGGCTTTGATGAGTGATTTCATTGAATTGGTACCCACCTGACTCTCAGAACATTCAAAAATGTTCAGTGTCTCTCTGAGGAGACACTGAAACAAATCCAGTGTTTCTGTTTGTCCAAGCTTTCAGTCAAAATTAATTACATGCCAAAGATGTCACGCTGGCCAAGTTGAGCAGCACTCAAGACCTGCTGCAGACAGCAACGTTGGTGTATGCATTAGCAGCCATGCAGAAAGAGGACAGCATTCAGCCTTCTTGAAACATGCAGCTAGTGGAAAAATCCAGTGCTGATCAGTCACTTCTGTGCTTTCCTGCTAAATCAACCTGCTGCCATCATTACCAATGCTCTCTTTGCCCCTTTCCCTCCACAGAAAGAACAGCCTGATACACGGATCCATTAAATAAACAAAAAATGCTGGTCAGGGCACTGGGGTGCATTGCTGAGAAAAGAAGGAGGAAGAGTTCACTGTAACATACTGATCAATGAGGCTGGAGGCTGCTGAAACACATGAGCAATAAAATACTTATTACCAAAGCATGAAGGAGAATAGGATCTTGTGCTGTAAATCTTTCAATAAGGTAAACTGTAAAGAAAAAAAAAGCTGTGAAGTTGAAACTTCTGGCTTTAACATATATGCTCTTCTTCAGAGCAAAAATATTCTTCGTGGTACTTCACGGTTCTTATAGACATGTCCACATTAAAAATACACACCAGGATCCTCTTTCAAGTGTGCATCATACAAGTGCAAAAATCCCGAAAAGCTCAGCTCAGGTCTTACAATATCCAGGTCTATAAGGGCCTCACAGACGACACAGAATTGAGCCATATATGTACATGCATAGATCTTGTTAAGCTATGAGACGTTTAACGAGCACAGCACAGCAGAGGGGCTACACAGGGCTGCTTATGTACAAGTAGGGTAGTGTCACTTGAAAAACGTATATTGTGTGTAGAACTGCCCAAGTATATTTCAATGCTTTGTATGTAGATCATCCTGCTTTCCAAAAGGCTTTTTTCTCATTACTATCCTCAGAACTTGCACAGCTTACTTTTCCAAAGGCAGAGGAAAGAACTGTGTCTTTTTTATGCTATAACAACTTGAGTACAAGCACAGATTTGCTATCAGCAGTGTAATGTTTGTGATTTTGTACCAGCACTTCCATTTCTAGGTATAAAAGCAGAGATGCAAATAGGAATGCTTGCAAAAAGGAGGATCAGACCTGCTACACTTTTCCTCCAGAATGAGCTGCTCACATAGTGCAATGGAATTCTCCTGTAGAATTTCCTCCTGTACTTTCAAAGCACTTATGCTTTTGAACAGTGATTGCATGCAAGAATATGTTCTGTGAATCTTTCAGAAAAGTAATCTAGAATGGTTGGCCTGGACTTGGTCTAGATTACCGAAGCACATTCTCATTCTCATTGTCATTTGAAAGTATAATTTCAAAACAATAAATAAAACTTATAAATTATTAAAGAAAAAATTATTAAATTTGTTTAAACCCCAAAAACATAAACACACAAAACAACCCCAAACCCAAAACAAACAAACCCCTGCCAAAAACAAACAAACAAAAACCAACAAAGAACCCAAAAACAACCAACCAAACCAACAAACAGACTTAACAGAAGAGAATAAAACTAATTCTGAAGATGGTCAGCTTTTAATAAAAATGTCTTTAGAAGAAGTTGCACCACTTTCACAGAGCACTGTGGAAGAACACGGCCCCATCCTCAGCCTTTTTCTTAGGTGGCTTTTTCAGCCAAATCACAAGACTGTGGGAGACGACAACACAGGAAAACTGATGTCTGTTCATGTGTACTGCTTTATAGCCTGTGAAAGTGCAGGTCATCAATTTCAGCTGGACTTTGTGGATGCTTAAAGCTAAGTATATGCTTAAATGTTTGGAGATTCAGGTCCTTAGGATACAACTGCCTGCTCTCTGTATGTAAAAAGAACATAAATCCCTTACTGGAAGTCTGAAAACACCTGCTCAGTAGCAGAATATGATAAACATCTTGACCATAATAAATTTTGTTCATGTGGGTGATCTCTGAATGACAAGCCTTGCTGATCTAACCAAATCCTTCCAACTTTGTGTGAGGTTTTCAGAGTATAAACCCCTCTTTCCTCCAAGATATTTGAGAGGTCTTTAACATGAGCACTGAACTTTTAATTAAAGCTTGAAGGATCCTCTATTATCCAAATGCTAGATTGTGAAAGAGTTTTCATATTTTCTTTGCACTTTAAACAGTCTTTGAAGCTTCCCATATATTTTTCAAGCAGAGATGCTCTCCCTTTTGACAGGATTATGGAGAATATATTTTTCCTTATCTTCTTTTACTACTTTTTCTCCTCCTACCATTTTGAGAATACACTCCAAGCTTGCTGATGTATAACTCTCATTTCAGTTCACATGAACATTATTTTCTATGTTACAGAAGATGTGCACAACTTTATTTACAGTGAAATACTTCTGGAGTCAAATTAAATTAATACTAGATGGAAAGTGTAGTAAGTTGATCTTATCCATTCAAAGTATTGTAATAGTACAATGGTACAGTGTAGATGCAGTTTTATTGGTGTCTTTTACTGCCAAAGTGTGCTCTCAACCTGAGCAATTAACAGGTTTGCACTAACCAAACTGCATTCAGCTTTTGTTTCACTCTCCCCAGCCTCTGATTTTGTCCCACAAAAAGCCCAATAAGAGAAACTAATATAGGAGATGGTACAAAGAGGACTGATGAATTGAACGTGTTGCCTCTAAGGGGAAGCTTTGAAAACAAGTTTACTACTGAAGCTAGGACAGAAAAGCATAAAACTTGATGCAATAATCACAGGGTAAAATTCAATAGTCTGTACCACCTGAGAGGTCAGGCCCAATGATCATAGTGCCTTATAAGTATGAAAATTGAGAGCTGCTTTAAGATTCGTGGGCAGGTCAATAAAATATACTCTGCTTATGAAGTGCTCCTGGAAGACATAAAATTAAGTCTCTGTAGCTCCTTGCTCATTTCTGCCCTTCAGAATTTGTTGTCTAATCCACCAGAATTTGTTTTCTAATCCACTATCCTTCTGCTTGCGGGTTTATTGCCATGTCTGCCGATCACACTTCCATCTGTGTTCAGGGTGTCCTTCATCCTGCTCTGCTCCCTTACCCATTTGTTTACTCCCACATCACCCTATGTAACATCAGACATGAATCCTACTCTGCCATTCAGCTTTTCCGTACATACACACTCCCGACATTTCATCACTGTCAACCTCCTCTTTATTTTCTGCCTCAAGGGAGACACATCTGAAGGAAGACCTCTGGAGGACTGGCAGGGAGGGAAAGACAGGGACTCTGTCATACAGCCACTGGATGCCAACACATTGAAAACGTGGTTTAAATAGCTTCTGTATCCTTGCTCTCATGATTGATCGCTTGGCTCTTTGCTGGGTTAACAGCTGGACTCAATGATCTTAAAGGCTTTTTCCACCCTAAACCATTCTATGATTCTATGATTCTGAAATTAATTTGACCAAAGAAGTTTGATATACTGGCAATTTTTGAAAGGAAACCGGAATTTTGGGACCACTAAACTGGAGGGATTTCTAAGGTCATCAAACTGGCATCCCACAAGTGGAAAAAATGACGAAAACATGCTAAATCCAAAACTTTCCATGCTACCTTTGTCGCCCTTACATGACAGTGGCCACAAAACACTCTGCTGACATAGAGCAAGCCAAACACTTCCAGTACAGGAGACCAAAATCTGCAACACTATGAACAAAATTAAAGTAGAGCACAGGACCATAGTTTCTTACTCCAGCTGAGGAATGCATCAGGTGAAAACTTCTCACACAGACTGTCCTCAGATACTTGTTATTTCAGTGTGGAAAAGAATGGTGTTATTTTCATGAGTCGGGGGTTCAGAGATGTGTTTCACAGCCTCATGAAGCAGTCAGTCTTCCTCCAATCTCAAAAAGCCACTGAGGAGAAGCAATCCCACGGGGAACATGCTGATGGCAGCACAGTTCAGAGCCTTCTCACAGAAAAAGCCAAGATTGCCTTGGATCTGGCCATACGAAGGACCACCTTGCTATGCTAATCTGCTGAATAAGGAAGATCTAGGTCAGAGGGGTTTAATTTCAAGGGGGATCAGATCAGCCCCCAGGCTCCCATTTGCCATGCCTGGGAACTGGATACTCCACCACTGTCCTCTGTGACATTGAAAATTTCCCCCAGTGTATTTTAGCTCAGAGAAGACCTGAACAGGAACTGAAGCATGCCAGTAGATCACTCTGATCAATCCCGAGTGACAGACTGTAGTTGGAAGCCATCACTTATTTATTTAATTTCAACTGCTTGCTTGTGATAAGATTTTTCAAGGTTACACATAGAAACTGCATCAAATTACTGTATAATTTGGCATTTCAAATACTTTTTCCATGGCTATACATGCCTGGCCCACTCCTTCAGTAAGTATTGAAGTGACAGAATTAGTTCTTCAGTTGACAAAACTAAAACTGCAAGCATTTGTCTTCAATAGAAACCGGTTCCCCTTTCCTCTGGTTCCCCACCCCTCAGTTTTGGATAAAGTGCAATACACTCTTGATTGGTCAAAAATATTTCACTTAGTTGAAAATAGAAACCTCTCCTCTGTGGAGAAATGTATTTTTTTTTCCTCTAACAGCTAGAAATGAACTTAAGAGAAATGTCATTCAGATAACAAAACCTGAACTATTTCAAGGTTTTCCCAAATTTTTGTCAACCTTATCCCCCCTTGGCTGAAATTATTTGACCCAATTCATAAATGCTTTTGGCTAACAAGAACAAGATATCACTGTCAGGGAAAAAAAAAAGACATAAAGAAAAGAAGTTTTGTTTGAATGTTTCCTCATTTCTAGCCAGAGGCAAAGCTGCCACCGTGTTCACTGGAAGGAAAGCTGGGTTCTTGAGTCCTCTAACTCTCCTCCAAGGTTAGCAATTCATACTCATTTCTCCTCTTATGCTGGGGAACAAAGTGCTTAATTTCGCTGGGGGTTTTTGTTCGTTTGGTTTTTTTTTCTCCCCACACTAATTGCAGAGGTAGACAATTTAAAAGACAGATGCTTAAAATCCATTAAAAGCTTTCCTAATATAAGTATATTGGATAGGGATGCTGAGAATTCACAAACTAGCAAACAGACAAATACCTGGACAGTGCCATGCACTTCCACATATTGTGTTAGGACTAAGAAAAGGGTTACAGAAAGAAAGGAAGGAAGGGAATAAACCTCCTGAAGGTAGCATTTGCATGAGTGACAGTTAGGGAGTAAGCTGCTGTGAGCAGTATCAGAGCGCTCAAAACAATAAAGACATTAAAAGAAGGAGGTAAAAATAGATAAGAAACTTCAAGATTGCATTTGGAAAAAATAAGGAACTACTCTTTTTTTGTAACTGATTCTTTATTTTGGTACCACTGCTTTGTGGAACTTGAGCATGGAAAGACAGGGACCTAAATCACAGACACTTCTAGGGGAAAATACAAATGGGGTAAGAAAATCCTGCCTTAAAGGGGCAATCAGGCTCCAACTGATCAGGGTAACTGCTTTATCTTTGCATTCAACAGGCAGAGGAGGGTCAGAAAGGAGAGTTATCCTTATCTGGGTAAGAACTCCTGCTAGAAAGGATTAGTAAACTCCTGCAAGCTGCTTGCTTTGGGGGGTGCTAGAAGGAGGTACCAGTTGCTGAAAATTATGTATGTCCAAACATACATGTCCAGGTTCCTCTGAGTGTCATTTACCTCTAATAAGAATATAAGGGTTGCACTTTCCCTCCATTACATCTTCACTGCATGAATCTCCTACGTGTTCTGTGACTACAAATCCAAAAGTGATTAAAATTTCCTGTGGGAAATTACAAATGCCTTTCATTTAAGGAAATTCATAACTTTTGTTTAGAAATTATCATTTTGATTTGTACCTCTAATAGAATGGAATACTGTAAATGGATTTACATATTAGATTATAATTACAAAGGTAAAATTAATTTCATTTAATATCATCAGTGTAGGCACTTAATGAAGGAAGTAGAAATTCAAATTTGTCACTTGGAACTCAGTAATTTGTTTTAAAATAGGAGCTGTACCTGGAAGTGTTCAGTTGGGTGCAACTCTATTTTGATCATCTGGCTCATTGATTTCTATGTCATTGTCCTGGATTTCTGAAGCACAGCATTTTGGAAAGTTCAGGGGTTCCAGCTCTGCCACAACCATCTTCCTCCTCTATTTAGCCTGCCACTTACTCAGTGTAACTGCCAGATTTTGCTGTACCCAAAAAGCTAGTCTGATTAACCTTAGATACATAATACTTTATACATTTCTGACGACAGGAGAGATCTTCACAACACAAAGAACTTTAAAATCTATCTCCAGCTGAATAAGTAATGGGAGCTCAATCCATTAACAATCCAGCCATATAAATCTTGGCCAGCGCACGTACTGGGTTTAGCTTCTGTTTTATTATTGTAACTGAAAAACTGCAATACAATCCCCTGTGGGAAGCTAAAAATTGGGTAGGATAAGTCCTTCAGAAAATTCAGATGCCAGTTTTCCCCTAGAAGCAAACTTTTATGACAGTTTTTAAGGCTTCTGAAAATCAGTTAGTTGCAGTGATTGAAGCTGAAGTGAGATTCACATCCATTTTCTAATGCCTTAAAAATAACAACAGGAATAATGGCCCTTACACAATAGAATTGTAAAAAATTAGAGGTTTCACCAAAAGAGTTATTTGGATGAGAAAATTATAGCTGCACGTTTGCACATCTGCACCTTGACAATCATATCCATGAGAATGTTGTAATTGCCATGAATTATGCAAAATGCTAATTAAGAACTCTAATTCACTAATCATCTCACAGGGTCATAACTAGAGCTGAATTTTATTAAGGACACACAATTCTGTGAAATGAATTTCTACACTATACATCTCTTTCCAAAGGAAAGAAGGGAGGGCATGGAGTCTTTGTGATTTAGTTGGAAGGAAGGGATTCAGGACGAAACTCTCTGGACAGCCCAGACACTGGCATTCGTTATGACCTATGACAAACATTTCTGTTCCTCAGTTTCCCTCTGTAAAAGATCAGGAGACTACCTTCCTACCCTCCCGAGGAATGTGTAAGGCTTAGTGTGCTCATGTTTGTAACATCACCTATATAACATTGCAAACTCTTCAGAAAGCTACCTGAAATTGCTGATGTCTGTGTTAAAAAATAAAACAAAGAAGAATTTGATGCTCATCTGCAACTGGTATTTTTCACAAAAGTCTGAGGCAGATAAAAAAAAAAAAAAAAAAGCAACAATCCTGCAGCCAGGAGAGAAAGAAGAAACACACTGCAATTCAGGTAACTACTTTTCTGATGAACAGGGATCATCACACAGAAAGACTACTCTAATTTGATATGGTATATTTGCAAAATGTTACTGACCCAGAGATGACAGAGCTAACCTTCAGAGAGTCTCCTGAGGCAATGTTTAACAATAGAAAACTACAAGACTGAATCAGCTTAAAGAAATTGCACCAATGTGGATGGACACAGTCAGGCAAATCTTCAGAGGAAAATGCAACAATTTTAGAAAAATAAAAAAGACCCATTCCCATTAAAGTTTCTGGGGGTGGAAGCTTTCAAATCCATTAGCTAGTGCTAAAGATCTCAGTTACAGAGGTTGGATATCACATCTTGGAAATACAGCAGGCAGGCAGGCAGGTGTTAGATGCAGACACAGAAAATAAAATCAGCTACCCTTTCCCGTCCTTGTGCTATTGAGTTTCTCAGCTATCCTGTAGTTACACATTGAGCAGACGTGCTGAGAAGTATGGGACTGCTAATGCAATTATATCAATGTCTGTCTGCACCAATCTTTCTCGCATAGACAGATCTTCCTCTGCAGCACTGATCAAGGCTTCCAAACACACATTTGACCTAACAAGAAATTCACACCGAAGTGTTTTGGCAGACTACAGAAATACACTTCAGATTAAAGATGGCATAAAGTATTTGCTGTAAAGCAAGCTGCTTTCTGTCATCCATGTAGTGGATGAAGCAGATGTGGAGGTCTATGTTTGCCGAGAGAACACACCAGCCCTGTTACACCAATAACAGGAACTGACATCAACTTCAGAGCTACCAGGTGAGATTTCCAAATTGGTGACAGGCAAACATTCATTTCCCTCTTTTTGGTTCTGTCTGCTTCCATACCTTATGTTCTAAAATATGGAAAAATTACAGTCAGAATGCAGCAGGAAGAAAAATCTTAGGACTGGTCACAATTTTATCATCCAAGAGTATGTTGGCAACAAGGGAGACCCAGTTGGATCATGTATGAGTACCTCTCATACTGGAGCTATGCAGGGCCCCAGGAGGCAAGAGGAATGTAAGCACAGCACCTAGGGACGCCTCCTCAGCATCTTCTTTCACTAATGAGAGGGACTCAGCAGAGAAGTGGATGTCAAAAAGGAAAATGAGGACACCAGGAAAAAATGTGAATGCATATAGGCCACTCTTGCCATTTTCTATGTGTAGCCAGAAGCACGAACAGAAGGCTGGAAGACAGGTTGAGGTAGCACTAGGGTTTCCTGCCACACATCCCTCTGGAGCACCTCATCCCTGCGTGCAGACTGCCTGCTGGGGAAGACCAGGCAAGAGCCGAAGTGCTTGCAGGGATATGTTTCCTTGCCAAGACTCAGCTTGCAGTGCTCACCAGTTACAGGTTGGCAAATCATTCCTGAGAATTAGAGACTCACAGAAACACTTTCCTCTTCACTAACACAAAGTGAGTTATGTGGTTATAGGTCAAATTCTGACCTGGTGTAAAGGAAAGTCCACTAATAATAGATGATCTAGCTTGATATTTTCTGGGATGAATACATCTACTTTTTCCCAGTGGGCAAAGAGAAAGGAAACATCCAATTAAGCACAAAAAATAACCCAATTAGGAAAAAAAAGAGCTAATTTTTTATTTTCATATTTTTCAATTTATATTTCTTATTTAAATAAATTAAATTCAATTAAACTAATTTCAAAATATGATCAAATCCAAAGAGCAGTCTTGCAGCATCTACTAACAAAACAGATACAGGATATTCCACAAAGAGGGCAGAACAAGAAACTTTTCCTTAAACTGACTGCTCTGGTATTTCTGTCAATTAACAGAGAGGCAGCCAGGGAACTCTATGCTGGCAGCACTGCAAATGCAGCCTAGAATATTTTGCAAGTCTGTTGATGTGGTTAAAACTGTTAGTCCTGACTCCTGTGCTGACAGGTGTGGACAGGTGAGCTTGTGAGTCATAATATGGGACTGACAGCCAAGAAATACAAGATTCGCTGTATGGATCTGCAATGGACCTGCTGTGGCAGCCAAGGGAAAGTCATTTAATCAGGCTGTGAATTTAGGATATCATCTGTGATTTTTTTTTCCCCTCCCCTGCTCTCTAGTTTGTTGAGCTACAAGAAGCGTGACTGACAAGCTCCCACTGTGTGTCTGTATTCCAACATAACACAGAGTCTTCAACATAGGAAAAAGCCTCTAGGATAGCAGGAGCCCCTCAAATGATAAAAACTCATTATCCTCTTTTTTTTACATCAAAACCATGAGCATTTGGCATACTTGGAAAGGTGTCATGACTGTCAGTTGCTACATACTTCCACTGTGTATTCAGTTTAATATTATGACTAATGTCAGTCATACAAGCAGTGTGGATACATGATAACACATATGAGAGAAAAATTGCATAGGTGCAAACTGGAAAATGAGCAGCTTGGGTTAGAGACGGGAAATGACCTAAAAAGCTCCTTAAGATATGTGATATGGCAATAGCTGAATATGGCTCTCCAGCAGCTTGAAGGTGGGGCTGCGTTACTTGTCTTGCTTAAAGCAAAGACTCACTTGAACTCTACTCACCTCTGGCAGGAGTTCCACAGGCAGCCCTAGCGCAGTGTCCTGCACACACCAATAATTCAGTGATGAGAGGGTTGAACACAAAAAATCTGCCAGGTAAAGCACAGAGATTGTCATTCTCCTCAAAACAACACACAACAGCTTAAGTTTTTGAAAGTGACAAACAGCACAAAAAAAAGGGCTGGGAAAAGGGTCTCTCTCTAGGGTGGAGACGTGCCTGTTGACCCTTAGTGTAACTACAGATATCTTCAGGTGCACATCAGTTAGAGATCCTGCAAGCATGGGAAGGTCAATGCTGAGCCAAGTCTTCCCCTGCTGGGAAAATGCAATATTAAAAGTGTTTCATTCCTGCACCATTTGTAATGGATCTGAATGAAGGAAGTAATCAGTTTGTTCTTTAGGAGGAATAATCACAAAGCATCAAATGGCTAGAAGTCAATATTTATTAAACTGCAAGCCAGTTGCATTTTACGAGCGCCAAAAGTGAGAACATTATTATAAGATCTGATAAATCAAAGCACTGAGAGTAAACACACTGTGTAAGCTACAATTATATGCCTCTGCAAGATCAATAATTCAAGAGGTTTCTTCCACATTATGCATGATGGCCTATGGGAAGTTGGCCTCTGGAGAGTGCTTGCTTGGACTGAGAACAGATGCAGGGGCTTTTGAAGAATTCCTATCTCCAAATTTCAAACAGTTGACTATCACACTTCCAGAGATGCAGGAGCAATACAATTATCTATAGTGGGTGGGAGGGCAGCTATTTCTTCCCTGCTAATATCAAGTGCAGTAGGCTTTACAGGGATGGTGCACACATGCACACCCACAAGCTTTTTAGGGAGTGCTTACCTCCTCAGGGAATGCTGTGCTGTTAGGATCTGACTGATGCTAATTAAAAGATGGTATGTTAAGGACCACCCTTCTGTACTGAAGTGCTCTCCCCAATAAAAGGAGCTGAGGAGAAATGCTCCCTTCACTCTTGTCGTGGACTACTTTCAGCACAGCATCAGACTGATCAATGTAAACTTTAGGCAAACAAGCATGCTGGTTTCTCTGTCACTCAATACATGCAGACTCAGTGTATTAGCATGGAGCAGAGGGGGAAGGGGAAAAACTGCCCTGCTTTCTTTTCTGGGTAACACCATCTGCAGAGGCAATGACAATTCAAGACACCTCTGGCAAGCCAGCCCTACAGAGGACCACAGTGAGTTGCAGCAGAGAACCAATATCATGATGAGAGATTGCTCCTCAGGTCTCCTGCTTCTCTATGAAACTCTCACTTCTCGTGTCAGCAGCGAAAATACAAGGATTTTGTTTTAAACAGGTAATTCTGGTGTCCGTCTCTTGATGTAAATACCCCTATAAAATCCTACAGATTGCTTTCTGGCATTGTGTATAATCAATATCATGCCTTCTCGCTCTCCCTGGGATAGCACTTATATTTTTGTGAAGAACGCTCTCAAACACAAAGACTGCTTGACCTTTACTGCATATCTAGGGCCTGTTTATTTATTTCTTAGCCTTCTTGTTTAGGAGGGTACCTGCCTTGCTGTGACTCACTTACAGTCTGCTGGAGTAGCCTCCATGCTGAGTCTACTGATTAGCCAAAGATTCATTTATCAGCAGATGAGGTTATGAGGTTGTCTTAGCTACACTCCCCAGCAACCTGCTTCGTACTGATTTCATTTGCAGTAATAGTACCATAAAGTAAACGGCCTTGCCTTTGTTATTTGCTTTAAAGTAATCAATGCAGTGTGCAACTTGTTCACTCTGAGACTTAATCAAATTAACTATATTTGTTCCCCACTTATTGCTATGGATTTCAGTCCTAATTAAGCTCCTAATCCATGAAGTTGTTTTCTTCGTGGGACACTATGGGAAAGGCTTTTCCCACCTCCTCCCCTCTCTCTCACACACAGGGTTATGTCACTTGGAAAGCTGTTTCCTTAAGGAAGATGCAGTTACTTCTGCTATCAAGTTGCCAAAATTCAATGCCATCGAGCTTCTAATTAAAAATCTAAATAATTTGAAGGGGCTAAATAAATAACTCCAGAAGGGTAGTCAGTTAGTTGAGCTCATCAGAAATATGTTGGCATATGCCAACACAGAATCTCATTTTCTAAGGATGGCAGGTTTTAGGCAAATTTCAGCAATGACGCCAGATTGTTTCAAGAGGCAGTAATTCTCTCTAGTTGGGAATACTGTGCTTTCCTAGAGAAGCTGGAGGCATACTCGCTTGGTTTGGTCTAAAACTTCTGAACTTTTCTTCCTACTTAATTGTATTTGGCAGAAAGATACTCTTTTCGTGCAGTTGTTGGAAACAGCTGGACAGAGAGGTGAGAGACCCAAGTTAGTGCTCAAAGAGTAAGAAGCTGTATACGTATGAGTTTAACCCCATCTTTAGTAGACAACAGGCTTAAATGGTCAACTGATATAAGCCTGTTTTATGGAGGAAGGGTTTTCTCTGAAAGAAACTGAGCTTGTTTAAGCTTCAGGACAAGTTTAAGATCATAGTTTCGTAGAATGGTTTGGGTTGGAAAGGACCTCTAAAGATCATCTAATCCAACCCTCTTGCAAGTTTAAGCTTGTGCTTAAGACTTTAAGCTTGTGCTTAAGAGCAGTAGTTAAAGTTTGAAACAATGACAACTCCTATTAATACAGTCATGAAACAACTCAATGATATCAACAGCATTATTTGTTGTGAACAACTGCTTCTTTTGAGAAATCCTAGCCCTCAACGCCTCACAAAACCACATAATTTCAAACCTGCCCAAGTAAAAGCAAATGTCATTATTTTTCAGGTTTATTTCTCAGGGTTGTTCAGTTCAGTGTAGCCATTATCAACCATGTCTTGGCATTTAGGCTAAGAAAAGCATATTTCTTTAAATAAAAACTGCAAAATGAAGTGAGTAGCAACTAGGGATTATTTTTTTTTTTAATCAGAGATTCTTTTTGCTCTTGCTATGCTTTTGAAAGGCAGAGTAACAGCATTGCAGGGACACTTATTCAATGTCACTTGTGAAAATTCCTCTTGAAAATATTTAGATATTATGCCACCTACCCAGGAAGTCCCAGCTACTATATATTATGCGTTTCTATATCAGTCAAAATCTTATGTACCTGTTCCAGCCAATGCAAATGCTACAGAAGGAGGTCTGACTACACCCGCAGTCAATGAAGCATCAAAAGTGCAAGTAAGAACTTGGGCAGTCATGCTGCTTGGAGGCTTTTCTGCTCACAATTTTAGCAGGATTAAAATATAATGGGCTGTTGCTCTCAAAACTCAAGCACACAAATGTGTATCTACACACTTTCATTTTTATGAGAACTGTAGAGTTGATGAAAGGAACTCCAGCATGCCCTCACTGGAAATGTCTGGTTAAGCACACATCTAAAAGCTTTCCTATATAACGATCACAATGCATAAAGCTGGCCAAGTGGAGAACATTAGGATGAGGATTTTTGATTCAACAACCTCATTTGCCACAAATGTAACTGCAGTTGTGATTCCCCAGAGGTAGCAGCATTTCAGAGAGGCATCCATGATTTCTACGTACAAATGTACTTGTCAAATGCATCAGCCAGAACTACATTGCTGTCACAGCTCAGCCGTCATTATTACTCCCTTTTCTGATTGTGGGTGAGCACCATATGCAGCGTGTGCATACATATGGACGACGCTGCCTTCATAGCTCGCGGCTACCGTCCTGCCTGCAGAGCGAAGGGACGGATCCTGATTGATTTTAAGCACTTCTGAGCGTTCGTACGAAACGTTACTACCTCAAGTCTACCGTTTTAAAACTTGCATGCTTTAAATGAAGCCATTAAATCCGTACTTACTCAGTGCATAAGTGTCCTGAATTCCTGAATAGCTCTTAAATCAAATCTTACGCAGATCAAATCAATCATTTTAAGTCATTTTTTAAACCCTCAGCAGGTGACTTTGCAGGGAAACCTGTGGAGCCACTGGGTTTGAATTGTCATTGGAAGACCTGTCCTTCTCAAAAGCTGCCAGGTTTAAGGGCAATCCCACCTCAGTGAGTCTAGGGAAAACAATGTTGTTTTGTCTCTGTTGCAAAGCTACTCTACCCCAGACAGCAGAGCACTCCCCATGTACCCCATGCAGCCTTCATTCCTGCCAGATACAGAATCTCTGCTACTTTTCAGTGAACTTCCTAGAGAAAGAGTTGTGACGTCTTCCTCTTCTTTGCCCTAATCATCACACACAGCCTGACAGTATTTCACAGTGGTGCAAGAATGAAATGGAGCATATTCCTCTGAAGTGCTCCATTAAGCAACAGCAGAAAATTAACAGGTACCACAAAGTGATCAGAAGTGTCCCACTGTCTCCTCTTTGCCAGAAAAAAACAAGGTTTGGAGGAAAAAGGAGGAGAGGAATCACAAAGCAGATACAATAACTGCAGAAATCATCAGACAAAGAGAAATGGCAAGGAATTCTTCAGAATTCATTCAAAACCAAGTAGTAGGATTGCAAATTATGTTAGAAAAGACAAGAAATAGTCTTTGTATGTTGAAGTAAAAAAATCTGAATCCCTCACTCTTTTACCCCAAGCTCTGTTTATCCCCCAACACAGTAGCTTTCCTGCTGTGACTTTGAGCTCCTTTCTGAAGCAAGATGATAGTTTCATAGAATGGTTTGGGTTGGAAAGAACCTCTAAAGATTATCTAGTTCAACCTTCTTGAAATGAGCAGTGACATCTTCAACTAAATCAGGTTGCTCAATCTGTGAGTGCCCACACCATTCTTGTGCTGGGGGCCTCAGAGCTGAGTGGGGTCTCACCAGAGCAGAGGGGCAGAATCCCCTCCCTTGACCTCCTGGCCATGCTGCTTTTGATGCAGTCCAGGATACAATTGGCCTTCCGGGCTGCAAGTACACATTGCTGTCTCATATCCAGGATTTCAACCCCCAGCACCTCCAAATCATTTTCAGCAGTGCTGTTGTCAATCCCTTCATCCTGCAGCCTTTATTGGTGCAGAAGGTTGCCTCAACCCAGGTGCAGCACCTTGCACTTGGCCTCACTGAACCTCATGATTTTCCCATGGGCCTACTTCTAGAGCTTGTCCAAGTGCCTCTGTATGACATCCCAGGGTGTAAAGATCCATAAATCCACCCTGTTAGCCTGTTCCAGCAAGGCTTGTGGTGCCAACACTCACCTATTTGCAATGGGTCTGCAACTGCCAAAGGCATGGTAATCTCTGCCAGATACTGAAGCTCACCCCCTCTCCCCTTCTTGTTGTGGTTGTTAGGGCATCAGAAGGAATACGGATCAGGAGCATGATAGGGACATGCTGCATCTTCAGCTCTGAACTGAAATTGCTGCTACCCCTGCTGAGCATCTGTACACACACAATCACATGGATTCCCTGCCTTCCTGCACTTTTTTCTTCCATTTTCGTATCTGTCAGCTAAACCAAATATCCAAATGCAAAAGGTAGCACTTGGGAAAATTATGTCGGTTTGTGGTACTCCCTGGAGGGCTCTGGGTCTGTGAAGCAATGAATGGATTATAATGAGTCATAAATATAGTACTTTCATCAGTGACAGGATCCTATTCTGCTATTCACATAATGTAAAGGCAAACTGCCCATTTTCTTCAGACCGGTAATCTGAAATCTCAAAGAGGGAAAGAAAAATAAAGAGAAAGCATCTCTAGGCACAAATTAAGCAGACAAATATGCAAGACAACATATTTAGCAGCAGGTTTGGGAACTTTGAATAAGAAAACCAGGCGCAATTGTCTTTTAATTATTTTGAAATATAATACCAGAACATCTAAATCAGAACAGAAGGGCCATAATCAGGAGGGGAAGCGAGGATGCAGTTGTACTTATGATCATTCTTCATTTTTGTGACCCCATTGAATCTCTTTTGTTGTAGGGCACATCCTCAAACACTACTGCAGGTTTTACAAATCAGAGTTATTTACAAAATCACTGACCATCCAGAAGAGGTGAGCCTTTCTTCCTCTGTGTGAGTCACCTCACATTACAGTTTGCTGAGCCCTGGCTTACCTGCTCAGCCACAACGTTCCCACTGCCTATTTGCCTGCTTCTGCCAATAATATGAACTCCTATTACTTTGACATCATGCTTAATATAGAGAGCTTTTGTATCCAAGCTGGTAAGTAACCAGCTTCCAGGCTGTCTGTTGCACTCTGGATCTGAGAAAAACTGTCAGTCATCCTCTTTTAAAGCAGCATTTGGATAAAGCAGATGGACTATTCCTTTTCTGAAATCACACCCTCTGGGTGGATCTATTTCACATAGCAAGTTTACACGGGTTAAATTGAATGACAGAAGACAGATTGCTGATTTCCAGTAATTACAAGGGCCACCTTTCCGGGCTTTTCTGCTTAAAAGAAGAATGCAATTTTCATATTTCAGTCTGTAAAAAGTCCTGCTGTGGTTGCCCTCATTTCAGCCTGATCCTAGTGATAAGCCCCTCAATGTCCCTGCACCACACTGATGTCAAAAGCAAATAAAGAGCAGGGTATCACATGCCTGCATGCCACTCCACTTGCAAGCTATTGTTTGCAAGAGTTCCCCCAAAAAGTCAGAGGACTTCTTTGCTGCCCAGACCACACACAGGTAGCAGGCATTTGAAATATAAGCACAAAGACATTCTGAATCAGTTCAATGCCTACATAAGAGGGACACAGCACAGGGATTTGGGGACTTTCAGGGAAGAGGGTGCAAGTAAAGACACGCAGATGACAGCAAGGACTAACTTTCCTGAGCTTTGGAAAGTTCAGTATTATAGCATGCACCTATGGAGATTTTTGTATTAAAATAAGAACAAAGGATGTGAGAGAAGCGTATATATTGAATCAGTGCAGTTTGTCTGCACTCTAAGAGCACTAATAAGCACACAGTTCAAGCAGAGTGCTGAGCAGAAATGTGAATGTCAACACGTTTCCAAGGCTGAGAAATAAAGATTCCATCTTGATGTTCTTCCCAGCTGTTGCTAAGAAGTTTTGCTGTTTTTTTCCCCCTGCATTTGCCAAGAGACCTGTCTAGAAAATTTTCATATGGATATTACTCACATAAAATGGAAGAGAAATCATGGCTCAAGCGAGACGGTTCTCTGGTAGTGGCATAACTAAAAGAAAGCAAGTGGCATCAATGAAAAGAAGTAGTTGAGGTTTTCCAAAGTATGTGGTTACAGTCACAGCTTTTTTTCTCTTTAATGGAAACTGCTCAAAGAAGTGTTGAAAATCAGGCTACTTAGTTTGATATTCCACTCCAAATAGGAATTCAAGACATACTCAACTAAAAAAAAAAAAGAACCATGAATATTCCCACATGCTTTGTACTTCAGAATTTCCCCCCCCACCTTGTTCATTTTCATATAAAATCTTTACACTCACATTAGAATAGCAAAACCAGAATTTATTTTCAACTCTCAGTATTCTTTTTAATTTTGACTTTCATTTCCATAAAGTTTCCATTTCCAAAGTAACTTCAGATTTTCCTCCTTCCTTCCAACAATTTCCACTTCGTTTTTCATTTTTTTTGGTACATGCTTGTTTGTAATTTTAGATTGCAATTCCAACAGCAACCCCCTGCTTCCTTGCAAGGCCTTTCAAAAAACCTGAAAGACTTAGGCATCCAAATCCCAGGAATATAACTTGTTAAAGCATCACTGAAAGTCCCAGCCCATATGGAAAGCAAAAACAGTTTTCCAGAAGCACACTTATGACCCATCAGAAGGCCAGTTTTCCATGATTTGCAGCCTTCAGTGGCTCCCAGTACTGTAACTAACTCCACATGTGAACAGTCCCATCGATTCCAGGAGAACTGCTCATAGCTTAAAGTTAACAGTAATTATGCAGATCTTACAGAGCATTTGCTCTCTTTCCATCTCGGAGAGATACTATTAAGAAGGTCAATACTTTTATTCCCATTGTACAGATGAGGAAATGGAGGTGACAGGACTGGGCCAACCTGAATGGCAGAGACAGGATAAATACCATAACGGATAAAGGCTACTGGTTATTACCCTTCTTACAAAGTGCTTAATTACTGAAGTCTCATAAGAAAACGTATGAAATAGAATCCATTTCCCTGTTCTCCATCTTTCCCAAGCACTGACTCCAGCTAATCATCATTCATCCTTCGTGCCATCATATGAAAGTTAACTACAGAGAGAATAAAAAGTGTATTTATACAGCTAAGGAAGGATTTGCATAGCTGGTTCCTTAGGAGCTTTTACCACGTACTGGATCAAAAATCGATTTTTTAAAAATTGTCTAAATAAATACATATTTGCCTTACAGACTTTAATAGCTCATTCAGAGCCCTGATGGTGCAGTGAGTAAACAAACTTCACTCTTTGATATTACTACAGGAATCTTCTGACTCATCCACAGGTGTGCAGGACCACTCACCGCAGCCACCATTACTCTAGAGTTCCCGCTGCAGAGGCTTTGCTTCTCATACCAGATGGACCACTGGCAGGAGCAGATGCTATGATGATCTCAGACCTACCTGGAATACCCTGCCATTTGCCATGTCTTTCCCAGCCCTTGGCAAGTCAAAAATTGCATGCTGGTTTTCACTTCAAATAACTGGGTGCACTGCAGCTGTAGCACTGTAACACATAGCTTGCTCCCTACTTCATGTGTCATTATCTGGGACAAATAAGTACCTAATCAGTCTTTTTATCAGCAGTGGAAGGTTCCTCCTGCCTGCCCTACAAGTTTGTCTGATCGTTAGAATCCGACTTTCTGTAGCAGAAGAGCTATATTTTTCTTAGATCTAACTCCTCTTCCACTTCCACATGAAAATAGTGAGCTTAATGTTAAAAATGATGTTGTTTCAGGCCTTCAGGCTTCTGGGCACTGAGAATAGAGTAGGCAGAGCTGTGAATATGTAATCTTGGCATGACTTTTGCTTTCCATTTCCTTTACTGGCCACTAGTGGGATATTATAACAAATATATTTCTGGCAGAACCAATTCCATAAGAGATTTCTATCTTCTTTTGCTTAATTATTTTTTGGCTTGGACTTTTTGCCAATTATCTTTAAATTAATTGTGAGAGGAGGGGAAGATTTCTTTGGGTCTTTTGGTCTCAAAAATGTCGAAAATACTTTTTTTTTAATTAACTCTGTCTCCTGCAGATACATCCAGAATGTCCATGAGACAATTTATGAAAGTTACCCACAAATTTCTCAGTTTTTTGATGTCTTGTGACATGTCAATGTCATCATTCTCCTCTCATTTCCATGCCATAATTGAGAATTTTTGTTGCTTTAAGTAAAGCAATGGCTTTCTTTTTAAGCCCATATCAGGTATGTATCCCAGATGGATCAGAGAGAAAATAGCCTGTGTTCACCTTCTGCTGGTTCAGGTCCCAGCATGATGTTCAGTACTCTGCAGTCGGTGTTATTAATTCATATAGCCTGGTTTTGGGGTTTTAACTACATTACTCATGACCCTGGGCTGCTCCACACAGCAATTCCCCCACGATTTTCATTTAAAACAAAAAATAAATGGAGTCACTTTCAACTTCTGGCCTTTTGCTTGCCTGGGGTGGCAAAAGTGTTCCTTGCTGTTGGTTTGTTCTGTTTCATAGATTTTTCCATGGACAACTGTCTCATACCTGACAATCTCCAATGCTCCACAACTACCTATTGTGAAATACTGCTGGCAGAGAACCTGGCACATAATTTCATGCACCTATGTAATGTGTGTGTAAAAATGACAACAAAAATTGATTTAGCTATTACAATGGCCAGAGCATTGCCTGTTCCGTTTTTGTAGTCTGTTGACTACAGATGGTGCTGGAAAACCCAAATGAAGGGCTCATGCAATCTGAAACAGGAGGCATGTATTTAACATTTACAGCGAGAAATGCAAACACCAAATGCAAATAAATAGGGTTTCCCACAGGACCCTTCTCTTTTGTTGCACAGTGAGTATTTTCTAGCTAAAATGTTATTTTTAGTATTTTATCTGTGTGATACAATAAACCTTACACAAATTGCTGCAGAAAGTCTGTGGAAATGTACATTTAGGTTATATGCAGTTACCAAACTGGTGTTTGGGGAACCATCTCATAAAAATGTAGTTTGCACCCCTGGGACCTAGTTTATAGGGGGATCCAAACAGCATTTTATCCAATTAGAATTAAGTTTCTGCCATGATTTTTAAGCTTACTGTGTTGGCTTTGGTATCTCTGACTATAGGTTTTTCACTTCCTGCACTATGCAATGGTTAGAAATGTAGCTTTCTCTCTATAAAACACTTGAAATAGCTTGAAAAGACACAATAAGCTATTAGATTACAACATTTCATAAACACTAGCAATCTCTTATACAAGAAAATATACAAGGGATGATCTGGAAAACAAAAAATATTCTAAAAAATCCCACAAAATTATTTCAGAAGATCTTGCTTTCATGTTTTACCACACATTTTCCCCAACTTATGACTAATTTCACTTATCAGATATTATCTTTCTCCCACAGGGATTACTTTTCTTTTCTACTTTTTTCCCTAAAGGCATAACATTTGTCATAAACTGTCTTTGTGAAATGTGGTGATATTAGGTCAACAAAATTCCTCTTCTACAGGGGCTTCAATACTTTCAAATCAAAACACTTTTCATATTAGAGAGGCCTTTAATTCATCATTCTACTGCAATGTAGGGAAGGATTAACTGTCTCAGCACACAGTCTGGTCTGGCTAAGAGACATAGGCACAATCACTCAGCCAGACACAAGTCAATGCTTCAACCTCCATGGGATTTCTGCTAACTGGCAAAGCACAAGAAGGACTTCGATACCAGCCAGTCACAACCCAAAATTCAAGAGGAAAATTAAGAACAATATTGGGTGCCTTACTTAAAGCAATTTATTCTGTCACCTTGTGTATATGGCAGTTCTTCGTACAAGTTAAATCCTTTATAACAGTTTAAAAGAGAAAGCTGAAGGGCAGAGTGCTTTGGGAAATATGGATACATAAAACATGGTGACATGCATCATCTGATCCAGCATCTTCCAGAATGCCCTTGTCATACTCTTCTCTCACTACAAGCCTGATCTCAAAACTCAGGGCCACACTGCCCAGCTGCTTGTGGCTTTCATCCCAGGGACACCCGCCACTGCTCTGCGCTATTTGTGCAGTTAGCAGGTGCGTCGGCATTTGCTCACGCATAGAGAGAAGGAAATAAGCTAAGAGTAGCTGGATAGGCTTGCTATTGATTTAGTTAGCATTTAATTCATGGAAGATGGTTGCACAAAGTTTGTTACTTGGTTTCTCTGAGAAACTCAAATATTTGTCTATTAAAGAAAAGCGTTGCAGGTCCAGGAGTGCTGTGGTAAATGCAGATTGTCAATAGACTTTCTCAGTTCACTGACACCACTCCTGTAGTCTTAGAAATGGCCCCTGGAGGAAAGTGATCCTCAAAAGTACCCATCCTCCAGCTAGCAGTAAGATAGCACAGAGAGGTGAGAACAGGCAACTGGTTCAAGCAGACTAAAAAGAAAACTAAAGAAAATCAATCTTCACATACCTTCTGTAAGGTTTAAATTTTATCTAGACAAAATTAGACAATCTAGACAAATTTAAGGTGTCCTCCAGGTGTCCATGGGGCCTTTACACTCTGCAATCTGGGACAGTGTTGCACTGATCACATGCTGCACTGATCACATACAAATTCAGCCAGGCCCTGTAGAGCAATATCACATAGATCACTCTTTGAATGACCACAGCTCAATTCCCTCCTAAAAGTCTTCATGTCATCGGTATCTACTGACTGGGAAAGCAAGCTGGGATGGACTTCAAACCACTTTGGTTGAGATTATATTGAACGCACATACACCACCTCATTTTAAGCTCTGAATTTAGGTACCAAAATTATTCAGCTGGTCAGACTGCCAGAGGATGCCCCAGAACATTCAGTCAGTCTGTCAGTTTCATGTCAGCCTCTGACAGAGATATCCCTTTTGCTGACTACGGGAGGTGTGAGTTATTTCTGGAAGGCATCTCATCTCATCTCAGTCTTTCAACTAATTCTTCTATTAAATGCCTTGCACTTTATTCCCTAAGTAGATCAGTGAAATTGAAGGAGTTGGAAGTATTGTTAAGACTGATCCTGCACCCGAAGTTCACAGGACCACATCTTCTGTCACGTCATTAATAGGCAGGGCATGGAAGTCTCTCCATCCCATTTCTCTGCCTTCTGAAGATTTGCTTGGTAAGGGAAAGTCCCTACTATGAAGGCTTTAAAATCTACATAGACAGAGAAACTACAAAAACCAAACCAGAGAAACCAGGCGTGAGGACATACAGAAGACTGGCAATGGTGTAAATAAGGGTACCTCAAGCCTTTACTTAGATGTTCAGCTACAGCACCGGGACAGATGCCTCTAAAATAAAGGAGCTACCTACTGGATCTGCTGGTTGCATTCAGGTGCTGAGAAACTCTCCACGGGATTTTATAAAAATTCTGCCTAGTGGACACGACATTCCTGCACAACAGATGAGCACTCTTATAAGGTTTGTCATCTGGTACTTTCTGGAGCATGAGCAATTGATCCTTATTGCCCCAAATGCTTAGTAGAACGAATATCATTTTAAACACAGACTTGCGTGACAGACACCATGACTGCCTGCCCACATTACTCAACATGTTTGATCTACAAGGTCCCAAACCGAACTTGTCCCAACTCCATGAGAAGAGGTGTGTTGGGAACAGAAGAGAGGAAGTAATTGAAGAGGGGAGATTTTTGCAAGCAGAAAAAGACCTGATTCCCTGAATAAATTATTAATTGGAAATTATTCACTCAACTTCAATAAATAAATCCTCAGTTTGTTTTTCCAGAGGAAAAAAAAATCCACAATATTCCACAAAAGCCAAAAAGGAAATATTAGAAATATTATTTACACTCAAACAGAACGGATTATTCACAGGGTGCTGAAAGCAATCTTTCCAACTAAGTGATGCATCATACTGTCAAGAAGCCAAGTTTTCAGAAGGGCTCATCATCCAGCAACTCCTGCTGAGAGCAGTAGCCTATTGAAAATCTAGCCACTTCATGGACTAAGTAAGAGCTGGTGGGTTTGGAAACCTGCCCTTGGCTTCCTCTACTCACACGCTATGCACTCTACCTTATATAGGCCAGCCCACACAGCCACACGTTCTCTCTTGAATGTCATTATCTGCAGAATGACAAAGGCAACCTGCAGCATCTTCAGATACAGTGAGGGAGAATATAAAGCAAAATCCTGGCATCCTTCCCACCCTTCCTGGTTTTTCCAAATCTCCAAAGGGGTCAGTGCAGCCCTCTCCCTACAGGATGAATGCTGGCAAGAAGAAAGTAGCATGACCAGAAGAATAGACTCTAGTTCTAATAAAGCTGTCAGGGTTGACATACAGTATCTACTGCTTTTCCATTCTCCTCCATCTCAAGCAGGATGGAGGATTATGCAGATGAGCCACTATATTGTGTCAGGCTCAGAAACATTGTCCTGTATGCTTGGCATAGCCTGAATTCGTTTCTATATCCCTGAGTGCCCACAGCTATGAACTGTCTTGGTGGGATAAACACCTTAACAAAGCTGTTTAGCAGATTTAGTAAATGGTTCTGGCAGGCAAAAACACTTCTAGTGAATGGGAGAATGTGCTCTCAACCCCCTCACTCTCAGAGCTTTGAAGTTTTAGTTATGATGTATGTTAAAAATAAGGCACTTATTCAGGGCTCACGGCCTCTTAAGCTACGCTGCTTCTTTCATGTAAGCACAGAAATGTCATCCCAGCTGTAAAACCCTTTGCACTTCCCAGCTACAGAATAAGTCACCACCAGCTTTTCACCGCTAGTTCAGCACTGCCTACCTTTACACTTTAGGAGGAATGAAGAAAAAAGAGTGAAGCTTTTGAGCACCAGCCCCATTCAGGTGAAGAAAGAGAAGTCAGGAGAAGTCCATCATTTCCCTCTTCACAAGCTGCATGTTCAAGAAAGGAGGTAACACAAACCCTCAGCCTCCTAAAGATGTGTAGAGTCCAGACATCGGGAGTTTATATGGATCCTGCAGGATCAAATCCTGGTATTAACACAGCTGCTGGGAGCAAGTTCTATCAGTGTTTCACTGCTGTTTCCCCTTCTTCAAGAGTTCAGGACCAAGAAGGCATTTTTCTTGTACACATGCATAATCAGTCCTGGTCATTCAACCACTCACAGCCACTGCAGCTTTCTCACCCAGTCTTTACATTTGGATTTCACTTCCACCACCACAACACATGGTCAGGACAAACACTGTGCGCAAGGTCTGTGTCATAGGTTAGCAAGGGTTCCCCCTCCCTGGGGAACTGTAGGTGGTTTGTCCAGGTGAATTTCTGGGACAAAACCAATCAGAAGTTCTGGTAACGCCTTTTGCCAATTACATCTTTAAGAAAAACAGAAGAGAAGGTTAGTTGCGCAGTTGGAAATTGAGGAGCCATGTGAGGGAGAGGCAGCAGGCCCCAAGCGGGGCCAGGCCTCCCCCCTCCCCCGGCCCTGGGCCAGGGGCAGAGGTAACCACTGAAGCCCCCCCCGATCCAGACATGTAGCGGAGTGAAGAAAAAAAAAGGACTTAAAAGGACTTTGCAAAAAAAATTTAGAAATTGCAGCCAGAGAGATAACGGAGCCTTCAAGGTCACAGCCCCAGCAAGCGGAGACAGAAAGTCTGAAGGGGGGAGAGAGACAGCTCCTTCTCTCTCTCTCCCTTCAGCAGGGAAAAAGACTGAATTTATATCCCTGCCACCTGTGGAAAGACTGTTGGGGAGCAGAGACAACCTCACCTGCAGCTCATGAAGGAGCCCATGCTGTAATAAATACAAAAGATATAACTCTCTGAAGTTTTTACTGGCCTGTGGTCCACGCCAATGCAGTTACCTACATCCGAGACCTATGCTGGAGCAAGTCGGCTCGGGTAAGATTTGGTATAACTCCAGTGGGGGATCGATGCTGGTGCAACTGCTGACCCTGAAGGACAGCAGAGAATGGAAGAACTGTTGTCTGAGGGGTAGACCCACGTCAGAGAGGTCTATCAAGGACTATTCCCG
>JAWWES010000133.1:27631070-27697522 GCA_035583135.1 Lophotriccus pileatus
TTGTTGTCTCAGAGATAACAGAGAAGAAACTTACAAGTGCTGCAGAGTGACTTAGAAGAATTTGCTTGCTTCTCCTCATGGATTGATCCAAAGAGGGGAGGAGTACTTTTGTGGACTCAAACTGTAGATGCATAATACTTTTACTTAATTAATATTGTAGTAGATATAGTTGTTTAGTTTTTATTGTGTAGTAATAAATTCTAATATTATTTCCCCCCAATTGAATTTGGTTTTGTCTGCATAAACCTTCTCTCAACTTAGAACAATTTGGCTGGGGGGTGTAGTAAAAAATTGTCACCTAGGCAAACCCACAACAGTCTGACCTTACCCAAGGCTCCTCTACAGACACACACAATCAACAATAGCATGAAAGACCATAATTATGCTCTTTAATTTTACTCCTTTCCAGATTATGCTCTCCCAAAGTCAGATAAATTACATATTATTCCCAAGAAGAATGAAAAATAACAAATTCTTAACTTAACAATTACTAGTTAAAGTTAAATAGCTTGAAGCCTCTCAGTGGAATAACTGTTTTAAAAAAGATTACACATTTTAACCCACTACAGCACTGTAATGAAACTGAGACCATGAGAATGCATCTCAACTTATCTCTTTAAGAAGGTTTCATCCTAGTGCAACCTGAAGTATTAATGAAGCAAAAGCTTGGGCCAGATGAAGCCTGGATACAGTAGAGGTGCTTTATCAAGTTATCTCAAATCCTTTCCTGCACTGGGAGCACCAGAGTTGATTACAGTGAATCGTGACAGCATGGACTGCTAAAGAGCGGGATTTGTAATTTGATTGTTGATCTGGTATCTCTTCTTTCTCTTTTGTGTCTCTCACAGGAGCAAAATGAGAGGTAATAGCAAATCAAAACAAAGAAAGCTTTAAATACGAGGCTAGCACATTACCTTGTCTTCCGCGTTTTGTTAGTATTGTAAGAAAGAATTGACAAATTTGACAAGATGGGTATCACAGGAATTTGAAAAAATGCCAAAGCTACAGGATCTAATCAAGACAGACTGCACAGCCAGCTTCTGCAGAAGAAAGGGCTGTGTGCAGGTGGGCTGCATACTAAAACTCTGAAGAGCAGGCAGTCATTGGAAGTTTTATCCTCGATTTTAGGGTAACAGAGATCGATGTTGTGAATCTCAACAAACAAACAAACAAAAAAGCTCCTCCTCCTATTTTACCTTTCGTTGTTAGGCAACCCACATATTTTTTTTTCTCCCCCACACCTTGATTAGCTCCATTAACCTCATGTATAGGTAGGTTAAAGTTCTGGCTGATAGTAGGTTTTTATCATGCAAAGCATGAAGCCTGCTGCAATGCATCTGAAAAATGGCAGGCTTCTTCACAGCACATTGCCTCAAGAGGCTAAGTCCAATTAGAATATCATCCGAGATCAGTTTTAATTTAGCTTCTATTTATGACTACTTGGCTTAATAAATTAATTTAGTTTACTGTGCAAACAAAACCGCAAGTCTGGGAAGGTGAACAGATTCAGTGATTGCTGGAGAGGCCTTCAACCACATGGTGCACAAGAAACTAAGATTTGGACTTTGACAATCTCAAATAATACCTCCCTGATTCTGCTGAAGTCTAGGCTTATTCTTGACATATTTCTTTGATGAGTGAGGAAAAGATGACAAATAAACAGTAAATAGAGTTAGTAAATAGAGATAAATTAATAGTAAAGAGAAATTGATTATATTAAATAGTGATAAATCAAATTGTCTCATACTTTGGCAACAGCAGGACCCTGATTCAAAAAGGCACTTGGGTGCAATTAGTTGCTCTTTCTCCATATTTTTCTACTGTATTAGCTGGTTTCCTTACAGGTTCTTTGTCACAACCACATTTCCCATCTAGCAAAGAGGAGGTGGTTTCAGGCCATTTTATCCACTTGTTCAGCATTTCTTCTCTTCCCTGTGATACTTTCACAACAACAGCCACTCAGCACACATTCAGATTCACCTCTTCCCCCTTATTCTCTGTCCAGGCTATTCTTTTCCAAGTAGCCCCTGCTCTGCACCAGGCTTGCTAGTCAGAAACCCCTTTCATAGCTTTCTCCCCAGGGTCTGTACCTGATTGCTGTTCTCTAGAGACCTGTGTCTGCTCTCCAGGAGAAAAAATTACAGTACGTTCCTATGTTGGATGCCTAATGAGCAGAAAAGGCACAGAAACTGGGGAGCAATGTGATGAAACATTCAGGGATCTCAGACGAAACCTGTAGGAGAAGAGAACTGAGTAACATCGGGGTCATATGCATCGGATCCAACACTCTTCAGTAATCAAGCCTGAGCAAAGAGTAAGATTTGAAACATCTTCTATATTGTGCTCCAGAAGGAGCCCAGCCAAAAAAACTAAGTCCCTATGGCATGCAGTGCAGAGACATGAAAAATGTGGGGAAAAAAATGGAAAAGTTAAGCAAACCAGCAAATGTCTCCAAGCATTTCTGCACCTATAGCATGACAGTTAAAACTGAAGTCCCTCCTTTTGATTTCAGTAAAATCCCTTGGAACCTTTCTCTGAGCATCACTTGTTAAGTGTCAACAGATACTTTAGGTTCACATCATCCATGAAAGAGTCCAAACACTAGAAGCCAAAGGAAGCTGCACCCTTTTTTTTCTATAAGCAGTGGTGTTTAAACAGTTCTCTAGCACTCTCAGAGACTTGTATTCCATTTTGCAAAACAGGACGATTCCATCTGACATAAGGTAGGTTCAGAAGAGCAACGAGTTTTCCAAAATCAAAAGGAAAAATTATGGGAAGGGATTTGGAGAAGAAAATATTTCAAAACCTCTATAGACATGAATCTATAGTAGCAAGTAGGAAATTTCTCTTCTCATTCAAAAACTTTTAAATATTTCTATTTGTTGTAAATATCTCCTTCATTTTAGCCCCTTTAGCACTACTCAGCAGGGACATATCTACTATAAATTAACTATAGCAGGATTATAAATTCCAAATGAAAGCCATGGCTGAGGAAATTCTGCTCAAGTAGAGTACAGCACAGCAAAACTGAAAAATTCAGTGGAGTTTCTCATGCTCAATACTACCATAATTAAAGCCTGGTTTGAGAACAATCTCTCACTGTAACCTCCACATTCAACTGTAGTATTTGTTTTACTATAGTGTTCATTTTACTTGAAGAAATCCAGGTCTCTAATCCTCACTTTACTGTTTCACATCTGACATTCTAATTTATAATAGTGTAAAACAGGTTTACTGCCCTAGCAAATCAATGCAGTTATTTTACTCTAGTTTAGATGAACCAAGGAAGCTCCCAATAATGAAATATTAGCTCTTCTGAATTTCTAAGTTGTAACCTCCAAATTTGACATTACAGCAGCTGAGGAGAGATGATTAGCATAGCTCACCCTGTAAATATTCCAAAGTCATCATCTTTTTCAACCAACACGAGAAATTAGGATTGCAGATGCAACTCGGAAATGTTATTTGCAAGAGCAAATTAGTATACTTTATTCTTTGTATTATCTGCATAGTTTCTGCTAGTATATTTTAACTGATTGTAGCAATATTTGCTTAAACACTAGCACTGACACCTGTGCAAGATACACACATCACAACTTTCCTGAAATAATTTCATGATCTGCCCTTAGTTACAATGGGTTCCAAGGAGAGCTGGCTGGCATGTTTTGTGGTAAGGTAAATATTTTTCCAGAAACTCTTTTCAAAATGCACATCATATTCAAGATGTCTCCATGATATTTTTTTTCTTTTTGACAAAGAAAGACCTCTCAGATCTAGGGTCATTTTTCTCTTCTTATTAGAAATGCCTGACAGCTGAAGACACAGATGTTGATGCTATGTAGTATCAGACGTTCCTGGTTTTCAAAACCAGCACAAATTCTCAAACTTCTTTTGAAACTCTGAAAGCTGCTATGAGACCAGTCTGCTCTACTGCAGGGATCTTTTCCAAATCTTGATTGAGCCTTCTCTTTTCTTGTACTTCCACAATTGTACAGGGGACGGAGGAGAGAGATTACAGAAGCATGTCAATATTCTCCTACCCAAAGACAAATTTTAGAGCTTAAGTTAATTCTGAATTTTATTCCTATAAAATTGAAATACCACTCCTACTACCCCTCAGAACATTTCCAGCAAACCCCTGTTCTTAAGAATGTTTTTTAAACTAGCATTGATGTATAAAGGGGTTATCCAATATTGGGTGCTAAATGCATGAGAGGATCTGATTATATTTTCCAAAAATATCTCTGATTCCCCAAAAAATAAATTAATATTTAATGTCTGTGAACTTTGATTGTCCCTTTGGGGTGAATCACAGAAATTCTTGGCCTTCACTGATAAAGGAGACAGACAAAAAATGGATTTCAGTTGATAACTACTCTGTCCACCCATGTACTCTTTTACTTGCAGAGATACTGGAACATACAGTACTTGAAATCCACTTCTTTGTTTTCCATATTAAACCATAACTGATGTGAGGCAAATCCATAAACCTGCCAAATTAATCAGTTCAGCATTTGCAGAATATAAAGCTAATCTGACAAATAAACCTGGCAGAGTGAAAGCACAGACCCACTGAAGGAATGCAGCAAAGCTCCCACTGGTGAGAGCAGAGGCAGAACACACCTGCAGAATTGATCCAAAGCAAAGAGAAACTTCTTAGGATTGGATTTTTCATGGAATCTAAGATGTCAGGCACCCTGATCCCACTGTAATTCAGCTTATCAGAAGGTTCAAGCTGTTCACAAACAGCTGGGACCCAAAATTTCCATTACAGCTTTATGATTTTTTCCAACAGAGCTCTAAACTTTCTCTGACACCGGCTGGAACTCACATTGCACTGTATAACAGCAGTGCTACTAACAAATATTTGCTAATACTTGCCAATATTTGCTCCTACTGCTTTGTTAGTCTCCTTACTCTAAGCATCCATTTTCCATTACTGCTGCCACACTTCCCTGATCCCATTGGGCCGATGATTGAAATTAACAGTCTGCCCATCATCACTGGGCTTCACACAGATCTTGCAGAAAGTGCAGAGGCAAAGGCAAAGTTGTTCTGGTTGGCTGGAAAAAAAATTCAGGCATTATTACTAAGTTTAAAGAGATTTGTCATTGGAAAATGCCAGCCAACTCTGATTTCCACATTGTCCCCTTCTGATGAATAGACACTGCTTTGTGTTCATTCCACTTGCCTGTCCCTCAAAGCAGCAAATAACATTGCTCCTTGCCAGTCAGCGTCTTTTTTCTCACTTGGCAAGTACTGGTTTGCTCACTGCTGCATCTCCTTCTGCACAAGAAGCTGGCATGAGACTTCTTGGTTTTGATTATTTCCTTATTTTTATTAGCATAGTCTATAGCAGCTCAGCTCTGGGATCCTGGCTAAAGTCCTTCCAACAGCCTTGCTCTCCTGACACCTCGCTTGTCCAGCAGCACCATAAAAGCCATCTCATACACCAGCAGATTTTAAATACCCAGTCAGTGGAAGGTGGGTATAACTGGGCACAGGCAAGTGTTCTGGTGGTCATCAAGGCAGTAATGTTTTGATTCAGAGGAAGGAACCTAGCAATTCAGAAGTCCATTTTTAACTACCTTACTATAGCACACTACTGTTACACAAGTGTTCCCTGGAGACACACTTGCCCACACCCCCAGCAGCATGCTGGCTTGGCTATAGTTTCTACTAGGAATGAGTTTGATATGGGAAAGTAAACTGCATTTTTTTCAGTACAATCAGGGATTGAACCTCAGTCCTTCAGTTCCAAGAGCTGCCTTTGCTGTTGAAAGCAACAAAGAACAGAAATAGACTCTGCTCTCACATCTTCAAATCCCAAAGGATTATGTCAGACACAGCAGGTGATCTCCAGTCCTGCTCTATCCTCTGCACAGATGGAAAAGGACTTAAAAGAAAGAAACTCAAATTTCCTCCCTATGTATTTTTTTTACTCTCCACTGCCTTTCAGTTTTAAAAAATGTGAAAAAAATAAGACAGATAAGGGGATCTGACATCCTTCAACTCACAAAAACATACAAAAATAGGGAGAGAGGCTGGTTTACAAAAAGAAACAAATACAAAACCAACAAAACAGCAAAATTGGCAAACAAGAAATTATTTGTGCCTTTTGGTTGTTTTCTTATTTCACTTGAGATATAAAAAAACACTGGAACACCTTGCTCAGAGCAGTCAGGGCTCTGTCCTTGTGCTGCAAAAAGCCCTGAGCAACTTGGTCTGAATGTGCTGTTGGCTTTGCTCTGAGCATGTGGCTGCACTAAGTAACTTCCTTAGTACATCTGGTACATCTGCAATATTGCCACCACTGTTGCACATTCTGTCATTTGTATATGCAAGATACTTAAAATATTATTACTTTCGTTCAAGATTTTTAAGCAGGAGTTTCACCAATATAAGAAAAGATCTTCAAGAAAATCCTGAACCTCTCCTGGTTTGACCTCTACCTCATTCAAGGCAGGTGAGAAAGCACCATTTGGAGCTGCATTACAGATATACTTGTACCATCTTAGCCTCAACATCCAGTATGGGCTGGACAACTCCCTTAATTTCTCCAAGTGTAAATCACTCTTCAAACTAATGGGGTAGAGAAATTATATTAGGAGAATGTTATTGCCTTGCAGTTTTAAGACATTACCCCTTAAGATATCTAAGCTACAGAAGCCTCTAATTTATCTCTGGAGAAACTGCCTGCACAAATACTTAGCTAATAAAACATATATTCATACAAATTTCAGAGTTCATATTTGCGCTAGGGAGGAAAAAATAATGAAATATCCTGCAAGGAAGTCAACACATCACTGTAGACAACAAGTAAACCTTGACTGCAGCCTCCATCTCTCTGCCTTGTACTCAGTCAATGAGTATGTTGACCAGACACTGCAGGTAGGGCATGACAGCAAAGCTGCTGACAAGTCTCCCAAAAATCATACAAACCTAATTTGTTAGGCCAGCACATTATCTATGGCTATCAAACTCAGAACCAGAGAGGGTATTCTGCCCCCAACACATCCAAATGGGGCACCCTTGGATTTGGAGAAACGCCATTCTTTTTTCTGGCTACATTCCCAGGTCTGTGCCCAACCCACTTTAGAACAGGGCCAAATTCCCTTCTACATTTTCCTGTACTCCTTAATTTAAAAGACATCCGTACATCCATCAGTTTCTTATCTACAGTCTCTTTCCCCTTTTCTTATATGTAGAGGGAAGAGCTCTGAGAAGTAACTCTCTGGCCTTCTCCAGATTGCAGCTCTGCTCCCAGGCCTACAAAACATGGCATTGACAAAGCAGGCATTAATTCAGTGAATTGCTCACTGCCATGCATGAACTCATTCTGTTCATGATTATCTTACCTTTACTTCCATTTGTTCCTCCACTGTTAACTCCTTTCCCAAGTAAAAATTAAGTTTCTTGAACGTTTTTAGTTCAGGCTTCTGAAAAGCTTTCAGTACCCATGAATCCAAGAAGTATTAAAAAAAAAGTGTAATTAACCTTTAACTGTACGTATGAAAAGCTGAAAGTTTTCAGACATGCCCAGCACAGCAAACAGAGGCAAGAATACATTTATTTCAGCATCAGTGGTTAACCAGGAACTGAAGGAGCAGACCTTTGAAAAAAAACTTCTCTTTGACACCATCCATGATTAAATGGCAATATAGACACAAGTGTCTCACTCTTCTCTGTAACTGAGTGTTCCGTTTCTGGTCCTTTATTACCAGTTTCAAGAATAATCTTCTGCTTTATGGGGCAGGGGAAAAAGGGCAGGCAGAAATCAACGTCTCTATTGAATGGGAAATTCTAGTAATTCAATCTTCTTTTTTTCCTGTGTAGAAGAAAACAGAAGTGCCTACAAGAAAGCAATTTTTTTTTTTTTTTTTTTTTTTTTTTTAAGAATGAAGGAGTTCAGGAAAAAGGTGTTTCATTTTTATTAAACAGTTTCTCAATTGAAATTATTTATTGTACTTTCCTGGCTGAAGAAGTCACACTCCATTTTGCTGAGCCAAATATGCACTAGCTGTGTTAATCCTGTTCCAAGCTCCACCAGGCCTGCCTGAGAGACAGAAGACTCACTGCTCCTTTTTTTCATCAGGAGCACATGGAAATGCCACATGCCACTTAGATTCCACAGCACTGGGATGATGCACATGCCATGCACTTCCTGATACAGAAACTTCCAAATGACTTGGGAAAGTGGCCGCACAGGAAGCAGCTCCACAACTGGCTAGCCTTCTTAATCAGTACAAACTCCCTTTCATTTAAACAAAATTAAATACTGTAACCTCCATATGACTCAGTTGCACCTGACATGTCCCTTCTGGGTCCACATTTCCATGCTCATCTGTCTTGCCACAAGTAACAATGTCAAGTCACTCAGGTCCTTGCAAAGCACTACATCACACAGTTCCCAGCACCCTGAATTTGATTTACTCTCCTTCTCAAAGACCTAACCCTCCCCACTTCACTATTTGCTTGTGGAAATATCTCACACTGCAAAGCAAAGCTTCAGTTTCAGTGGAAAACTACTTCCTGTGTAAGCAGGGAAAAAAAAAAATGAAAAAGCAAAAGCCAAAATATCTCTCTTTATTTTATGCATAATTTTCTGTCACCAAACATTTTAGGCAAAACATGAAAGCATGTAGTGTTTTCATCAGTTTATCAAAACTATTTGTTTTTGTTACCAGAATACCCAGCAGTCACGGCATTGTCTTGCTTTTGTTGAGCAATTAACTTTGCTCTGAAGGGAACAACATAATTTTTCTCTACATTTATCCTGCTGTGTCACAGAGCAGCTCCCAGCATTACCAACCTGTGTGCCTCTGGAGTAGCCATTCCCCTGATGAGACAGACAGAAAGTCCACCACCGGGACTGCAGAGCCAAGTGCAGCCTCCCAGTCTGGAGAGACCTCTGAGCTCCTGAAAGTGGGGACAGAGAATAAGGAGAAAGGTAAGTAATTGTTCTCCTCAGGGCTCTGGTACCAGCTCAAAATCTTTCTGTTTAGGGTTGGAGATAACAGAATGAATAAAGTCTTCCAGGAACAGCGTTCTCCTGTTTTGTGTTCTTGCCCACCAACTTCTCTATTTTTAGATACATGTCAAGAAATCCAGAAAGCTTTTTTCCTTTCCCAAGATGAACACTTTCTGGCATAGCATTCCAGCTCTTCAAGTGTTTTTCATGATCCCTCTCCAGCCTGATTTTGCTGTGGTATTTGTACAATAAAGTCATCAGAATGCAAACTTTGGAGTACTTGAATCATAAAGACACTAAGTTTTCCGTCATCTGACAACTTCTATTAAATCCTTCACAGGATTCATTTTCCTGACTCAAGGTAACCACAAACTACACTATTTAAGTTGTAAATTACAGCCTTTCATACTATTTGAAAGCCTAAATCATCTAATTGCTAAAGAGATTAAGTATTTAAAAATCACTTTTCTCTCAAACCTTTCCCATTAGAATTAGCTGGAAATGAACCAGCATCAAGTGAATGGGTTTCCTCTATCATTAAAACGTGAGATCAATACAATGAAGATGAATATCAGTAATGTTGAGTCACATTTTTTTGTGTCTCTGGTTAAGCTGCTCCAAGCACAAAATACGAGTGTTTCCATTTCTTGCTACATGCAGGTTCGAACAACTTGAAACCCACCTGACTGCTGTAAACAAAATTCACTTGAATATAGTACTGCTTCCTGCCTGTGTAAGACTGAGTGGCCCAGGAAAGGTGAATAAAACTGTGCAAGAAAAAGGGTAAGTTTAACACCACTCATAAGAGCATGTTTGAGGGTAGAAAAAGAATGCTCATTTTTCTCCATCCCTTTCTGTCCAATTAAGCATTACTTTTTTTTTTTTTTTTTTTAATTAGGAGAACATAGTAGAGGAGGCAAAAAAAGAAAAACGTGACAAATCAGGATAGATAATGTATTTTTCTCCTTTCAAAGTTTGAATTTTGGGGAAGGAAAAAAGCTTAATTTTTTTCTAGTCTTTGCTTGTTAGAAATAATCCTGTAACTCGACTCATGTTTGCATATGGTCTCTAACAAACATAGTTAGAAGAAATTGCTGAATTTGTTACAGCATAACCTCACAAATCAGATTAGCAGAGCCTTTTCTTTAGCTAGGCAGGCCCCTTGGTACAAGTTTCACATGGTTAAAAACAGCAAAAAGCACAGGAATGGTCATACTTGGTCAGAGAAAGGACTTGCCTAGCCCCATAGATGCTCTTGGACAGAAGCCATCTCCTACTCCTGACCTTAGGTATCCATTGAAAATCAGGTATATCTTCCACATAGTCCATGGGTGACAGATACCTTGTGCCAAAGAATTCTGAGCCAAATGTTGCTTTTATATATTTAGCAAGTGTCAATCACTTTATTTTTAATAAACCTCCAGAATCCCCACTGAAACAGTGAAAGCTTTTATCAATGAATGACAACCACTACATTATGTGTCAAGTGACACTGGAGAAAAATTTCAGTGAAGAGCCATCTCCTCTTGCTTTCAGCTAAGGTCTCTCTGGTTTGTCCAGAAATGCTGCCTGGGGGTGTGATTTAGCAGTTAGGACTGGAATAGTGGGGACCTGGGGTGAGATATAGTAGAGAAACTTGGGTGGTGCCAGTAGTTTAGCTTCAACATCAGTCTGTAACTACATGATTTCTGAAAATGTAAAATCACCGAGACACACATCATCCTGGAAGTATAAGCTGAGTGGTGACATATGTATTTCTTACATGAGGGATTGGGATGCAGACAGCTCTCTAATTTGATCTCTTGGCTAACGGCAGCAAAAAGGAATTTAATTTGTATGGTAAGTGATAATGGTCCTACCTGCCAAATCCTGGGCCTCTCAAGCTTGATTCAGCAAAAGAAATTTGCAAGAGTGCAATGAACTACTTCACTCCTGGTCAAAGGTTGCCTATCGGCACCTTCTGCTGCTATGAAGGAGGGCATGCACTGGCCTGACACACCTTAGCAAAGTATGTGGGGTTCTGGCTTTCAGTAATGGAACATATGACAGAGGATTCTCCTCCCAGAAGCAAATATGAATGTAAAGTGTGGTCTGGATAAAACGTCTGCTGGGTGTCTCTTTGGTGCTGGTACTTTGTGTCTTCGGTCCAAATAGGTTAGACCTAAATATCAGAGAGACCTAAACAGTGAGAGAATGTGAGAAGATATACTCTGCTCTTCTTAACATTCTGAGAGAAAGGGGACTCCCCAGTGTTTTCACTGATATGAGCCTACTATGAGTAAGGTACATTTGTTGTTGTGCCTTACATTACTCTCTGCTAGTCATGCTTCCTTGTGGGGAGAGAAAGCTGATCTTCCCACCTAAAATGGACTGTACAAGCAGGAAGTGGTGTAATGCAGCCATCTGGATTGGGTGGCCAGGTTTTGGTAGTGGGTGAGCTACAGGAGCAGCTTCCCGTGTGTCTGATAGAGCCAATGCCAGACAGCTCCAAGATGGATCCACACCTGGCAAAGGCCAAGTCCATCGGTGATGGTGGTAGTGCCTCTGGGATAACATAGTTAAGATACTGGAGTAAAAAAGCCCTGCAGCACTGTAGCTGGAGGCAGGAATGAGAATATGTGAGAGAAACAGCCCTGCAGACTTGTGACCCCATGGGGGACCCACACTGGAGTAGTCTGTTCCTAAAGGACTGCACCCCATGCAAGGGATCCACACTGGAGTAGTTTGTAAAGAACTGCAGCCTCTGAGAAGGACTGAAGTTCCTATGGGACTGTCTCCTATGGGAGGGACCCCATGATGGAGCAGAGAAAGAGTGTGAGGAATGCTCCTCCTGAGGAAAAAGGAGAAGAAGTGACAACATGTGATGAACTGACCGCAGCTCCCATTCCTATCTCCCTGCATCGCTGAGGCTGGAAGTAGGTAGAGAAAATCAGGAGTGAAAATGAGCCTGGGAAGAATGGAGGAGTGAGGGGGAAGGTACTTTAAGATTTAGTTTATATTTCTCATCATACTACTTCAATTTGATTGTTAATTAACTAAATACACTTTTTCCCAAGTCGAATTTGTTTTGCCTGAGACAGTAATTGGTGAGTGATCCGTCCCACCCTTATCCCAACCGACAAGCCTTTCGTTATATTTTCTCGCCCCTGCCCGGGTGAAGATGGAAGCCATAGAATGACTTTGGTGAGCACCTAGTGTCCAGCCAGGGTCAACGCATCCCACCAAGGAAAAAGCTGCTGAGGTTAGCAATTATCTCAGCAGAGGTGAAGACACTGGATGCTACATAAATGCTGCTGACCTGGGGTTGTTCGTGCAGCAGGAACACACCAACGTGGATTTTGAGCTAGCAGGAATTGCTTGTTGCTCGTTATGTTTGAACTCCACAGAAATGTGATTTCCCAGGGGTCTGGCAGCTCAATCAAACCATGTTTCTTAACAAAAGAATGACTTTAGCATTTAGAGACCATGTAAGTACTTCCTTATAGCAGTGACCCTGCAGGAGATGAAAGCTATGTTTCTGGTGTCAGTTCATTAATAGAAGGCCTTTATGCCAAACTACAGCTACTTGAATGGATTTCCCATAGATTTTTCACCATGTGTTGGGATCACAGCAGGAAACTTATTAGATGTGACCTCATCAGAGGGAAGAAAAAGGTGAGAAAAGGTGATAGATTCATGAAATCAATTTGGACATGCACAGCTGATATTTAGAGACAGAATTTTCTTCACATGTTCCCCATATTTAATAAGCCTCCTTCACAGTAAAAACTATTTTCTTCTGTCTTGCCTCCCAGGGTTTCTCTTTTAAGAACTAGCCTCAAATTGCCTAAAAGCAAAGCAATAAGCTATTTTATTTGGTGAACCCCTGACTTTTTCCATACCACTCTGGTAATGAATGACTTCAAAATGGGAAGACAGGTCAAGACTTCTGCTAGCTGCAGGGCAGGTGGGGTTTTGGACGAATGTCTCAAGTATTTTCCTCTTTGTGCAATGGAAGATACCCTGTACAGTGATTTCCTGTGTGTAGTGTGTTGCCCCATCATACCCCCCAGTATCAATCTTAAGTGAGAGGCAGAGCTGGATTGCTTTAGGCCCTGTGAGATAATCACAGATTTGCTACCAGTGGGGAAATGCTTCCTGCTATGTGTAACAAAACCAGGTAATTCCATACTTTCCACAATCTCATCTCTAGCTACGATGTCTAGTATGCCTGGGAAGGTCTTGTGACTGATTTGACCATGTCTTGTTATACCTGCCTCCTGCACAGTCTTGCAGGGGACTGTCTACCTGGTCTAGTGGAAGGTGTTCCTGCCCAAGTCATGGGTGTTGGAACTATGTGATCTTTAAGGTCCCTTCCAACCCAAACTGTTCTATGATTCTGTGATGCTATGAATCCATGATTGTGGGTCATTCTTGCTTGTGTTGTGTGGTTTCACCTGACTCTCTACACTGAAGCTGTACAGCAGCAAACAGATCTTTGTATTTTTCTCTTAGTTTGCATGAAGAAATTTAGCTCCCATTTGTTCCCTGTAGTGTTCTTTGTTTTGGTTTGTTTTTTTTTTAATGTATCCTCCATGAAAGAAATATCCCAGCCTGAAATTTGCCTGTGGCAATGTGGTCGCAGCTCTCAAAATCATCTCTGCATTGACAGATCTGTCTAAATTGGTTGCACAAAGAACTAGAAACTAGGGGGCACTGAAGGAGACCAGCAGTTTGCAAGCAAGCTGTAGTGTCAGCCACAATAGCTGGTCATGACAGCCCAATGGACTGAGCGCTGCTAGCTCCAAACCTTCCTGTTAATAATGACCCTGTGGGGGCTTTCTACTCCTATAGGTGGGTGGGGGCACAGAGGTTGTTGCTTCTTTTAAGTGCAGACAGTTGCAACAACATGGACATCTAGTCACATGGCTTTTATTCCATAACACCGTGTTATGAAATTCAGTGCAATGTGCTCCATAACAAAAGTGAACTGAATAGAATGTATTTTACTCACACAAGGGACTGCTTTTCATCTCTCTCCCACTGCCATCTGCCCCAGTGTTCTATCAGGTTTTTTCAAAAACACTGTGTTTTATTTTTCTATAACATCTCAGATTTCAGTGATTGTACCATCATTTTAAAAGCATTCACCTTGGGAGAAGCACTGACTGCATTGGAAATGTGGAGCTGAGGTTCAGCAGACATGATTTCTAATTCCAACCTTTCCATTGCTTTACAAATACAAGCAGGTCATACAGACATGCTTGAAAAATTATCTCCCCACTGCACACAGATAAAAATTTACAAAAAAGAAAAAAGCTGTTCAGTTGGAGGTCTTCGAAAAGAATTTTTTTCAATTGACACATTGGTTCCAGATTTAATAACTGCAAGGTGTGTGTGGGTGTGTGTGAGTGGAGGCTAGAGGGGTAAGAGGGTACCCTATGAAATAAAGCAGAACTACAGTTTTAATCCAGAGTTTCCAAATGGAACAGTGCCATAATTGCATCAAAGCTACTTTTTGAGGGAAAAAATGCAGTTTTCTTCTAAAACTTGCATTTTTACCTCAAAACATAGTTTCAAGCAACTTTCATGCCCCATATATCAGTCATTGAAAAGATATGGACTGTAAGCAGCTTCTGTCCTGCAATAAGTACTGTATTTACACTGTTGCAGTCTTCTATTTGTTAATAAATTAAGAAGAGGTAGGACTGTAGTTGAGGGCTTCACGTTGAGCACTTGATATCAAGCTGATAGATTATTATGATTGAAATAACTAAATATATTAAAGCCCCATCACTTAATACAAATGATAATGCGAGGGTATATTTGCTAAACAGCCTTTCTGTCTTCTCAGACATCAGCAGATTATAGGAACGGAATTTCAATAATCACTCATATTTTTCTACTAGGCTTCAACAACATGCTACACTTACAAAAGACAAAATACGGTTCTGTTTGATCCCGCCAGTTTTCAGTACCTCCCAGCAGCTGTGAGGTGGGCTTATCAGGGCCCTTCCCATGCCTGTTCAATTAGAGATAATAACTGAAGGTATGAATCACACATTTACAATAAAATCTTCCACAGACAGAGACACACTGCAAACTGTGTGATCCAATGTACATCCACCTATTTATGTTGCTATGGCTATGCTGTCCTTGTTCTGAAAGAATCTGAAAGAAATAATCAAAACTTAAACAATTAATGGATTTTCACATTTAATGGGCTGAGCATTCAGCCTGGCACAGCAACCTAGTGCCAGTGACTCTCTCCTGACTTTCATTTTTCCTTACTGTTGTTGGAGGAAGTGCGAGAAATCATCCCCAGAATGCTTAAGAGTATGTGTACCTCTAAAATAAAAAACCTGGTAGAGCTGCTCTCAGTCACACCATTCAATACCAAGCGTGGTAAGATATTTTAAGTGACGTGTGTCATTCTATCCAGTTAATGCAAACACTAGGGAACATACTCTGTCCTCATATTGGATAAATTGGAAACTTAGAAGTTTGAGGCAGCCCACAGTGACTAGGTGGCTGCCCAGTGTTGGTAACTGAAGGTCAAGGAAAGTTTTAACTTGCAAATCTAGCCCTGGACACCCAAAGAGAGGCACAAGAACCTGAGATAAAATTTTAAATGCAGTCTAAAATGTTGGAATAACAGAATTGGGTGAGATAACAGAAAAGGTCACAAACTGAATATCCTACTCCCTTGAGTTTCTTGTAAATAAGGACTGGAATACAGAACTAGGTATATGTTTCCAGTGGTATAACAATGGAAAACCTTGCAAGAACAACATTTCAGAAATGTTCCCTAACTGCTAATAATCTTTACTTAGTGCTCAGGTGTTTTTAAACCACCTTTGTTGAAAAACGCAAGTGTTTTCCATGTTTCAGAGTCTTAGACTGAGAGCAGACAAGTTCATAGAGGAGTCAAATGCTTTCACTTACCCCTAAGTGACACCAGTGTGACAGCACTTTACTATTCAGCCCTCTAGAACAGCAAGTTACTGGTGCAGGACAGAAAGCCAAGTCAGGGCCACTGCAACTGAAGTTGAACAGACTTTTGGATTTCAATAAGCCTTCGCTCTCTGCCTTAACGCACAAGGGAAACAGCAAACAGTACTGCTCTGAGGATTTGTATTTCTATGAACATTATGCCCCCAGCTAGAGCAGGGGAGAAAGCATTTGATGGAAGAAAAGGGAGGGCAATTCATAAAATCCAGAGCATTTAATAGAAATTTTCTGTGTCTGGACAGCTGAAATACAGTCATAGTTTATATGGGGGCCTCACTGGTCTCCAACAGCTTGCTAAGACATCAAGGAACTTTAAAGGTCATATAGAAAGTCATATCACAGGTGGCAACACCGAGGTTACTCAGGTGTTTGTCTGCTGAAGTGTTGAGATCAGCAACAAGCCTTGCTATTACTTGAGGTGGAGGGAAAACACAAGCCCCAGTAGCCCTGTGTTACTTGCCACATATCTCTGAGTGTCCATGCCCACAGTCTGTGGCCCATATCTCTACCCTGACCCACGTGCTCTACATTCCTGATCTCTTTCTCCTTATCCAAAAAATAAATAAATAAAATTAAAACTCCTGTGAAGTAAAGAAGTATCCAGCCCTCCCCAAGCCTGTGTTTTCACAGGACCTTATGAGAAACTAGGATATTTATGACTGCAGGAGATGCTCAGACTGAGTGGGGCAGACTTGGAAGGAAAGAAGGGGATCCTCATACATAGCAGGTTTTTTCCTCCATTATTTCTGCACATGCCACACCAAGCTTCCCATTGTGGAGCAGCTGTACCCTTCCAAATCCTCACTACCCTGCCTGGAGCTCTGCTTTCCAGATACAGTAAGCAGACAGATGAGAGCCTCATCTGCTGCTGACAGGCTCCACAGAAAACTACCCGTTAGCAACAGGGGGCTCTTATGGCTCCACATACATTAATTCCCCAGCTCTTCCTTGGGAAAGGTTCTCTGAAACAGTTTTCAACTTCTGTGGAGATAATTAGTTATGTCTCTGTTAATGTCATATTTAACAGCTCCACTTGCTATACAACATAAAGAAAGAGTATTACACAACACAAGCTTCTCCTTCAAAGGCTAGAGAAAAGCACTAGAATCTCCCCTGTGCTGTTTCCACGGGACAAGGCTGTTTTGTTTAGCACTGAACACCAGCCAAGGTGAGTTCATGTTAGTTGATGAGCAGAAATCATCCTGAAAAAAAGCAGCAAGTGAAGCCCATGCAATTTGGGCTGAAAACCCTGGGAATTTACTGAAGTTTCTCTGAAACAAGGAGATGAGATCTGCCCTTTATTCAGAAAGGCTCAGCCACAGGCTGTCACCTATCACAGAACAAATTATGCGCAGTGTATGAACCAGAAACATCAGCAGGGCTTACAAAAGTGACACATCAAATTGCATCTCAGATTGTAGTTGTGCCCTATATAACACCCCCATCACTAGGAGAGACATTTACACATTAAATGTAAGTCCTGCCTTCACCTATGGTAAGTCCACACTCAAGTATGTCCACTTAGCAAAAATTAAGCCTTTCTTTCAGCATATGTTTCAAAATATCATTAGGAATTTGACTGAGATGCTCACGATGCTTTCCATTTTTCAGAAGTCCTCTACCCCTGGATTCCTATGATTGCATGGAAAAAAAAAAAAAAGACACTGCAGATATAAAATAGAAGTACAAATTTACACAGGGACAGTGAAAACATTTTTTCTATTAATAAAAAATCCACGCTCTTGCAATTTCCTCCTGAATATGTATAGGCAGGGAACAGCTGAGGTGTGAACACTGCCATGTGGCAAGGGAAAAGAACAGAGCTCTCAGTGCTATCACACATGGCTTATTTAGACAAAGGTAAGCTAACTCTTTACTATGAAATCCCTCTCACCACTAAGGTACATAGAAAGATAAAAGACCCTTCTACCTTAGATTGCAAGGCATGTACTGAAGTCATCTAGGAAGTTTTGAAAATCATTACCTTCAAATCTGACTAAGCCAATCTGAAAGAAAAATTAGCCTGTTGAATATAGCATGCATCCAAAAGCATTTTTAAGCACTGCTTTACTACCATCCCCGTGATTAACATTTGCTGCTTATTTTTTCTCTCTTTTCCCTGGTCTTCTGATTTTTTGCAATTTGCTAGTCCTTTTTCCTTGCAGATGTATCTGTGTAGACGGCATAGAAGCAGAATTGCCCCATCTCTGTGTTCAACTCAGGCAACTGCAGTCACAGCCACCCAGGTTGGGAGCACAGCCAGAGCAGAGGTTAGCTGCTTTGGCACAGGAGGAACATTTACAGCTACTCCCAAAAACATAACAACTGGAAAGGTAGGTTTTCCAAAATGGCTAGAAAGACTCTTTCCCTTGGACCAGGTTAATGCTGGACTGATTTTCTGGTTTTATGTCTCCTGTTTAGCAACAGCAATAATCAATAGCAGCCAGTGAAATCTGTCAGAAAGGAGAACAGACTCACTCTGTGAGTCGGACAGACTCACTCCATGGTAATTCCCATTACCCTACAGCTTGGTGACTTTGTGGTAGCTGCAGAAAGAAATTAATTCGTGTCTCCAGTACTGCTGGAAACAGAGATAACCAGGGGAGCTGAGCTCCACAAGTTTTATTTTATAGAAACCCAGTGTGATGCAGGGAACAGGTTTCAATTGGCCCCTACTTAAGTCCATGCCACAGAGTGACTGGAGTCCTGTTGGAGGATTAAAAAAATAAATAAATAAATTCTTCTAGCAACAGCCTGAGAATCTACTTTTCATCAAACTCTGCTACCAGAGCCTTTTTACTACTAACTGTATTTAATGTAGGTTCTGGCACACCAAAAGGTGTAGAGCAAAGTCGTTAGAAGATGGGTCTGTCAGAAGAGAGGCAATTTATCTGAGTGAGTTCTTGCATCTGCAACTGATGGACAGAAACCAAAAGTCACAAGGACTAAGAACTGAGTAATATAGCTGAGTTTAAAAATTAACGACAACAACAACAAAAATCAGACTTAGGACAAGTATTCACATTTTGCTCTGAAGTGAAAAAAGTTCAGCTTGGTGTTGGGAAAATATTTAATTAGTCTATTAAATTAATGTCTGCCATTTGCCAGTACAGTCAGTCACTTCTTGATGCCAGTCTTTCCTAGACTGGAGTCTCAGGGAAAGCAAACACTCAGGCAACACACTCCCAGAGACGGTTTTCTTGAAACACAGCTCAGTGCTAGTGAAGACTGTGCTGTATTCAGCAAAAAAATCCCCAGACTTTCATGGTAGAGAGAATGCATATGGCCCTTGAGGCACCATAACCCCCTTAAACATATGAACTGACTGAAAAAATAAGCCAAGATAACAGCAGTAAGTTATGTGATAAAAACTAGTCTGCACCCACATAAACCAGCATGGGAGGATACACATATTATAGAATGCAGACATTTGGGAATTGCATAGGACTCATGGGACGTTTAGGAGAGATGTTAAAAGCAGGGAAAAGGATGCATCTAGGTGACTTGGAAAGGAAAAATTATGAGAATACAGAGAGGGGACAGAAGGGAGCAATTTCTTGTTGATAGGGCTTCTCTGTACACTTCTCTGTCAACACTCTGCTCATGATCAGCACAGTCTGTCTTATTTTCTTAACAGATCCCATTTTTTTCTATTTTTCTGGGTGAGGGGTTCTCATTTCTGTGTGCATGTGTGTATATGGGGGTCTGCAGTCCCAGCAACCAGGAAGACCAGAGTTAGTGAACTGAAGTATCAGCAAGTGGAGCAGTACCTTCAGTCGCAGGGGCTCATGAGTCTGGGGTGCCAGCATTTGGAGTGAGGATCCAACGCCCTGTTGATTTCAAAAGGCATCTTAATACATCCTGAACACAAATGTCACCTTTGATTTCACTGTGTTGTCACAACATATTGTTTGGATCTACCTACCTGCAAGGAGAGGAAAGGGAGTTGCACGCTTTCACTTGCATTTTGTTACATTAGAGGCTTCAATTACTTGATTATTTTAAGGGGAAATGAGGATTCAAATCTCGAAGGCAGCTTTCTCTTCACAATCTTTCCCCTTATGAATCTTACGAGCATGCAATCAGATATTGTCAAATGCTCAAGTTATCTCCTTTTGAGAATGATACAGTACATAGTCACATAGAGTTCTCAAAATGTGACCCTCTATGTGAAAAAAGTAGAGCTAACTAATATTGTGAAATATTCAAATGCAGTATGAAATACTTAAAACCCTCTCTCTTTGCCATATCAGAAAAGAAACCAATTAATACACCTATAAGGAGAATCTATCAATTTGTTTTTTCGCTGTTATGATAAAAAAAACCCAAAATGTAATATTTTATTCACATAAAATAATTTTGATTTTCCACATAGATGAGGGGGAAGTCATACACGTGATCCAATCGAAGTATTTTTTTATTATTATTGTTATTTTTAGTTTGGCAGTTGAACCTAAAAATCAATTACTTGTACACTCCTGGATGACAGTTGAAAAAGCAGCTTCTAATCTTGTGTTGGTAAAGGCTGTTGCCATGAGCAGCAAGATATTCTGACTGACATGTAACTAGTGGCTTTCAGAATAATTTGACAGCTATTTTTCTTTATTTTTTATTTTCTCCTAAAGTTTTGGTTAGTTATGTTTTTCAAACAGGGAACTCTCCTATTATCATTTACACACAGCACTTCCTTCTCCAGCACATTAGCTGAAAACCTACTTGTTTAATTAAGCTTTAGGCTGTAAGCCTTCTGTTTTTTCACTTTAACAGACTGAGAAATGGAAGCACAGTCTCTGCAGGTTTTACCTTACATATCATCATGCTGTTGACTCCTTAACCAGATCACTAGATACAAGGCATTTTAGCAAGGCCTGGCTAACTTGAGTCAAGGGGGAGAAGCCACAGCCAGCCTGCTCCTAGATAAATACAGATGACAGCATTATCTTCCTAATAAGTGAAAGGAAGAAAGCAAGCCTCAGTGCTTTTATGGACAGGAATGCAAACAGCAACAATTACGCAAACAGGTAGCAAAAACCAGTCATGACCCCAAGAGGAATTTGGCAACACAGACAAGAGTAGTGCCAGATGCACCTGCCTAAGGTTATCCAGTAGATCAGGGATCCCAAAGCAGAACCAACTGGGTCCACACCACACTTCCTGGAGAACAGTCCACATGACTAGTAGAAGATAAGTAGGGTTTTTTTCCCCCCCTACTTCTAATTAATAAAGAGAAGAAGAAATTAAGCAACTTTTTCAAAATTACTGAAGTATGCAGAAAAGATGTAATTTTCTCTGAATATGTGGGTTTTACAGCATAGTTACCCTCACTGAATGGCACTGTGCAAACACATGGGAAGGGACACTGCTGCAGCATGCAGCTTGATGCCAGGGACTGAACACAGTGTATAACAAGAGAGAATGATGATGATTTTGAAGTGACAGAGCAAGGTCACAATGCACCCTTCTGTTTTGTTTATTGCGTCACGCATACTTTTCCACCTTTCTGTGTTATGTGGTTTGATGACAGAGCTGCAGCGAAGTTTCAGGATTACCCTGGTTAGTGCTATGTAAAAAATTAAATCAAAGTGGCAAGAATATTGTTGGGGAGAGTTTAGGGGGCTTTTGTGATGTGGTTTTCATTTTGGTTTGGTTTTAAGAGTTAAGTGTAGGGCACTTGATACTTACCACCTATACTGAAAATTTACCAGACTTTTAAGAGTAACAATTAACAGTCATGAAGTGGTCCTTGGGTAGGGGGGTGGGAGGGTGAGGTGGAGTGGAAGGAGAAGAAACTCATAAATGCACCAAAATATATGAACAAGTCATAGAAAAACATAATTACCATTATTACATAGCCTTTGAGCATCAACTAGACGCCAGCATCTCAGACAACTCTAAGGCCCAAGGCAGCCAGACAGTATCAATGCCAGAGCTCTTCTGTGCTCTCCCTTATTATGCACCAATACCTCCACTTCAAGATTTCATTGTGCCAGACCCACACAAAGCAAGCTTCAACTATCATGACCATAAGAGAGCAAATGAGCCAGAAATGTGCTGGTAGGGTAGGAAAGGCAGAGGATAAGACAGGACTGTAGTACAGCCTCTCTTCATTGGCACTGCCCAGCAGCATCATGATGTTGACGCAGTTGCACTGCTGTCCCCATAGCCCCTTCCTCTACTCACAGTCCAGGGAGCAGTGGCACATGACTGCAAACAAGAGCAGGCAAAACTGGTTTTTTGTTTGAGGCTTAAACCTCGTGAACTTGACTGACATCTGAACTAGTTTTCTTTACAAAAAGCAGGGGTTCAGAACAAAACCCCATAATACTGTGCGGCTTGGAGATAAAATACTCAGTCTTGAAAGAAATAAGGCAAAGTGAAAGAAAATTTACTCCATCCCTGTATGATCTGTATTCTGTCCTCTTTTTGGCAGTTTTCACTCCGTAATTCAAACTCTTTGCAACCTTTTACCAATGCAGATATAAACCAAGCACAATTATTATGAGTATATTTTCATTCAGTACACTGCACATTATAAGTGTTCTTCTATCACCCTCAATAAATCTCATTTTGAGTGAGCAGACATGTGAAGAATTTTCATTTAAATTTAGGCTATAACAAAACAAAATTATATTCAACAAATCATAACGGACAAGATAGTCAAACACAGATAAGACAGCCCACAGCAGACCAGTCAACACTGATTAGTAGGTTTCCCAAATATATTTGCAGGAGATGGCAAAACAGAGAGCAAAAATAAGTGGTCTTAGTTGAAGCACTTTATGCTTTTCCATAGTCTTAAAAAGAGGCAATGTAGGAGCAGTATGTTAGTATGCCATACATGCTTGCATCTTAGCACACAGTACAAGTCTGGTGGGTTGTAGATGCACTGTTGGAGATCAGAGCTCTGATATCCCTTAAAAACACAGCTCTATCCAAGAGATTACAAAAATGTAAAGTACCACTTCTGCAACACCACGGAGCAGCGAATCTTGATCCGTATTGGTAAGGAAAAGTGACCTAAGAGCATCTGTGAGGCCAACAGCCAAAGGCTGCTGCAAGAGCCTGCTGCAAAGCAATTACTTCCCTCCCTTACTGTAAGGGAAGAGATGAAGTCCTGGGAAGCAGCAGGATACCCATTCACAATCAGCTCCTCAGTTCCTCTCTGCCCTTGCTTCTTATGTTCTTATGCACTGCTTGGCCAAATGAGCTTTTGGGTACTCAACCTGCTGGATATAGAAACTGACCATCTCTGCTCTAATCTTTTATCTAGGCAGTTTTCAGAAAACTGAATTCACACTGATAGGGAACAGTAAATAAAGTAAATACGAGAAAATCTTCTATTTCTCTCCCTTCAAAATATTCCTCAGTATACTTAGGCTAATTAAAAAAAAAAAAAAAGGCACCAAGAAAGGCAATCAAAGGAAACAGAACAGCTTCTGTTCAAAGAATACACAACTAGAACAGACTCTTCAAGCCTGGCAAAGGGGATGGGGGAATGGAGGGAAAGAAGAAGAGGCTTGGAGAAAGCAAAGATAAATAAGGAAAAAAAGTCTGTTTGTAATCTCTCCCAATAAAAACACTAGGGACCACTGGGGAAAATCAGAGGTGCTAGAATCAAAAGGAAATAAGAGGAGGTGGTTCTGTAGCTATGCATGACACAGTCATGAAACTTCACATTATCTTATACTTGCACATCAAACAGCAGGATCACAAGCTGTCCCCACCGTTTTGTGCTACAAAGCCCTGCTCATGGAGGGTTTATGAAACCTGCAGAGGTCAAATCAGCTTGTAGCTTAGGCTGAGAAGCTGGTTTTCACATTATTGACATTGTTGAACAAATGACTAGCACAAAAACAAAGTTCTATGTAGGCAGGTAAAGACTGAGACAATCTCACTTCCCATACAGAACAGACATGCTGATTAAAGCACTCCTTTCCCATGGAGACAGTTATTTCACACTTTACGTGGAAAACACACTCCACTGCCCACTTTATGTGTAATGATGTTTCTGCCTGTAAGCAGACCAGCACAAACCCATGGAATGACTGGCCATATTACACTCCAACAGTCTTTACAGTTTGGCCAGAGGATAGACATCTCTTTAAACATTCCTGTTGCTGAAGTTTTTCCTCTAACAATGTCTGTTTGTAGACAAATGTGTGCTTTTTTTGTTTTTTCCTTCTAGACACACAAACTAGTTTTTCAGATTCCATCTTCTCTCCTTGTTTCTAATCCCACTCATTACCCTTTGCATTGTTTTTGTACTCCAAACAGCATTTCAGTCCTTCAGAACAGAGCTGCATCTGTGAAACCAAGTTACATTTTGTTTTCTTTATCTCAGGGGTAATTAAGGAAATCTGAGGAACACCTCACCTCTCTCTAGCTTCTCTCTCCTCCCTTCATCACACGCAATACATTGGTCTTTGTTATTTATGGTCTGCCTGACAGTCTTCAATCCTCCAGACATCAGCCCAAATTTATCTAAATTCATTTTTGTAGTAGCATTTGAGAGAACACCACAACAAATGCTTCAGTCACATCTACGTGTGCATCAGCACAGTTGGCCGCATTGCAAAACAGGTAAACCAGAGAGGATTAGGACTATTTTGGATACCTAATGTAACTTTCCTTTAAAACAAAACAAGAAAATCATACATATACATATCACAAACCATATTCATCATACTGTTCCAGTTCTATTATACTCAGAATTATTTGGGGGGGAGGTTGGGTCCTTTCTGTCCTTTTTATTAATTTGCGGCAGCCCCTCAGTGGATGGGATGGATCAGAATACAGGTTCATAAGGAGAAAGACAGGTACTAATACATTTCAGTATATCAGTAGTCCTTTTTTCATATATTAGTACTGCCTTTATTCAGTGGGTACTACTAATGTATCCTTAAATGTTTTGCATCCCCCTGTGAAATTCCAGGGGATATCTGGGCAAAGCCTAGGCTGATAAGCTTGACATTGATTTAAATGTAGTAGAAATTGGTATGAAAAACTCAACAAGATAAAAAATACAGTCATATTATTGATATTTTTCTATAGCCATTGAGGACTCCAAAATATTTGATTTAGTCTCATATGGCAATACAGAAAAATACATATCTTTGTGACTCATAAGCCAGGAACTACTGCAGCAGTAGAGCATAGAAAAAAATTAGGTGGTAAACGTTTAACGACACCATGTCAGGATTCATGCAGTACTGAAACTGGGAGACTCGTTAATAACAATGACAATGGGTCTGTTACACAGATGAATTTGATCTCAGAATAAGATGATTCATTTGAGTGGTAGGAATAGTTAAACAAACCAAATGCATGACAAAATACGTTGGATGTAAAACTGTGCTTCTAAGATAGGAGAAGAATGTGAAATGTTAAAATACTGTGTCATGGAATGAATGACTAAGGACCCTAAGACAGAAAGGGAACAAAAATTTCCCATAGTTATGGTAGAGGGACAAAGTGATTGCCAGGCCTTCAAGCAGGAGATACGAGGCAGGATTGAGAAAGTGGCCAAAGAACTACCTGAAATGCTTTGTGTAGTCCAGGAGTCCTTACTTAAGAAGATGGGAGATATAAGGAGCACCAAATCAGAAGGATTTTAGAAAAAAAAACTCACATAAATAAGCTAAGATCTAGAAAAAGCAAAAAGTAAGAAACAGACTCTCAGGACTGATCCCTGACAACACAAATCCTTGATGGAGAAACAAAGGTCTAGAAACTGAAAGCGGAAAATTCCAGCTTCGAACACAATTTAATTTTTAATAATTTACTATTTTGATAACTAATCCAAGGCTCATGGCATATGCTTCTGAAGTTGTACCTTAGCTCAAAACAGAAAGCACAACCATGAGAAAAGGCCCCCATAATAAGACATAAAAATCTTGGCCTCACAAAAGAATTGTAGAATTTTTGGGACCCATTTTCAGTAGAATCAGGTTTCACAAAAAAACTATTCCATCACTAATAAGCTTCAAACTAAGACAATGCACTGGTTTCATTTATTTTAATTCGCTTCATTTAAGTCTAACCCACCCCTGCTGGCAGCTTTGCACAACAGAACTGTCACCATAGCAATCTATCACGTCATTTGAAACTGAAACATCTCTGCTAAGTTGGCACTCCAGTGAAAGCTACAGTGAGGGCACTGAAGGCTCTCCAAGTCTGATGCTGGAAGGAATCTACTATGGTAGAGAAAGTCCCATATATCACTCCCAAAGCCAACTCATCAAGATAAATGGTCAAAAAATAACATAGATGATCTCACTTTTTATTGTATTCAGTTGCAGCTGAAGCAAATCAACCCCAAAAAGCTTAGCGGGTATCTCATCAAGGATGAGAAAGTGACATCTCTGAAGGCTTCTGAGTCAATCCACACTATGATAAAAAACAGAAAATTTGTTTTGAAGCTTCCCAAGCTTCTCAAAAGTTTACTTTTTCCTTTTCCCTCAAATGAAAACAATTAAACACATCAGCTTCATATTCCAAACCCACCCCATGCTGAGCCCTCACTTCAGTTTCAAAGTCCCAATTCCCCTGTCTATCCTGGCTTCTCCTGCTGTTACCAAGCACAGGCAGAGATCTTCAACTATCTGCTACCATAGGTGCCAAAGAAGACATCTGATAAAAGACGACTCTTTCTCTTAAAGAGAGGAAAACAGCTTCAACAAAAATTCTACTGCCCTTCTAGATTCACTTCAGTGACTGATTTTGGTTTCAAGCCAAATATGTGCTTAATTTGCCTCTTATAAACTGTATTCATGTGTAAAGAATGCTAGCTGTGATAACCAAGCTAAAATAATCCCAAGCCAAGGATTCCCACTGGAGATGTACATGGTGGGGAGCATTACACGACCTTTTGAACATGACTCCCATGAAAAGATCAGAACTGGAAGAAATGTCAGACTAGGATTTCTCAAAAGAAAATCACTTGGCATTTGCTTTCTTACAAGCTATCCCAAACTTCTTCAGTGTATCAGCTTCCCCGCTGAGGGGGGAATATTCAAACAATTTGCAAAAGCATGACAACTACCAAAAAGATTAATCAGTGTTATCTTGACTATATTTCAATACCAAATGTTCACTTTGAGTGTTTTATTTTCACCTCTGTTGCATTACACATTAATGTCTGATACCAAAAAACACAATGATCAAACTATGCCATGCTGCCAATTTTTATTTTTCATTCCCATTTGTGAATACAGTTTTTGACATTTTATCTTCTTAACCCAAGTGAAAACAAATTCCTTAACGGGGGAAATGCAAATTCAATTGTAACTTTTGTCAAATTAAGTAAAAAACAGGAACATGCATTTCTTAAGCATTCTCATACAAATGTGAACCATAAAACTGATTTCCTGGCTCAGTTAAAGGCTCTAAACAACACTGAATACTGATTATATGCTGAGGCCAGAAAGAGCAAATGGATTTAGCTGCTTTACTAGTATCAATCAAGCCTTTTTAGAAGAAAAGGTGAAGCCTTGAAAATTTTTCAGTTAAAGATGGGAAGTCAGATTAACAGAAAACTCAGACTCAGAGCATGCTCCTTTTATACTGTGTACACCTCAGAACATGCCGCTGCCTTATTTAATTTTTTTAAGCATTTCAAGAAGCTGGGGTCTAATTCCTGCACAGCTCCCTTTGGTAATTTTGAAAATGTCAAGCAGATTGTAAGGTTCTGAAGCAGAAAGTGCCTGTGGTAGGTAATATTATGGAACAAGGTCTATTACATGAGACTGTTCACAGCCATGCAATAAATCCCACAACAACAATAACAAATGGGAAAACAAACTTGTATATAGCTAGATTAACACTCTCTCTTACAGAGAGTGATAATAGAGCTTCTTCATATTTGAATTTCCAAGCATTTTTAAAAACAAAATTCCCAGGGTAGCAAGCTAGCTCACCACCAAGGAGATTGACATAAGTCACATGGAAAGGCCTTTAACCCTAACACAAGCTTTCAAGGATCAAGAAGGCAACATTGGGGTATTTGCTTTAAATCAGGTAAACTGGGCTCAGCAAGGGTTTTCAAAAAACGCTGCTCAGAAATCAACAAAAGGAATATATAGCATTTTCCTGCACAGCTCAAAACCATTCAGCTGTCTTCACATTCAGCTGAGGGAGACTCTGTCCAACCACTGCTACTGTGACTTTGGACATTCCAATCTAACCAACGCAGTCACAGACCTCCCCTGCTACAGCAACAGCAAGGTGCCAGTGAGGCACGATGTGCCATAACAGAGCAAGCCAGTGCTGCCTTCCTTAGAGGATCAGAAGTGTTAGTGAATAACTCTTTTTTATTTTTTTTTTGTTATTTCCTGCTTTATTTCACACATTTCTTAGAAGAAAAGGGCCATGCTCCCTAGCGAATGGCAGCCCAGAAAGATAGCTGCAGCATCTCAGCAGCAAAAGCCTGCAGCTCAACATCAGGCAGCAGCTGCCACAACTGCCTTAGAAGTGTGATTACGAATGCCCTCTACCAGTGCAGCAGCCAAGGCTGGCTGTGAAAGTATCCCTTTCAAGCTTGTTTATACTGGGGGATTGTTTGGGGTTGTCTTGTGTGGGGCCAGGAGTTGGACTCAATAATCTCTGTGGGTTTCTTCCAACTCAGGATATTCTATGATTCTATGCTAATGCTAAAAGGGCACAACACAGAGCAGCACTTCACAGAGCAGAATTATGTTACTGCATGAGCTCAGCATGGGTCTGGTACAGTCTACTCCAGCCCTGTCAGACAACCCTGAGACAACCCTCTGGAATCAGCCCCAGAGCCAGGACTCATGGATACACTACTCTGCTTAAGGCTGCAATTTAACCTTCTTAAGCCTGTCCAAAAGAAATCACACAGTGCTGGGTGTCAACTACAGGTAGTTTTTAAAAAAAGACCTTGTTATGTTCTCATAGAAAACATCCAACCCTCACTCCGAAGGGAACTAGATGAACATTTCAGCTTCCTTTGGCTCTGTCACGGAAAAGATGAACAATCTGAGAGTTGGTTTGGCATTTAAGAAGGTGACTAAAAAGAAGAAAGTATCACTTTTCATATTGTAGTTGAAGGCCAGTATTTCAACTACAGACATCAGATCAAATTCCTAAGGTGTGCTTGGCTTTCACCAAAGGTTATATATAAATAATAACGTATTGGAGGTCTAACTGCACACAGCTAAGAAATTAAAACATTCCCCTGCATGGCACTACTAAAACATGCATAGATGTATCCATAAAGCATGTGAACAGTCAGCAGAATTCAGAAATCCTTTTAGAGGAACAAAATGCAATTGAGTTTTTTCCAAAGAGGGATCCTGTACAGTAAGGAGTTAAGATTTATCTGTTTAGAGCTTATTTCACTGCAGAAATACTAACATCATTTACTGCCCTGATGGCTGTCTTGTTCTCTTTTCCAGTATAGATGGAAGAGGACCGCTTTCCCATCCCACTTCCACCTGCTTTGGGTCTGTCTGAACCTCTGCTGTCATCTCCATACTACAGCAAATTGGACTGCAGTTTTTCTGCTTCTCTCAGGGATATGATACTTAAAATTTTTGTTTTGCTTGAGCACAGCAGGGGTTTGTTCCACTCTAGTAGCTAACCCAGGCAAACTCATCCAGAAAATAGGTACTGCCACTACACACTGCTTTTACTGAGAAAGGAAAAGTTCATCTCTTGGTGCAGCAGGGAAGCAAGGTTGCGCTGTTGTTCAGGAAGTACTTTGTGAGCTCTGCTCAAGCTTTCCAGTAGGCCAGCAAGCCCAAGGTAAGAGCACTACTGCATTTTAAACTGACCAAATCATGATCAAAATATCTTTGCAGTAAAAACAAGTGCTCCTGAGGTATCAGAGTTGAGCTCACTGACATACTACAGTACCCTAGAGGAGGAAATCTGTGATGGAGTTAGCATATCGTTTGAGAGAAATGAAAACTATTTCAGGTAAATTTTACATGCACAAGGTCCCCATGCTGTTTCTCTACTCATCAGAGGAGTGTCATTTCTATTCCTCTCTTCAACACCAACCAAACTGCATGAGACAGGTTTTGCAAGGAACTCTTACTATGCTTAACAACATGAATTTTTAGGACCATAAGCAATACTGAAGATGATAAGGGAAAATCTATATGCTTTCACAGACAAATTATGTGGGAAGCTGTACAGTACAAGTGATGCATTTTCTGAAAAACTCTGAAGCCCCAGCCGTGGCCTCCATGCCTCTGGCATTTAAAGCTATCATGATAAGGACGGCAGTCTCCAAGTTCACACATCCTTCTGTTTTCTGTGCTAAGGTCATAGTTTTGATTTTTAAAGTCTTGCTTTACACAGCCTCTTTTCTGCATCTATAACAATCTAGACCTATAACAATCACCAATTTCTCTACCCCAAGCAATTAGCACCACTACTGTCAGTGGGGCACTGCTGCCCAGAGTATAGTGGATCCAATTATCTTCAGCTATAAAATGGGTTTGCACAAACATTCCATTGTTCATCCTTTGTCACCTACCCCACACTAAATTCAGTTGTTTTTAAAGACATCTCAGTCCTTTTTGCTGTGCTATCAAGCACTGCGTGGACACATTTGATTTTGTACAGTTCTTGGTTCTTGCTTGCTCAGAAAGCTTAGTTTCACACCTTCCCATTCAGTGATATTGCTTGAAGTGATGTATCACAAGAGCAGCAGCTTTATACTGAAGAGGTTTATTCTAATCAGGCAGCAGCATCTTTTATAAATTAAAAAATCCCCACACATTCTAATTTAAACCATTAGCATGGCCTGTGGTTAGATGATATTATGTTGCTAATGGATCCACTGTGGAATATGACACCAGTTGTGCTGTCCACTGGGATTTACAGGCATATAATACACATGCTTATTTCAACCCTAAAAGGCTGTACTAATGGCTTCAGCACTTTTGTGTTAAGTAATCGACATTTTCCCCCCTTGGCAGTGAATGCATATGTAATGCAATCCATGTTTTCCTGGGATAATTGGTCTTCCTTTCCTCAATCAGAAGTACGATGAAATTCCAGACTAGATGTGTGTTAGGGACAAGTTGGGGTTGCCTGTAGGCTGTCACAAGTTTCCTTTAGTTTCCTCTCTTTTAAGAATTCTAGGTATTTTCAAAATGACTGTGCTATTTACTACTCAGCTCCTCCCTTCCTGTTGTTTCACTTCAGGCTTGTGTTTATCAGAACTAAAATGAAAAGTAACCCACTAAGATTTTTGCAAAGATGCTGCTGCTTCTGTAACCCAAAACTGATCTAGGAGAGGCAATTCCAGTGACACTACCAGAATCTGAAATAGGCTGTTTTGTTAATGGGACAGATGCAATTGCTTTGTGAAAGGTACTACTCATAAGTAATTATGCTATGCAATCTTCCATCTAACATAAAGCTTGTCACCAGTCAACTCCTACCATCTCAAAAAATTGCTAGCACACAAGAGAAAAGCAACAGCAGGTACCCTTCCAGATCCTGCATTCAGCATTAGGTAGCCTAGCAAAGAGAACACACTGTGATAGCAGTGATTAGAGTTCGAATGTGCAACAACTAATCAGCTGAGAAATTATCAACCCAGTCATGAGAGGTCTTATACTTTCTGACAGATTATATTTATGGCTTTGCAATTATACAGTGCTGTGATTGCTGGCAGGACTCACAGGTCGTTTTGACTTCATTGCATAGGATCATGATGCATTCCCTTCTGCCATGCTACCTTAGTGAAAGAACCCCAAAGGGTGCATCTAAATCTGAAATAGATCCCAAGAGTCACAGGCTTATTCCTAGCAGTCAGCTATAACGAATGAATCACTAACCAAACCTCCAACAGGTAGCAGCCAGAGAAAGCAATGGATTCTGGAGAAAAAAAGCTCCCTCTTGCTCTTCACTTTTTTCTTTGTAACCTTTATGGGTGGATCATGATTCTGTTTTAATCACAGGTACATCTCCCAATGCTATGATCTCCCCAGACAGCTGCACACTGTCCTTGCAGTGAAACCTCCCCACAGAGAAGTTTGTCTGTTTGGCTAAGTTCTTTACAAACACAAATTTCAACCCCCTGCACTGAAAACAGGCTGGAACTGTTTTAGACCTGAGGGCTTGAGCTATCAAAAACCTGAGTCAAATGCTCATCTTCCTCTTTCCTATACTTCATGAGTTCAGGTCAACTCCATTGTTTTCTTAGAGATCTTGATGATCAGTGTGCACTCTTTCAGACTCCCAAAATTCAGAGGAGAAGAAGTGAAATTCTGACCCTCAACTGAATAGTTGTTTTATCATGTTTTGTTCCCCGAACTTGACTTCCACTCTTTCTGAGCCAAAGCACAAACCGAGCTAAATTCAGAAGGAATTTAAGACAACACAGCAAAGCATAATCCTGCAAACATATGGAACAGTATATATTTCACAAAGATCTGGAAATAGAAAACAAAAAAAATAAACCAAGTCTCTCCAATTTATATGCATGCCACATGTAGAGAATTAAAGCAAAGAAAAAGTCTAGAGAAGCACTTCCCCAGGCTGCACTGATATTCCATTAACCCCCCTCTTTCCCCCTACCCCAGGAAAGAAACTCTATCAAATGCCTCCTTGTGCAATAGAAACTTTATTAAAAGTGTTCCATGTCACAGTAAGCAATATATTGCTGAGTGTTTGGGGTTTGCCTATTCCTAGTCTGCCACTGCAGCATGTATGCCTACCAGGCAGCTAGTGTCTGAAAGTCACCAAGTGACTATTAAATTTCACAAAGGAGGTATGACAGTAATGCTATACTACTATTAATTAGATTTCAACCAAGATAATGATTACCAGGGATTTGTCAGATTTGTAAAATTGTAACTAGTATAATTTCAGTGTTATCTAGGGACTTGAGATAGACATCTCACATTACATTTAAGTTAACTAAACATAATTTATAAAAAGGTAAATCCTCAGTACAAAATGAAATAATTTCAATCAAAATCACACAATCTGATCAAATACATGGGGAAGCTTCTCCTTCTAGCTTGCATTTAATGAGAGGTTTCTAATTTGCATAACCTTTTACTAGGGAATGACGTGTCCAATTTAAAGTTCTCAAATATTATTTTTCTCTTTCAAGTACGAAGGCACTGCCACCTGTTTTGGAAGCATCCAGCTGGCCAATCTGTGTGGACAGCATCATTATTAAATTGTCTTCTGCCTCTTGCTGGCACTGGACCTGACCCACTGCAGCGCGTGCTGCTTCCTCAAAAATGCTCAGCAACCACAGCACCCACTCTGGACAGACAAGTGTAAAATGGCATCACTTCACAGACTTAAGTTACAGACATTTATTATGTAGCCCAACAGCTGCAAACAATATTCCCAGTCCTCTCTGGATGAGGTACAAGCTGACAAGGTGACATTATAAAAGTGCAATACCTACAATCCACAATCTTACAACAAAAACTCTCATATCCAGAGCACTCCAGCAATTTACAAGAGCAACAAAAGCAGAATACAAATGACTCTAAACTTCAACCTGAATTAAGATGTCTCTATGAAGCAGATCTGCTGACTTGCTCTGTATTTATAAGTGCTTTCCAGGATTTCAAGTGACTGGAAACTATGATGCAAGACAAAAAAATTGCATCATTAACAATTAAATGTCTTGATTGCACACTTATTGCCATGCCATAGCTAACAGGAATCTGAGACTTCTATACTTTCTGCTTAGTTATTAGCAGTGAAAACCCCTGTGACTTACACTGAGGTTTCTCCACAGTAATTCCCATACCATTAGTTATTCACTATCTATAAATGCATAAGAAGAGTACAAAGCTTTAATCAAAACCGTTCAAGAAACAAGGTAGAAGATTATAATGCTAAAAATCATGAGCCAGCAGTTGGAATAGCATATGGGAAAAAAATGCAGACTACATTCATAACCAAGATGGAACAAAAAAAAAATCTTTTGAGAGTTTTGTTGCATATTTATGCCTCAATAAATTGCTTTAATTAGCTAAAAGAATAAGGAGGCAACCAAGAATGAATATGTTATGCTGAGTATGCACACTTTAAGAATGTCACTAATGTTTTAAAACCTGCATTCTGGTGAAAATCCACACCTACCCAAACACCTTTTCTGCTTTGTGTATTATTCAGGCAGTTACTGCTGACAGGAATGAGGGCCTGTGTATGAAAGACAAAACTACTTCACAACACAGCTGCCTGTTAATATGCCCACAATAATTCTAAGCCCTTACCTCCCTCTCCTCTCCTATGAATAATCATACTTAAAAAAACATAATAATGAAACCTGATTTTCTCCTTCAGATAAATGTATGTATGCTGCTGTGAAAACAGATAAGGCACGTTTGAGAACACAAATATCAAATAAAGCTTAGGGCGAGGGTTATTTATCCCACAAAGCCTTACCAACAGAGATCACCTTGGACCATCTCAAAACTTTAGCACCCAAGTATTAAATGTACACCTAAAATGGGATACATTCATTGCAGATTTTCTTAAAAAGGTTGCCAGGAGGAGAATCAACACTACGAATGAATAAAAATGAATATAAATATCTTGGAGATGCATGGGCATTAGATGCTCCTATCTTTAAGTGTCCAGCTGCTGTCAAAATCTAAGTGTTAAATTTTTTGCAAACTGTGATTACTTTATAGATTTTAGGTTAAATTCTGACCCTTATCCTTCCACATCACTGTTTATGAACATCCACTTCAGGCAACAGCAACCTTCTATTTGATCACTATGAATCTGCATTGCAGTGTAGAAAAGAGTATCTGTTTCTCAACTTGATAGAACACAGTGATATTTTTCTTAACCTGCTCAGGTTATAGGTCTCAATTTTCCCTTCTACCTCATGGGCAAGCAACATTTATAATGGGAGCAACAGTTCTGAGGTAGGACTAGACCATTCAGACCTTGGAGGGAACAGAAAGGAAGGGAGAAAGCTGACCCTTTTATTCAGGTTCTGTTACAAGCTGCTCCTAGGGATTTCCCTTTCTCCTTCTAATTATAGACTTTACTAACTAGCCACATGTGTTTTTGAGCACTTGTTGATGAGTTCAGATTAGATGGGGACATGGCTATTTCCCCTTGGTAATGTAGCGAATAGTGAAGTAACAAGCCAGCCCAAGAAACAATTTTCACCCAAACTTCCTCCTAATTACCATTCTCATTTAAAGACAATAAAAGGTGATTTCCCCTGGCAAATGAAACAGTTTGTTGACATCCCTTTGAAGATCAGTTTAAATTAAATCCACGGTATAATTCTAAGTAGACCATCTACACACACACATCCACATAATTTACTTTAACATCAAGAGAATCAAGAAGCTCACACTTCTTCTTCTTATAGCAGTTCAAAGTAGTGCTGTTATTCCCCAGGAAAAGTAGCGAGTAGCATTTAGCAGTTCTCCCTTTCTCTCAACACTTTTACGCTTCCTCGTAATACTTGTTCATTTGCAGACATCATGCAGTCCTGGCCCCAGTGAAAATAAAATAAAAGAAGAACAAGCATGTGGCTTGGGCATTTTACACCCCAAGCTCTCCACAGGTTCCTACACACTCCTGTTGAGGAATGGTGACGCAAAAAAAGAGATCAGAGTTAAGGCAAACAAAAAAATTTGAGTGCAGACAAGACCTGGCTTTTGCAAAACATACTATCACTGGCAGGATCCCTGACAAGATGACCTGCAAATGTTTATCTGGTTGTCTTCTCTGCTGGTCAGTCTTCTAGTTTTGGCTTCCATTAGACCTATAAGTTACACTGATGCTGCAAGAAGCTCTCAGACTGCATCAAGGTTCCCTTCTATGACTTCATTTAACATTTGGATAACAATCTGGAAAAGATTTCTGGAAAGAGGGAAACCAAATCAACAAAAGCCATGAACTTTCTTTTGGTGTAATCAGAACCAAGAGAAAACTACAAGCAGCCTAAGAGAACAGCACTTGTAATTGCAAATAAAAATTCTGCACAGACATCAGCTGAACTCATTCACCATAGCAAGGTCTAAATAATCAAGTAACCTGGCCATCATTACCAACAGGTAATGATGAGCCATGGTTCAAAATGTTTTACAACACAGCTGGAGCAGCCCAGGAGCACTGCCAGAGGCAAGCACTTGCAGCTCAGCTGAAGGCAGCAGTTCTGAAGGCAGCAGTTCTGAAGGCAGAAGTTCTGAAGTCATACCTGCCTGTCATAGGCACACAAACTTTGAAAACACTCTACTGACCCCTCACTAGTTGCTGCAAGAATATGAGCTTGGATACTTTTGTGAGCATTATGTACCTAACCACCTCTGATTATCAACAAACCCATCCCCAAATCTCACAGAAGGCAAAGAGAAATAAATCAAGTCCAAAATAATTTGATTGTTTTGAAAGTTCCAGTTGTTACAACCTCTTGAGTAACAGTAGGTCACAGGCAATAGAGCATTCTTATTATGAAAAGCATCAAATCCCATCCTTCTCATATTCAGTTGCACTGAAGTTAACAGACGTTCATCGGTCTCACCCACTTATTCTGTGCATGCAAACTGAGTGTACATGTAAGGCACATCCTGCATGCCAGGCAGTGGTAGACACAGAAGTTTCTGGTGCTGCAGACCATTACCTACCCTGAGCAACTCATCTGTGGATGAGATATTCCAAAGTACATTCTCCTTATACGTACAAACTTCCACAAAGAATCCTGAAAATCCAATCCTTTGGGTCCCAGATCTGCAGTTCTCTATGGCAGTAGCATAGGGTTTTTTTGTAATATCTGACCTCTTTCAGCAAGAAAAGTTGTGAATGACTTTATCTTCTCATTTTCCTTTAACCAAAGCATTAACAGCCATTAAGAGGTTACAGGCTACTGTTCTTCCAAAAATTAAAATATGAATGCATTGTTTGTACAAGCAAGTAAACATTTCATTCACACTAAGATGTAAATCCACTAACATCACTGGAAACACAGAAAAAGAAATTCTGAACTCACTGAACTCATGTGGTTTGGGTCATCATCTTCCAAACACACTGTATTGCACAGCCCAATACTCCTCTAAAAAAAAAGAAGCTGTCTTCCTTGAAATCTTTTACAAGGAGGAAGTAATATCGCAGAAAAAATTATGGCCTAAATAGGCATGGTTTATTTCAAGAATCAAAAAGTTACTGTCCCTAGAGTCTCAATATTATATACAGAAATAATTCCAATATTTTACAATATAATTAAATTCACTGCTTGCTTAGGTTTTAAATGCTGGGCTGGGATGAAATGTGAACATGGGTAATGAAATGAGTGCAGTTAATATTGAACTTGGAGGATGTCTTGTCCTAGCTAAATTTGCAGGACCCACAGTCAAATAAATGGCAACCAAAACCAGCACACTGAATGTTAAAAAGGATATATACAATGTCCTTGAAAATGTCAGAAGAGCCACACACCAGGCTCTGAATGTTGTACCTCATTGATCAGTATTACCCTGGCATAGAAGAGCCTATCACATTCCCTCAGATCCCAAAACCTTTGGTGTCTTCAGTGGCAACAGAGAGCAGCAGCAGGTCATCAACTAGTATGGCTACTAGTGCTTTACCAGGGAGAAAAAAATATCTGTAGTAAAAGCATCAAGTGGCATTCTATTTCCCACATGCACATCCCATAGAAAAGCCCACCAGAACCAAATAATGAGAATTCATAGAGTCATAGTTTCATAGAAACCTATCTTTAGTTTGCAGGATATTTTAGTGGCTTTTGGCAACCACAGCCTAGCAGGTAGGAGGATGTGAATGACTCAGCCTTGTAACAGGCACTCAGTGATAAAACTAAGACATTTAAACATAAATTTTTAACATTATTTATTTTAAATAAAATTTCAAGTTGAAAAGACAACAAACTGTCATAGCATAATTTTAATCTGTACTATTACTTCAGCCTCTTACAGAAAGCACTATTTTCTCCCTTCAGACTTCAAAGTCAGCAGAAATTGCCAAGTTCCCCCCCTTCAGGGCAAAGCAAAATACTCAGGTCTTTGAATTTCTCTTGCACTGCCTGGAAGAAATCTGTTGCAGAAGGTAGACACACAGAGAACTGTGCCAGGCAGTGAGCAGGAACTGAATCACCCTTCTCAGATGTGGTGTCTCAGTTTCTCATCTTCCATGGAGTTTTGAGGGACTCCAGCATACAGAAACTTTAGAAGAGTTCAGCTCACAGCCAGCCACTCCTATGAAGTCTCCAGTACAGATGACCTTACAACAGACCTGCTACGTGTCCAAGTGGAGATCCAAGTCAGCCTGGGACCACATAACACAGCGAGGGAAACTCTTTCATACCCTAGGAGGCTGAACCACTCTGTGGAGGTATCCACTGTGGAGAATCGGGAGCCCTTCAGACCTGCCTTATGCAGTTACTGGAGAAGCATTCCTTACAGGCTTGGGCTCTTATATCAAAATTCATCTTTGCAGTAGCATATACTGCTGTTTCCAGAGGCAGCTCTGGCTAACCTGTGTGATTTTTTGACAGAGTATGAGATTTTTGGTCCCTAAATTAGATTAGAACCCATCTGACTGTTCCAAAAGACAGACAAATTTGTATTCAATTATTCCTTCACAGGGGAGGGACCATTTCAGCTGAAATGCTGGTTTGGACCAGACAGCCCAAGAAATAAGGCTTGACCTCATGTAAGTCAAGAGGATATGCAGATTGACCAGTTGCTTACATTTTCACACCCTGGTATCAACAGGTAACATTTGCAAAGTGTCTTACAAGTTATTGCAATGCTCTTTCTTTGTTCTGTTTGCTCTCTTTCGCAGGTTACACCAAGCTGGGTGGTGTAATTGACATGCATCAAGGACAGAATGCAATCCAGAGGGACCTTATCAAGCTCAAGAAGTGGGCCCATGGAAAACTTAAAAGGTTCAACAAGGCCAAGTGCAAGGTGCTACACCTGGTTTGAGACAATCCCCTGTATCAATACAGGCTGCAGGATGAAGGGATTGAAAGCAGCCCTGCTGAAAAGGGCTTAGGAGTGTTGATGGGTGAATAGCTGGACATGAGCCAGCAGTGTGTTTGCAGCCCAGGAAACCAACTGTATCCTAGGCTGCATCAAAAGCAGCATGGCCGGGAGGTCGAGAGAGGGGTTTCTGCCCCTTTACTCAAGTGAGACCCCACCTGGAGTACTGTGTCCGGGTCTGGGGCACCAGTGTAAAAGGGATGTGGACACTCACAGATTGAGCCCAGAGGAGGGCCACAGAAATGATCAGAGTGCTGGAACTTCCTGTGAGGAAAGGCCGAGAGCTGGGGTTGTTCAGTCTGGAGAAGAAAAGGCTCCAGAAGATGTTATTATGGCCTTTCAGGGCTTAATGGGGGCTTATAAGAAAGATGGGGACAAACTCCTTAGTGGGGCCTATTGTGAGAGGACAAAGGGTGATGGTTTTAAACTAAAAGAGGGTAGATTCAGATTAGATATAAGGAAGAAAGTTTTACAGTGAGGGAGGTGAAACACTGAAACAGGTGTCCCAAGAGGTAATACATGCCCCATGTCTGGAAACATTCAAGGTCAGGCTAGATGGGGCTCTGAGCAACCTGATGCAGTTGAAGATGTCCCTGCTCATGGCAGGGGGTTGGACTAGGCGACCTCTAAAGATACCTTCCAACTCAAACTGCGCTATGACTCTATGATAATCTGCACCACACAGTGCATGGACTGCTGCTTAAGACGGACCTTTGTTCTGACTGGATATGACTGTTCCTCAATTAATAGTCTCTTCTCCACTGTCCAAGTTCTCAAGCAAGCCATTAATGTGCCCTAAGATTTGTTAGTAGTTAAGTTCACCAAAAAAAAAAAAAGCTTGAGAATTTGCCAAGTCCTGTTCAGAAACCTGGAAGTTGTCAATAATTCCAGAGTGTTTTGAAGTGACATTTGATTCTGAGTAAAACCCGTAGGACATGGAGCTTTTGAGTCCAGAAATAATAAGAAGTAGGAGTAAATTTACATTTCTCTCTTTCTCTCCTCACTTGTGTCTCAAAGGACATTAATTATACTCTCCAAAGATTCACAAGCTTGGAGAGTTTGCTGGCAAGGCTTTTTTTTCCCAGCACCTACTGCTACAGATAAAAGCAAAGCATAAAGAGAAGTACAAACACAGGATACTGAATCTCAGATGCTTTAAAGTTGGTAATGTATGAGGTAACCTTCTTATCCTGCCCAAAACACATACGCTGAAAATGCTTAGAAATGGTACCATGCAGCTGTCACTATTTCACACACACAGAAATTCAACATTTGCCATGACATAACATACAGTTACCATGGATATTTCCCTATTCTTAGCATACTGGGAAGAAAAAAGAAAATAAGAAAAAAAAAATCCGACCCCAAAACCTCCGTTATCCAACGCAGTAACCCCCTGAGCAATTATTGACTCTGCAGTGACAGCCACTATATTGGCTAATACAAAAATAAATTTTATTTCACCCAAATTATTGCAGATGAATAATCTATGCAGTGTTCATGACTAGGATTGCTTTTCTACATACCACACAAGGATTGTCACAGGGCAAACAACAATAATCAGGGGAGAGCGAAAGTCAGTTTAAGCGCAAGACCCTTTCTGACAACAGTAATTCAGAATCAGTCTTCAGTTGAGATTAAACCATCTAACAGAAGAGGTACAAAAGAGGGCTACTGGTACAAAAAGGAAAGGGGGACTTCAGGACTTCAGATGAGCATTGCTCCTAAAAAGAACCAAACATGTAATGGCCTCTTTAGCTTAACTCCGGGGGAGCATTCTGTGGAGCAAAAAGATACTGAATCCAAAATAATGATGGTGCAAAACCAATCATGTATTAGAGCAACTGTGAATTGGAGGTGACAAGAAATGCTGAAGAGACAACAGGGAAGTTATAGAGCTCTCCAGCTGAACCAGCTGATAAAAGAAGGAGCTAATATTTCTTATGTCACAACCTGGCAAATTTGCAGCTGGACCAGTATGAAATATCTCTCTCTATTACTGTAGGAACTATGCTCTGTGTCCTGGTCAAGCAAAGATGCTTCAAGGCTCTGCAGCAGCCTTGAGCCAGAAAACTTCAAGCTACTTCAGTATTCTATTGTTAAAAAAAAAATGCAAACACCACCACCACCCTGCCACCCCTGCCCCCAACACCAAGCCACAACCAACAAAAAGACCCTCAGCAGCTTGTCCGCAATCTAATTTACATCAAGTTCATGTAGTACAGGAGAGGTTCTAGTCAAGTGATTCTCCATTTTTTAAGTGAAATTAATCAAAAAGAAAAGCAATTAATCAAAAAGAAAAGGAAAAAAAAATGCCCCTTTTCTGCAGGGGTGGGGCAGGCAGGTGAAGGGCATCAGGGGAAAAGAAGTAAGTCAAATTTAACTCATTTGGCTGGAGGTAGCTGCAATAGTCTGGGATTTCCAAAATTCTCACTTGACTTTTTTTTACCAGAAGGATTCAAACTGGAGCTGTAGAGCACATTTTGCTCTACAACCCCCCAGTCCCAACTCTACCTAGAGGACAGCCAAATTTTCCAGTAAATCTTTAGTGTTTTGCATTTATAGTCAAATATATGCTGTCATATATGAGCCAGTGAGAATTAGGACATGTCAACATGTAACCCTGTCTCCTGCAACAGTTTCCCTGAGTGTCACCGCTCTGCATAAACCATGTTGTACTGCTCTGCCCTGCCATGCTAAGTTGCTTTGATCCAGCAAGGGTTTCTCCAAGAGACCAATACCTCACAGTGTCTAAACAAGGTTAAAAATCTATTTTAATTATAGTGGAAATTTGATATCAGAAGACAATATTAAAACAAAATCTAAATTTAACCAAAAACAATTCTAGAAGTTCTCACTGGAAGAAATTTGCACTGGAACAGATTGTCCAGAGAAGCTGTAGAGTCTCCCTCACTGGAGATATTCAAGAACCACCTGGGCACAATCCTGTGCAATATGCTCTAGGATGGCCCTGACTATCAGGTGAGATAAGATGATACTGAGTGAACTGTGGCACAGAAAAATATTGGCACCTGCCCTGTCTCAGAGAATTATGCAGAGGAAGAGTAAATCATTGCTTGTGTTCCAGGCTAATGCTCTAGTACTGCAGCATCCTGCTTCCCCTTGACAGTTTTCAAAACAGGGTTACATTAAAAAATAAAAGATGATCTTTGAGGGCATCTATGCATATGTCTCACACCTAGCGAGAGAAGCTAACCTTAACATTAAATATCTCATAAACACAGAATCACTGAGGTTGGAAGAGACCTTCAAGATCATCTACTCCAACTGTCAACCTAACACCAGCATAATCACCACGAAACCATATCCCCCAAGTGCCACATCCAGACACCTCTTGAACACTTCCAGAGACGGTGAATCCACCACCTCCCTGGGCAACTTATTCCAATGCCTAACCAATCTTTTAGCTGATAGTATGAATCCAAACAGTTGCCTTTGCAGCGCTTGCAACAACAGAAAGCAGGATTAACCAAGCCAAAACCCTGAGACATGCTAGGACCAGGACCCACATGCAGCAGGACACCCTGTCTTCCCCAGTTTTCTCTATAGGTTCATCAGGGTCTCCAGGGTATACAGACCACTACTCATACACATCCTGCATATTCCACAAACACAGTTTTTCCCACTAGACCCATCCCATTTCTCAAACAAAGTCATGGTAACAAATGTGCATTACCATTCCTTTTTTGCTCTTGCAAGACATATTACTATGGTATCACTACTAGTTGATCACTATGAAGTGTTACCATAAATTATTTAAAGAACAATTGTCCAAATAAATGAGCAAGGTAGTGCTTATTTGTGAATGCACATTTGCTTGCTAATTTGTAACAACTAGTCTCCCACAGAAGGATTCAAGGCCATTATTGTGAGTTAGAGTAGTCCTACAATATGTTTTATTTTTATGGTTTACCATATTCCTGACAAATACAATAAAATCAGAATTCTTTTTTTTAGTGTTTCGTACTTCTAAGCAAATTCTGGGCAGATATCCAACCACATAAGAAACAACAGAATATATCAAGACACACAAACTACAACAAAATAGCTGTTTTGGACAGCAGCCCCTACCACTATGAGGGATGAAGAATCAATGCACCAAAGCTGCAAACTTCTAACAAAAGTAGGGGCTTCAGCAAACTAATTAGGGAAGTGCATCAAAGGTTCTAATGGTCAGAGTCACTTGGAGCTAATGAAGATTTTACTAGTACAAAATACATAATATTTTATTTTGTTACTCAACATCATCATGTAATGCCCAATATTAGACAACACACCAATAAAGATGAAATACCTCAGAGAACATGAGTGTTACATTCTTGAAGACAACAGTGCTGGTATGCCTCAACCATTCCCTCGTGTTTTGTTTATTAAGCATAACAACTTGTAAAAATAAACTGTGATGTAAATCCAGTTTTGCTGTATGTCAGGAGATTGCATCATCATTTAATGATAGTATACCTCTAGGCATAAGAAGATGTGACAGAATGCTCCTCTCATTCTTTATTTCTGACACTGTGCTATTTCAAATGGCATAATATGCACCTAATTATCAACTAAAACAAACAGCATACCTGAATTTCTGGAATCAGTTCCTTGAGCAGAGGGGTCGTTGCATTCCAGATTCATTCCCTGAAAGAATGTAATATGAAGAAAAAACCCTGAAATATGAAAAAATAGAAATAGTCCTTGCAGCACAGCTAAGGAGCTAGATTTCATCCACCTTAGGTGGCACTCTGAAAGATAGTCTTGGCCTTGCACTCTAATTCTTATTCATTCATGAGAAGTAGAAAAGCTTCAACAAAATCAGCAAAAGCATCCTAAAATATCCCACAGACAGTAAAATAGTTGCAAGACCTGGGAAAGAGTTGCTTTCAAAATCTCTTGGACAGATGAGGGATTTGAATATTTTTCACGTGCTGGATAAACAGTAAAAAAAAAAGATGCAAACCACTGAGGCAGCAAGGAAATACAAAGTTAGCTTCCATATCATACAAGGACCTTAACTACTACCCAGCAGCCAAAATTTAGGTAATTTAGCACTCAGTATCATAACACACAAACTTTCTGTCTATATTCAAGTTGATATATCTAAAAAAACTTCTTGTTTTTGACCAAAAAGAATAATCTAGTTCTTCAGATAAATCTTTAAAGAAGCTCCTGGATAATTAAGTCCAATTTCAAGAAGCATATTGTATAGGTAAAACTATGTGTTGAACATAGGTTTAATAATCAACTCTTTGGGTTTTCCAAGGATAGCTAAAGGAGTCTTTGTAATCAATTCTACCAGCTTTTGAAATACTGCTTCCACTTCTCAGCTCGCTGGCTCTTGTCTGTTTATACTTTAAGTCTTTAGGGCAGGGACTGCTGCTGACTGGAATGATAGAGTCCTGAACTCATCTGAGCCTTCGGTCATTCCTTTGCTGCAGATCATAATATGTTTAGAGAAAGAAAAGAAAATATGTTCCTTACCAGCTAGACCAAGTTTGAATAAACAGCCACCTATTTCTGGCAGCAAATACACCAGAGAACAAGTAATACTGTCTTTGATCTATGCTCACCTACCAAAAAATGACTGTTTTGACAGGTAATTTCTGATCAAGAGGATAACCTGGACAATCATTGCAGCTAATGCTGGTGAACAACATTTTATTAAATTCATATAGTGGTGAATTATCAGCTGTTATTTTAGCCTGTGTGTAGTGCAGTTTTCAGCATTATTGATGATGAAATTTTAATATAATGCTTGGCAGCATTCACTGGCATTTCAAGAGCACCATACAATTGATTTAGAACTTAGCTGCCCTCCAGAGACAAGTCCTTATTGTCTGGTATCCTCCTCCTTTTCAGCTCACCTGGTTACTGCATAAAAGGTTGCTTGAAATTTAAGTTTACTCAGAATCCGTAGGCCATGCTGGCCTTTATTCTACTGCCCTTTGCTGAAATACTGCATTTCTCAACAGTTTTCTATTACTCTTTAGATTTGTTTCAGTTTTATCTCATTTGATGCTGTTATGCTGGGCTTCCTTTTCCCCAGCTCCATACAACAGTGAAAACTCAAATGTAATCAAGTTTTCTCACAAGCAAATGCATCCAAACCAAAGTTATGATACCTTGTCACCCCACTGCCCTCACAGTTAATAGTCCACTTCCATTTGCTTTCAACAAATACAACTTTTGGATAAAATTTTACCTTCAAAATCAATTTGGACTGTAACCCACCATGTGGGTTACATGCAGAACTTGAAGGCTATTAAAAAAAACCACAATAAACAAATGAACAAAACCAAACAAACACACAATAAAGACAAGTTAAAAAGGAAAAAATAAAAGCACAAAAACCACACAGGGTTTCCCCCTGCACTACTCTTAATCCATTTCCATCTCTTGAATATTACCTGACTTCACTGAGATTTGTTTCCTAATATTGAAATTCTGCCTCAGATATTGATTTCCCCCCATCCCCAGCAACTTGATTATTGCAACTACTTGTAGTTTGTGTCCCTTTTGTTCCTCATCAAATGGGCAGTCAGCTCACACAGCCCTGCAGGAGACACCAAGTATCACTTGGTGCCATGTCAAAACACATCCTGAAATCATCCTAAAATAAATACAAACCTGATGCCACTCCTGTGGAATAACACCTGTCTCTGGATCAGGCCCTGAAGGCCAGTTTCATCCCAAAAAATTTCAGGCACTTAACTCATATAGTCTAGGAAACCTGAAGAGAGCAAGAATAAGCTTGGTAAATTCCCAGGGCAACCCACTGCTGCCAAAGCCATGATCCTAGAATGCCTAAGTATGATCCTTGTTCAATAATGATATAAACCCTTTTTGACCTAGCTTTACTAAACGAAAAACCCAAACAAACCTTCCCAAAACAACCAACAACACGTCCCACCACTCTCCACCTCCTCACACACCCCATATTAGAAGCATAACTAGTTGTATTGCTGGCATGTTTAAAGTCCAAAGTGAGATCCGAGGCAAATTTAAGCATGAAGAAACAGCTCTCCATTGTCCCACAGGTTCCAAAATTTGCTAATAAATGACAGGAGTAAAAATATAGCCCTCAGGTTGCAAAGAGAGCTACAGAGAGCAGCTCCCCCACCATGGCTCTACCCAGAAGCAAGTTTCTTTGTTCTCTATTTCTACTTTTCCTTCACAAACATCACAATGCTCAGACTTTTAAGCTCAGCCTCACTCAATCCACTGAAAAGCTCCTGGTGTCACTCCCACACTGCAAAAAAGAAACAGCAGGTCAAGCCTCATAAGTGAAATTTTACAAAAGCGCTGTTAGAAGTAAGAGAGGACACAAGGCAAACTGGGAAGTGGGTTAAAAAAGCAAGTAGAAAGGAAATACACAGCCCCTGCTTATTGTGCTGCAGAGGCTCAGGTCTGCTGCCCTCACACGTGGGGGGAGGTGGAAAGGTGACTCATTGCCCCTAGCCCAGTATGCTGGTTTTGCCTGGGGTAGAGATAATTTTCTTCGCAGTAGCTGGTATGGGGCTGTGTTTGAGATCTGTGTTGGAAACACTGTTGGTAATACAGGGATGTTTCTCTTATTGCTGAGCAGCATTTGCATAGCGTCAAGGCCTTTTCTGCCTCTTGTACTGCCCCTCCAATGAGGAGGCTGGGGGTGCACAAGGACTTGGGAAGGGACAGCTGGGACAGCTGACCCAAACTGACCCAAGAGATATTCCATGTCATATGGCATCATTCCAGTATATAAAGCTGGGGGAAGAAGGAGGAAGTGGGGGACATTCAGAGTGATGGCATTTGTCTTCCCAAGAAATTCTTATGCATGACGGAGCCCAACTTTCCAGGAGATGGCTGAACACCTGCCCGCTCATGGAAGTGGGTTTTTTAATTCCTTGTTTTGCTTTGCTTGTGTGCACAGCTTTTGCTTTACCCGTTTTAGTGTCTTTGTTTCAACCCATGAGTTTTTACACTTTGACTTTCCATTCTCTCCCCTGTTCTGCGGGCGGGGCAGTGACTGAGCGGCTGCTCAGTGGTGCTTATTTGCCAGCTGGGGTTAAGCCACGACACCAACCTTCACCATGCTGACGAGAGACAAGGACAAAGCTTGGGGATGGGAGTAATCCAGACACCACCTGCTAAGAGTGTACTGTGCTGTCTGAGGAGGGAGAGCTCCCAAGAAGGAGCTACTGTCACTAGCCCCCTGGAAACTTGCTCCCATGTGGCTGGCATAGCCAGGAGGAGTTTGCCACACACCTGGGCAAACCAGAAGAAGTTAAGTCCCTAGGCCAAGAAAAGCAGCCTCTGTACTTCAGAGAAGATATCTGTACCCTGATATATCCCTTGGCTGTGGAAAAGCCCTGCACAATACCCAGGTTCAGGACACACCCTCACAAGTCTCCCCACCCTCACCCTGAAGGATTAGAAGGAAAAGTCAAGAGGCAAGCACAGGATATTTTCCCACTAGAGTAAGGCTATACAGAGACAACCATGATTTGTAGAAAACCAGATCTCTTCATTTGTTACCCCTCAATCTGCTTCAGAAACAATTTATTATCCAGCAATGATTTCTCAACTGTGATAATTGTCATCAATGACAGGTTATTGAGGGCTTGAAACTGGCAGAGAGAAGCAATACAAATAAGATCTAAGCACATGATAGGCTATATTCAGAATTAATGGCTATTTTCCTAGCCCTATCATTACCTTGGCTTCCTGCTGTCCACGATATCACAGATACTCTAGTACCATATCAATGGCTGCAGCTAGAGCAAAAACTGTAGCCTCAACAAGGCTGTGCAGAGGAAGAGCAAGAGATATGAAGAAAGGCCAAACTTCTGGCCTCACAAAACAGAGCAGGGGCTACTCTAAGCAATCCCTTATGCCCTAGGATTTCCAGTACTGAAAGCACCAGCAGTGCTAAGACGCAGTAGGGAGATCACCTTTCATCCGGTCACTCTGGCTAAGGAAACACATTCCTGCAGTATTGGTAGCTCCAGCCTGGGCCACGGTCAAATCCCTTGGGGGAAATTTAGTTACACACACACATCCTTCTCTCAACTTGTCATGTTTTATAGGCCTTAAATGCAGACTTCAATTTCACAAGCTCATCTTTCATTCAAAGAGTTGGAAATCACTCTAGCAGATAAACTATGAAAATCACTCTTGCTTCCAGTCAGCAAGTCACAGAATGCAATTACTTTGTACAGGAGTTTGTTATTTCCTCCACCAAAACAGGACAAAGGGTTGGGCTACAATGTAGAATATACAACAAGAAATTCCCTTTTCCCCTCCATCACCCAAGACAAGTAGCAGAACTGCTGTACACAAAAGAAAGCTGTCAGAGCTCCATGCACGTTGGTGGAGACAAGTCAGTAGCAGCTGAGTTATGGGGCTCAATATTAAGTATGCTAGCTGTAAGTCAGCAATGCCACTGGACCACTCATTGAGGCATTGGCACATCTGGTCCCAAAGCCCTCTTTTTCCTGAAAACAGTGCAAGTGTCCCCTCCTGTAAAGACAGACCTCTGACTGCCAAGGGACAACATCAAACAGCTAGGTTCAGTTTTCAAACTGACCCAAAAGTTACACTTTCCCCAAATGAGCATAAAATTAGGGAGGTACGAGGCACAACCTTATAAAATGAGAAGTTATAAAACTATTGGACTACTGGAAAGGTAGCTAGACACACAATGAGACTTCCACAAAAGCTGTCAGCACTACCTCTGCAGGCCTGGCACAGGCTGAAATATCAGGCACAATGACTAGATCCGATGCAGAGCCTGACCTTTAAATGTGTGTTTGGAGCAGGAGCTTGTCTCAGAGCCGGTAGGAGCACTTTGCCATCTTCCCTGCACAGAACCCCTGCAGAAGAATTAATTCTGTTGTCTTTCCACTTCCACAAACCCACATGCTCATTAAGAAAGTGGAATTGAAGTGTCATTCCCAAAGATTTCTCAGGTGAGTAAGCTAGCATGGCTAATGACTTTTTAATATCTTTTTAGGTCTTCAGGAAAAGTGATATAAGTAATGTAGTATTTTGGTTTACAGTTCTATAAACCCATTTGTTTTTGTCTCATTTCAGAACCCCTCTTCAAGTAGCTCTCCAATTGTGCTTATTTTGTATTTGTTGAAATTTATATCTATCTATTGTCCTAGTAACAGGGTTGAAAGCCAGGAAGCATATCATCTTTCTGTTTCTGAGAAGTCATTTCTTTCTGGCTAACCTGGTCTCTCTGAACCACAAGAAAATGTAAAATCATTGAATTAATTTTCCACAAAAAAAAAAAAAAAAAAAAGAAAAAGAAGCCTGAAATGAAATAAGCCACAGGGAACTGTGTAGAATGGGAATAACAGCAAACTGATATGTTCATTTTATATAACTATTTCTGCTCTTTTATGAGCCAAGTAAATTATTCTTCTTCCAGTTCTTGTGGCTTGTTAAACATTAGAGGTGTTATTATATCTGCAGCTAAAAGAATCTTATTTCAGTACTATTTAAATATGTTTAGGGTCTTAGTTAAAGAAATGTATCTGTGCTCAGATAGAGTTACTATTAAGTATAAAACAAAACCAGCCAAATATAACTGCAAAAGAATTACAGTCAAATGAGTTGCAGGAGGTAAATGTGCTTCATAGAAAGTAATACAAGTGCTATCATTCAGACCAGAGACTACATTAGAGGAATTAGAGACAGATTATTGTTCATTAGGATTTTATACTGAGACTCTTATGAACATTTAAGCAAGCCTGTTCACAGCATTAAAACATCGTCCTTAGACCAGTTCAGAAAGGAAATACTAGGACACAATTATCTAACATGCTTTATTTTCAAGCTTATGCTACAGGTGTCTTGCAACCTACTATGCTGAAGGAATAAAGCTGAAAATTGGTATCTGACTATTTTATCACCTCTTTAGAATTTGCCACAGCTGTCTATAACATGTTTTTCTTACCCCTGTGGCAGAGCAGACCAATCCTACTCAGTGTCATGGATTAACCCCAGCCCCATGCACCTGCTCTCTCACTCCCCACCAGTGGAGTGGGGTGAAGAATCGCAAAGGTAAACGTGAGAACACTCACGGGTTGGCATACAGACAGTTTAATAGGTAAAGCAAAAGCTCTGAACACAAGCAAAGCGAAACAAGGAATTATTTCACCACTTCCTATGATCAAGGCTGTGTTCAGCCATCACCAGGAAAGTAGGGTTCCATCATGTGTATTGTTTACTTGGGAAGACAAATGCCATCATTCTGAATGTCCCCCTTTCCTTCTTCTCCCAGCTTTATATACTGGGCATGACACCACACAGTATGGAATATCCGTGGGTCAGTTGGGGTCAGCTCTCCTGGCTGTGCCCCCTCCCAGCTTCTTGTACTCTGCCAGCCTCCTCACTTTTGGGGTGGGGTGACGGATAGAAAGAGCCTTGATGCTGTGCAAGTGCTGCTTAGCAGTATCAAGAACATCCTGGCATTATCAACACTGTTTTCAGCACAAATCCCAAACATAGCCCCGTACGAGCTATTGTGAAAATAATTATCTCCAGTTAATAGTGCCCCACAGGTAACTTCAAAGGAAAGCACCACTGCACACATCAATCCAGAGACTATACAGTCCATATGGCCATTACCAGGACTTGCAAGCACCTCTCTAACAGACAAGCGAGACCTTCACTAGCGGAAGAGAAACTTCCTCAGGAATAACAACTCATAGAGAGGCAAATCTCTGAGTATTGCCACGAAATGGCATCAGTGGATCCCTCTCTGGCACAGACACAGGAATAATCCATTAAGGTGTTGGCATTTGCCATGCCAGGAGTTTCCCCAGAATCACTTTTAGCTAGAAAAATATATTAGGCTCATCCTCTGTTCACTTAAACTTTTTGCTGCAATGTACCAAATCACATCTCCCAGTCTTTCCAACTATATAACTTCCCCCCCATCTCCCCTGTAAAGGGGTGATTTTCACTGTCTTAGACACCAGCTACTGATCTTCCTTCCTATGCTGCTTTCAGCTGGGATAGATTTAATTTTCTTCCTAGTAACTGGTGCAGTGCTGTGTTTCGAATTCAGTGTGAGAATAATGTTGATAATACACTGATGTTTTGGCTGTTGTTCAGTAGTGCTCACTGTAAATCCAGGACTTTTCAGTTTCCCATGCTGTGGCGGTGAGGAGGCGCACAAGAACACAGGAAAAAAGCATGGACAGGACAGCTGACCCAAACTAGCCAAAGGGATATTCCAAACCATAGAACATACTCAGTCTATAAACTGGGGGGGCGTTGTTTGGGACGTGCCAATTTTTGCTTGAGGACAGACTGGGCATCAGTCAGTGTGTGGTGAGCCGCTCTATGGTGTATTGCTTGTTTTTCTTGGGTTTTATTTCTCTCTCTCTCTTTTTCATTACAATTCAAAGAGTAGTCTAAGTTGGAAGGGACCTTTTAAAGCTGTTATCATCATCATCATCATGATTACATTTTATTTTCTTTAAACATTAAACAGTTCTTATCTCAACCCACAAGATTTATGTTTTTGTTTGTGATTCTCCTCCCCACTGGGGGGCAGGAGGGAAGGTGAGAGGCTACATGGTACTTAGTTGCTGGCTGGGGTTAAACCACAACATTGCCACAGCTGTTCTCTGAGCACCAGAGACTAGCTTGGCTCTGGGATGCTCCTACCAGACCTTTCTAGGTCGCACATAGGCCTAGACAAAGCCAACATTGTGCCAGCTGAAAGAAAATAGCCCCTGTCTCAGATACATTTTTTCAAGCAGCTTGTTCCTTCCTCTTCATGGACATGTGCTGCTGGCCTGTCTCTCTGTCTCATCTTCAGCATCCCGGACAAGGGTGTTGGTCTGCAAGCAGGAACTGTCTGCTGACTGTTCAGGTTTTTAGTGATGATGTGGAACACGGGGCATTACTGATACCCCAGATAGAGGTAGTTCACACAACATCTCTTACTCCTTTGTCTTTCAAAAAATCACCTACCAGTCTGTGGACAAAAAAAAAAAATAAATCTCAGAATCCAGCAGACTGATACTTATGCCCTCTATAAGCAGAGACAAAATAAATGATCCCTGTTTCAAAGCTCACTCTCACGAAATAAACACTCATACATCTCCTACCACCTGATTTCTCAATGGTCATTCCTACACAGAGGAAATTATGGCCTTCCTCCCTTCCTACTGTGCTAACTGATCCTGTCAAACTGAAAATGGTCTGCTAAATGCCCTTCCAGAACTAGTCAAAGTGGAGTAATCCGATTCCTCCTTCTGCTTGTGCTATCTGCACTTCTGCTGACCTACTGGGGATTTAATGATGTGACTGCAGGGGATTCATACATGTCCTATAGGAAAGTCACTTCAGCCCCCCTTGTCTGTTAAGCTTCTATGAGAAAAGTAGTGTATTGTGGTTTGTAAGCTAAACTCTTTTCTGTGCCAGCTTTCACAAGAAAAGCTGTCAAAGCAGCATTTCCATGCATTCCTGGTCAATAGACTTTTTTTTTTTTTTTTTTTTTAAATCTTAGGGTAACACATGAGAAAGCTTTATTCCACAGGATTTATAAAGCAGGCTAGCCTTCACTGGCCCTGTGTCTTTCTCTGGCCTTAACATAATATGCTAAATGGGGTTAAAAGCTGTTGTATCAACAGTTTTTTATACCTCCTTTATAAACCATCACCCAGGAGACAAAGTAAGGCAATGTCAGATTCACATTCCAGAGACTTGTACTTCCCACTGTAAAGTTGGAATGCTAGAGCACCCTCGATCACTGTAGAAAACGTCCATTTTAAGTACAATATTAAATTGGTTTGCATTTAAAATGTTTCATTTCAAGGGCACTGTACACAGTTTTTGGTTCCATTTGCTTCAATGAATTTTCTTAGCAAGTACCCACAGTGTGGTTGCCACAGTTCTCCTCCATCTGATTCCAGACCTTGCTTTTAAGATGTGGTTGGCTCCTAAGCATGCTTACTCTTAAACATGTTATAGAAAGAAAGATCAATCAAAATTAGATCATTCTGTATTAAGATACCCCCACCACCCCAAAAAAATCTATTATATTCTAATCTTGTGCTTCAGTGTAATTATGCAATGCTCGTTCAGTAATGAATACACTGACAGGTTGACATTAAAGCCAAGTTTGAGCTACTCTAGTCTGTAGCATAATGACCATGTGCCCAGTAACAAAATCAAAGCAGCTTCTTGGAATTGTACCTCAAATTCTGAAAGCACTCCTCAGACCATCTCTGCTCTACAGAAAAAATGACTTAAAAGGAGGAAGAGAGGCTGTATCATTCCCCACAAAAAATTGTTTTGCCAATGTATGCCTTTCCTCCTTTTTTGCCTTTCAAAATACTTCCATCTGCCTCCTGCAGAGCTTGCTACAGCATCCCTGTGTGTAAATAGCATGCTCCTCTATAATTAGCTTCCTCCTCTGTGACTTAATCAGTGATATTGTAAACCAGACACTGTGATAATTTGATCAGCTCAGTGGCAGTGAATTGTACCATGACTAAAAAGTCCAGGCTGGTTGGAACTGTAGGAGAAGTATCTGTTTGAAGGGAAGGGTGGTCTAGTCTTTAGGTTAAGAGCACATGACTGCACTTAAATCCTACAGTTAATCCCAGTTCCTATTCCTCACAGACAGTCCTACTCCCTAGAGTGAAGAAACACGTAAGCTTTCTCTCTCTCTGTGATATCCATTGACTCTTAGCCACTCCATGCAGAAAGAAACACTGTATTTCTTTTGTTTTAGAGGAGATTCATGTTCCACTCAGAAGCTATGTCGTTACTTTGGCCTCAGCAGCTCCTCACTGACTTCATCACTGCTAGCTTTAGGCAGAACATTGCAATCTCTATGTAATCTCGAATCATTTGGACAATATATGAACAAGTGGATTTGTTTAGTCCTCTTTTCCACCCTATGTGGGAGACTTTTCAAGACATCCAACAGGTCTCTATGTTGTAGTAGGTACCTTTATGCCCTCTGGCTTTGAACCACCCATAGTAAGACATCCATGAACCTCAAAGTTTCCTTCTGGAGAATCAGTTTTCACTGGACTGTTCATACATGCCAATTGAATTCCACAATCTGCTACTGAGTTCTCACGCTGGATTGTGTACTCAAATAGCTGAGAGTTGCTTCCGTAGTTCACCTTTCAACCCCCCCACCCCACCCCAAGTAAGCCTGATTTTCTGTGTATGTTAGCTCTGGATTTGTGTGTGTATGCCTGCATGGAGGTAGCAAGCTTGTTTGCCTCGTGCTGCTAATTACTTTGCAACATTTCAGGTCAAAGCTCTCAATCAACGCTCTTGCTGAAAAGTAGAGTTCACTCTTTCCTGTGTGTCACCTGGGTGTGAATTTCAGAGCTTATGATATAAGCAAAGAAGAAAAAGATGTGCATGTCTTTCCAAGGAGTTTTGTTGAGTCTATTCAGCAGCAAAATACCAAGATACTTCTGGGAATAGCAAAGGATGAGCTGGGTAAGAGGAAATGACCATGGACTATGTAGACAATACATGAACAGATAAGAAGCCAAGCCAAGGTGGATTTATGTTACATGTCTAGGAAGACAGGAGAGAGATTACCAGGCTACACTCAGGGAAGAAATACACATAGGCATCTGATGCAAGCAGCACAGTGCTGTCCCAGCATAGGGGTAAAACATGAAAGGGCAGCATTCACAGATTACCTGATAGATGGATAAATGGAAGGTGGTGGGTAAATCTAATCTACCTCTTCAGAGGTCAAATCCTGCTTCCATGGATTCATACAACACAGTTCTGGCTTCTTGCCCTATAGAGAAGCTTAAATAAACCCCATTTTGTACAAGGATTTGTCCTTTCTTCCTGGCAGCAAAACAAACAGTGCCAGTTGGATTCAGACTGTTGGAGCTGCCATTCAGTCCATGAAACGGCATAAACAGGCTGCTCCCAGTGCACTGGGACTGGTGGTGGTGTTCACAGCCTGCTTGAAAGGCCAGAAAGAACAGAGTGGTGATAAATATTCAATTTGCCTGTGTATGAGGGGATAAGTGGGGATGTGCGTGTGTGAAACCACTTATAGACCTTATTGTTTACCTAAGAAACGCTGATACAAGGATGCGGGGCTGGACACAATTTCTTCCTGAAAAGGCTCTTCCCAGGGACTCTGTTCTGTGATCCCAGCGCACAACCCAAACCTGGCTCCCAGAGATATTGTCAAACAGACCGGAGCAGCAGAGAGTGGTGGAGCCTCAGCCCCAGCAAGAAGAACTGCAGCATGACATACAGTCCCCTGTGGCTTACAAAACAGATTAGATAAATCAGAAGCATTTCAAAATCCACAGTATCTCCAGGAACAGGCATCTTGCCCAAAATGACAGTATTTTTCTTGAGATTCTTGTCCTGAAAAATCTGTCCTAATTTTTGTCCTTGTTTTGTACAAAGGCAAGACAGCAAATTTTTTCTTGCTTTCAGTGCTCTACCTCTTTGCCATGATGGGAGTGTGTTGCTGCCGAGATTTGAAAAAAAAAAAAAGACAAAACACTGAAGGAAGTTAGAAGCAGAAATACCACTGAGAAATGGTGAGCTTGGCACTCCTAAATCCTTTGGCAGCCACTGGGAAAATTGCCCAGCATTAATACAGACCCTGAATGCTCAAAGGACTTTGTCACTGAAAGAAACACTGGGTAGTCATGCTGGTGCATCTCCATTGTAAAAAATACCAGCCAAAATGACAACCCAGACCACCTCACTGAGGAAAAGGGAAAAAGGAAAACTCTACCTGTAGAAAGTTGTCTTTTCCTGTCTTGCTTCGGCGAACAAATTAGAGCCTGTGCAGCATATTTATGCAGTCGGATTTTTAGAGAGGGTAAGGCTTATCCTTGCAGTAAGTCAGTCACAACAACAGCACCCCACCAGTTCGCTTGCATATGGACTAAGTGCTGTTCCAAGCAAGTACTTTTACTTAAGGGATGTTATGTGGGAGCACTTAGGAGCTGTCACCAGTAGAAAGATCCAATTTTGGGTCCTTAAAGGATTCTTGAAATGTGTTCTACATATGCTATGCCTTAAACTATTTGCCACAAAGCTTCTGCATAGCTCTGCATCTTGCAAATGAAAAGCAGTGTTTGCTAGGAAATGTCTGACACCACGGCTAAAATACTACATGCAGCCATTTTTACATTGCAGAAAAGATTCTGAAGAGTCGGAGACGAGCAGAATTTTGTAGTTGGAGGAATAAAAATAAATCTTACATAAAGAGGTTTAATTTAGTGCACTCTCTTTAAATTACCAAAACAAAGATCAAAAGTTGACTTAAGAATGGAATAGCTCAATGTGGATAAAGTTCTGGGTATTGAAGATACAGTTAACTAATTAAGAAAGATGTAAAAAGGCAGCAGCTGAAGCAGAAGTGGGATACATTCAAATTAAAGAGGGTACCACTTTTAACAACGAAGGCACTTAACTATTGCAACAAAATATTGGGGCAAAGGTAGTTATTAGATAAGCTCAGATCAACTTGCATTTCTGACTGAGGAATTGTTTCTATTACCCAGGAATTTCTGTTCCCAGTACAGGAGGACTACTATTGTATATCTTGTAATATACTGGGGTGCAGACCAAAGTATCTATCAACAAAATATCTGCACTGAGGATCCTTGCTACACTCCACAAGATCCCCAGATCCCATGACTAAATTCTCCTAAGATATTTATTTCTATTAAGTCTTTAAGTATCTGTCTTTCAGTTGACTGACATCTCATCTCCATCACAGAGCCAAGTAGAGCACCACTTGGAGAGAGGGTCCTCACTAGAAGGGCAGCTTTCAATCTGACAAAGCAAAACCACCTGTCAGCAGGAATGAAACAGTCACATAGAAAGCTGGATTTGAATTGAAATGATTGCTTCATTTCTCTTGGGGAAATACTTATATCATCATTTTGCTAAAGCCATCAGGTATCACAAATTCCTTTAGAACTGCATGTTTTGGAGCCTGACTGCCTCAGGTTCTGTCAGCAAAGGAAGCTTGAATGATGGGAGTCCATCAACCAGGCAAGTCCCACAGCAAACCCTGAAACTGAGCTCCTTGTCTGGCAGGTCCCTCTTCATATTCACATCATTCTGTAGTGCCATAACTTCTGCTGCATGGCAGGGGATCTTTTTACTTTAAGTGCACAAAGATAATTTTGGCAGGTAACCATTGCTTTTCTCTGTCCAAATTCTAATACAACATGGCTCCAGCGTGAGATGAGCACAAAAACCAGATTCATGTGCTGTTCAGCAGCTATTGCACCACATTGTGAATTCATCATATTCATTTAAGCAATACATTCGTATGTAGTGTGGGATGCAAGTGCTTTATGTATCACACCACAGTTTTATCACATACCATTCAGTTTAATTCACTATCAGCAAAACAAACCTTTTGCAATATTTTCCCCTCTATCTATGTGGATATTGAATCTGGACAAAAGGGAGGCGTTCCCTAAAGATGATCTCTAAATGATTGCAGAGGAAAGCATAATTAGATTAATCTTTTGGAGTAGCATGAAATCATCTGCATGTACTTAAGACTTCAGCAAGGTTTAAATACTTTGCTGAATAAAGATTGATGGATAAGTCAGATCTGCAATGAGTCTGTCTTTCAGATTGCTACACCATTGGTACATCAGCACTCTGGTCCCAGTCTGTAAGTATTGCTGGCTATATTCAAGTCATAGATGTCTTTTCCACTGCCTGTATAGACCAATGCAAGGGAGGGTAAGTCCTGCTGGCTGATTTTGTGTAACAGAAGCTATTGAGAGAGTTTCACCACAGACTGAAATGCTTGAAGGGAGTTTGGCACTCAAGCATTCAAAAAAAAAATATTCTGGAGGCTGATTGCAGCATCCTGATAGATCTCCAAAACAATTCCAAGTAATGAACAGTATAGGACAAATACTTGCACATCAGCCCAATTAATGGTATATGCAGATGTGACTGAAGTTTGATTCTATTACGTATGTCAAGCAAGAGTTTAACAGACATTCCACAGCTAAAGCACTTTAAAGATAATGCTCTCCCTTCAGTGATGCCTGCTACAGAAATGTAGCAAATGTGTTCTATTTTATTTTTTCCCTGAAGGCATGCAACAAAAAATCCAAGATAAACCTTATCCTATGATCATAGGAAAATTCAGCTCAGAAAGGACTGAAAACACCATTTACTGCTCATACAATTCCCTCACAGTAGCAAAGAAGGATGTGTGGTCTATTTGTTTGAGCAAACCTAGGTCAAATCTTGGTGTTACCATGATCTAGTAGAATAGCCTTTAGCTGGGTACAGAAGACTGCTGGTTCAGGTTTCAATACTGCTGCTGTGCTGCTTTGTGCAATGCTATCTTGTTTTCACCCTTTCTGTTGCTTAATTGCACAGGAAAGTCTTGGAGGAAGAGGCTCTTTTTCAGGATATTTGTGTTGTTTGTAGCATGATGTGGCTCCAATTTCAGTCAGGGTTTGTAGATTCAACGATAAACTTAGCACAATAGTGAAGTGATAGAAGCATCACATGGAGTCTGCAGCAGATACTGGAACTGAAACACAATTTCCCAAAGCTTAATATCCACTTAATCAATAATGTCATCTCCTGCGGAATTTGCCTATATTGATCAATAAAATACCAAGATTTCCACAACAATTCACTCATTGCTCACTCTCTCCTTTTATAAGACTTATAGCAGGTGTATGACATAACTGAGTCATTTAAAGGTTCTGGTTATTATTTTTTCTAAACCTTAATTTCTTTTTGCCTACATTGCAAAGTCGAAAGGCATCAATTTAAGCCTCTGCAGTGAACCACTCCAAATTATTTCTTTGAAGCATCATTTCACAATGAGACTCATCTTACTATTGATGTTTGTTTTTTTTTTTAATAGCAACACGTTAATGATATTATTGAGCTATTTAACAAAACCCTCCCCCCTTGATCCTACATGGCAGTGAGCTCTCCAGCTAATGCTCATACTATCTTTTCTCCCTCCCAGGGTATCATCAGAATGTTTAAAGCTGTAAGCCAGATCCAGAGCCTGTGAATTGCTAAGTGTCTTCTAGCCAGATATTCACCTGCCTTATATCATGAAAGAACCACTTAGATACAGAGAAGATACCACAGAATCACAGAATATGCTGAGTTAGAAGGGACCCACAAGGATCATTGAGTCCAACTCCTGGCCCTTCACAGGACCATCCCCAAGAGTGACACCACATGCCTGAGAGTATTGTCCATACACCTCTTGAACTCTGCCAGGCTTGGTGCTTTGACCACTTCCCTGGGGAGCCTGTTCCAGTGCCCAACCATCCTCTGGGTGAAGAACCTTTTTGTAATATCCAAATTTAACCTCTCTTGACACAACTTCAGGCCATTCCCTCAAGTTCTGTCACTGGTCACCACAGAGAAGAGATCAGTGCCTGTCCCTCCTCTTCCCACCACAAGGAAGTTGTAGACTGTTATGAGGTCTCCCCTCTCCGCTTCTCCAGGCTGAACAGAACAAAGACCTCAAGGTCCTTCACGATCTTCACTGACCTCCTTTGGACATTCTCTAAGAACTTAATATCTTTACTATATTGTGGTGCCCAAAACTGCACACAATATCCAGTGCAGAGCAGAGCAGGACAATCCCCTCCCTCAACCGGCTGGTGATGCTTTGCCTGATGTCCTCCAGGACATGGTTGGCCCTCCTGGCTGCCAGGGCACTGCTGACTCATATTCAACTTGCCATCAATCAGGACCACCACCCAGGTCCCTTTCCACAGCACTGCTTTCCAGCATCTTATTCCCCAATCTCTACATACATCCAGGGTTGCCCCATTCCAGGTGCAGAATCTGGCACTTCTCCTGTTGAACTTAATATGGTTGGTGATTGCCCAGCCCTCTAATTTGGTGAGGTCTCTCTGTAGGGCCTCCCTGCCTTTGAGGGAATCAACAGCTCCTCCCTGTTTTGTGTCATCTGCAAACTTGCTCAGTGTCCCTTCCAGTCCTGCATCCAAGTCATTTATGAAGATGCTGAGGAGCACAAGGCCTGAGTGGAAGCCCACTAGTGACAGGTCGCCAGTGTGGTGTTACCCCATTCACTATTACCCTCTATGCTCAACCTGTGAGCCCATTGCTCACCCACCACATGGTGTGTTTATCCAGCTGTGCTGCACATTTTGTCCAGAAGGATGATGTAAGAGGCAGTATCAAAAGCTTTACTGAAATCCAAAGCTTTTCTGAAAAAGATCACCTCGGCTGTCTTCCCTTGATCAACTAGATGGGTTTGGTAACCAAGGCTTCCATGAAACTGCTGGCTGTGACCAATGACTGTGTTGCATCTCAGGTGTTTTTCAGTAACTCCCAGAATAATCTTCTCCATAACTTTACCAGGCACTGAAGTGAGACCGACAGGCCTGCATATTCCAGGGTCCTCCTTCTTGCCCTTCTTGAAAATGGTGAGCAACATTCACCAGCTTCAAGTCAGCTGGGACCTCTCCACATTCCCAAGACTGCTCAAAAATCATTGAAAGAGATTTTACAATGACATCAGCCAGCTCTCTGAGTTTTCTTGGATGAATCTCATCAGATCCCACACATTTGTAGGGATCCAACTGGAGCAGCAGATCCCACACAATTTCAGGGTCGACTGGGAGTTGATCATTCTCATGGTCATGGTCCTCCAGCTCAGGGCACTGAGATCCCCTTGGTCTGTCACCCACGTTGAAGACAGAGGCAAAGAATGCATTGAACACCTCTGCCTTGTCTCTGTTGCTGCTTGTGAGGTGACCATCCTCATCCAGTAGTGGTCTGATGGTATTTCTATACTGCCTATTGCCATTAATGTATTTGAAAAAATATATTTTTTAAAAAAAATTTCTTTATTTTATATCTTTTTATTGTCCCCCAGTTTCTGGCAGCTTCAGCTCCAGTTGAGCTTTGGCCACATGAATTTCCTCCCTGCAGAGGCAATCAGAATCTCTGTATTTGTCCCAGTGTCACTTGACCTTGCTTCCACCTTCCTTTTTTGCCTTAGCTCCAAAGGAGACCACTGCTCAACCAAGCTGGCCTTCTGCCTCACCTGCTTGACTTCTGACATTTGGGAATTGCCTGTTCTTGTGCCCTTAGGAGGTGATGTTTGAAAAGTGACCAGCACTGATGGACCCCAGCACCTGCAAAAACATTTTTCCAGGGGACCTGACTTACTAATTCACTGAGCAGTCTGGAGTCTGTTCTCCTCATGTCCCAGAGTTGCTGGCACTTTTCCTCCTGTCAACAGAGGTTTTAAACTCTATCACTTCATGGTTCCTGCAGTCAAGATGGACACCAATCTCTACTTTGCTCACAAGATCAACTCTGTTGACAAGCAGCAGATCAAGGAGGGCATTTTTCTGAGTCAGCTCCCTTAGGGACTATTCCATTAATTGTCATCCAAATTTTTTAGGAATCTTCTGGCCCAGGTTGTATGAGCTGTGTGATGCTCCCAGTTAATTTCTGTTAAGCTGATGTCCCCCATAAGGACAAGGACAGTTCTTCACTCAGAGCACAGCTTTTAGTGGAATCAGATTACGCATTTTGGAAAAAGAGTTTTTTATTATGGTAATGGCAGCATGTCTCATCCTAGGGAGAGTGTGGATAACTTAACCCAGAGAAAAGATGGATTAACTGACAATTATTATGCCTTCTGGCCTCAGGTAATTTCAGAAATTTCCAGGTGCATATGATTTCACGTTGAGTTTTTTTAATTATGGTTTAGTATGCAGACACAAATGAGGTCTCTATAATGGAAAGAAGGAACTTTAGTCTAATACATTATGGGATAATTTAGTAACTTAAATTGTTACATATTTTTGCACTTATTCTATTAGAAGCAGTAGCACTCAGGAGAGGTAAAGAGGAAAAGACAGCTGAAAACAATAATTGTGCTATTACTTCCAAAACATTTGCTTTTTTTCCAATGTGCATAGATCACAGAATCATTTAGGTTGAAAAAGACCCTTAAGATCAAGATGTTCAGTTTGACAAAAGTTGTTTCAGTTGCCAATGAGAAAAGCTGTAGGACCAAGTTGTCATGGTCTGGTAATATACTATATCTTTCTGCTAACCATCTGGCTGCTTTCAGTGCCTTTGCCACTGAGGGAAAATGTCATTTACCATCCATTTCAACAAATACCATATGCATTAGGGTTGGAGAACAAATGATATTTCAATATTACACATTGTAGAAGAGTTTCCAGTTCACCAGACCCTTCAAGATGCTCAGTTTGTGGTGGTTTGGTTTTTTGGGGTTTGTTTTTGGTTTGTTGCTTTTTTTATTTTTTTTCAAACAGCCTGCAGCCCAGCAACTTATCTGCAGGTACATGCTAAGCCGCTTAGGGTGAGAAATGCAGAGAGATTGAGAAGCCTCTTCTGAAGTCAGGGCTTGTGAGACCCCATCTCACAAACATCAACTCCAGAACGCAAGCCACAGACTATTTTCTACTCAGAGCACAGACAAGGGTAAGGACTAGAAAGATTTATATCAATCAACACCAGGGCTTCCAGCCTTAGATGCAGAAGCTAGTTTGCACTTACTGAAGATTTAGTGTAAAAACATAGGATCCCTTAATATTTAACTCCTTGAGGTTCCTTCCACAAGTATTCAGATATTCAGACATGAAGGGAGGTTCTTCGTAACTACTCAGAATTTTTAGGGACAGGTATTGAGATTTTGATAAGCATTGTTTTAGTGTGTTTATTTTTCAGTTAGCAAAATATAGGGTTTTTTCTACAAAAAAAAAAAAAACAAAAACAAACAAAAAAAAACCCAGTAGAACCTCTTTAATCTTTCCATTTGTTTAAAAGTTCAGATAGTAAATATTTTAACTGTGCTTCTAATTAGTTAACACAGTCATCTAGTCTTGCAAGTAGAACATATGGAAAATTTCTACTTAAGTTAAATGTTAACGGATGGAACGTTACAAGCAGTCGGCATTTATCTAATCCTCCTTCTATTTGACTAAGCTGGAGTTTTATCACTTGCTTCAGGAAGAACAGGTTTGGGCCAATTTTAAAATTCCTTGGCTATTAAGTACATAATAACTACCAGATTTGGACAAAATTGCTGTCTCATTTTTAAGATGGCATGATAAGCATTTATATTTTTAAATACTAATTACACTCTCTCCATTCTAACATTTTATAATAGGCACATTAAGCAAGACTGAATTGTTATTCAAGCCACTAAAAGATCTTACAATCTGATCTGTTGAACCTCAGCTCAGCAGCAATACGAATGACATGGAAGGAATACATAGAATGAGTTTAGAAGCACTTAAACAAAAAATCCAACTGTCCAACCTTTAGATTACAAATGCAGATTCCCTTGTGGAAGTACACTAAATTTACAAGTAAAATATTATCAACCTGACTTAAGGTATGTTAGCAACTCCATTCTTTCCACATATGTGGAACCTTATACATTGCAAAATGTGTCTTACCAACTAAAAAGATGTTTTCAGACAAGACGTACAAATCACTTCCTCGATGATAAGACATTTTTCACAAAGACTCACACAGCCTACTATTCCTCAGCATTCAGCAAAAGGTGTATACTCATTTGTACTAACAAGGGAATTGATTCTCCTGCACTGCTCATGAGCAATGTTCTTGGCAAGTTACAAACAGCACATTATCTGTAGATTAAATTTTTCATGGAAGGCTGTAATCAGCACTCCCCTTACAGTGCTGTTTTTTCAATGGAAAGTGCTCCAAGCACAGTTAGGAGTTCTGTCTCCAGACAGAACTATAGGAGGGGTATGATTGTTAGTGCACCAGCAATGTCCTCAGCAAATTAACTGTTACCTGCCTCTCACATGTGCTACCAACCAGAAATATTAACTCACTACAAAAATAAAGGAGTTTGAAAGAGCTATGCATTTTCTCTACCAGTCTGTTATGTGCGCTGTGCCCTGGACAGGGCAGGCTAGACTCCCTGCAACTCTTTTCAGTAAAAGATGTAAGGTGTCAGAAATGATTTTTATAGAATAATGTCTATAGGGACCTGTCCTGGAGCAGTTAGCACCAGCCTGAAATAGCTCTACTCTGGATGTTAGCACAGTATAACAGTTGGGTTTAAAATTTCAGAGCTTAAGCAAAACCTGGGTCAGCTCTCCACCCCATGTACCTTCTGCTCCTTGTGGAGAAATCTGAGTATTTCTCTCCCCATTGTAATCCACTTTCAATCACTCTAATTTGGGTATATTAGGCTGTGGGTTTATTTTTTCTACTTCTGGGAACACAGACACTCTCTGACCTTTTTGATCCTGTTCACTGCCATCATCAAATGCAGGAATCTCATCATGGGTTTCCTATGCACCTCTCCACAGTAAGTCCTGAAGACCTCTTTTTGAGGAATGCTTTTTGGCCTTTACATGCGTTTCTTCCTTGTGTTGCCATGTGCATCCGTCCATCCTCCTAAACATGTCTATTAACTGACAGGCAGCTGTTACAAGAACATCCCTTGCCTACATAGATAGAAATTTGTGGTCTATAGATAGGACTGAAGTGTGGACAGCATTCCCTGGAAGTCTTGACAGCTGTCACCAGCTTCCTTTATAGAGCTCCTTAGCATAGCACCTTATTTCATAGTTTTCTCATTAGCATAGTGTCTTATTGCATGAAACAAGCCATTTTTGTTTGCATACCCACATCACCTACTGGCTAAAATGATTGATTCTTTTTTTAATTTTTCTTTTCTAGCTACGTCAGTGTTCACTAAAGCAGAAATAAGGATTAATTTAGTAAGAGCACAATATTAAGTAAGCTCTTCTGGTGAGTTGACGTCACACACTGAAATATGGGGAGCATGAAAATTACAACTAACACACAGCAAGTATGACCCATACCACTTATCAGCAATGCAGCTTCCACAGAGTATTCTTGGCTTTCAGACACCTCAGAAGGAGATTTTCCTGAATAGTATTTCCTCAAGCAAGCAGAGGAAATGCTACCATACTGCCAAGGTTAGCTGATACAGAGCACTGTTGGTGAGTGTTTCACAGTGTTTGATCTACAGTGGAGCTTTAAATAGGTATTATACCAGCATAAAGATGGTAGAATAATCTGAGCCACCTAGTAAATGTAAACTGAGAACTTTTTGCAACTGTATCTGAAATCTCATCATTTATTCACAATCCTGGATTGTGGGTCATTACCACATGTAGCATTCAGCTTTTTATGTCCCTGAAAAATAGAAACACCTTCTACTTACAGTGAAGACACAATCATGCTTATTTAGCCCCTTGAGTTTTGGTAAATTAAATCATGAACTATAATACCATTGATTTCACCCATGATAGGTGCTAAGTTAGAACCATTTGGAGTAAACTAAAAATAGTGATGCCAGTATGGAGGAACTTCTACAGTGTGTAGCTTCTGAAATATAAGATTCTCTTCTGTCTTAGACGTTTAAGGCTGAACTGAGTGCAGTTTTGAAAGTTCTGGCTGTATTATATAGTTTTTAAACATAAAAATGTGATTATAAAATAAATGTTCATACAAAACCCCAACAACAAAACTCCAGAGATGATAAATACAAATTTAAGAAAAAGTCAAAGAAGAAATGTTTTTTCTTGTGAGCATTTCAGCTATATAAAAAATGTGATATCTTTAAAACAGTTTTATAGAGGATGATTCTAAACCAGCTCTTCTGAGATTTATTGTTCACATTGTGAATAAGACTAGGGGCCCATGTGAAAATGAAAAATGCAAGATGTAGAATGGATAAAACACTTTCCCTATTACTAATCTGCAGAGCTCTACCATAAGATGCCAGTAGAAGATACTGTAAAAGCATTCAAAATAGCAGTATTTGTTTTGATATAAAGAACATTATCAGTGTTAAAGAAAAAGATTAGGTAAACAAAGTTACTTTAGAAGATAAGTCAACAGCTATTAAGACACAGAAGGAAAACTTTCTTTATAGACAACTTGGTTGCAGGATGCTTACACCTCCCCCTGAAGCATCCAATGCTGACTACCAATGCAAATAGTAAAGACTTAGCTGGGATATGGATTTGATCCAGTCCAAATCTGAGTCTCCTGAGGTCACATGCAGCTGCTGTGTTCAACAAAATCAGACTTCTTAAAACATTCATTTGTTACAGAAAATCTAAGAACCTGTCTTTGGTCATTTAGAATAAACTGTTAGAGGTTTGCTTTTTAAAAATTCACCTTTGTGTGCACCTCTGTTTGTCCTTGATTTACTGCTATTCATACAGAGCACTGAAGATCAGAGATCTTATTTCTTTATGCCCTCCTCCACAAAAGCAAAGCAGTAACTGACATGAGCACATACTGAAAACATCTTGAGGTAGGTTTAAATCCTTCTTTGTGAAAGAGAATTTTCCTGAAAAATCAGGCACCAGACTAGTTGGCAACCCCATAACTGCTGAGAGCTGGGAATAGGAAAAGGACAGGGCACACCCAAGCCCAGGCATTTAAAGCTATGACAATGCTTTGCACTTTGGTTTACAGTTCTCCTGTGA
>JAWWES010000133.1:27697622-27718359 GCA_035583135.1 Lophotriccus pileatus
TTCCAGATGAAAAAGCCCTGGCAGGGAGACCTAGCTAGAACTGAGCCTCAACCAACTTGGCAGGCAATACTGGACACATTAAACAGGGCAGACACAGGCAAGCAGGTGGCCCTGGCCTTAACCCAGTAACAAAGATCACATAAAACTGAAGGGGATGGAAGCAGGGGGCATGAAATGAGATATCAGGGGCAAACCCTGCCCTCTTGGGGTACCACGCAGGCATCTGTAGCCCTCATGAGACTTCCACAGGATCACAGTGACAATCTTAAAAGAGGGAAATTCAATTGCTGTTCCCAGGACAGCACCAGTTCTCCTAACCTAATCTACTGCTCATCATCTAATCCACTCCTTCTCAATCAAAGAAAGGAATTAGGAGCCACCCTTGAAAATGAGGCATTTATAAGCAAAACCATTTTGTCCAACTGATTTATTTTCAAGAATGGGAAGAAGCTTCTCCTCCCACTACAATTCACTCTGTTTAAAATAAAAAGTTACCAGGTGAAAACTCTTTCAGCTGCCAAATGGGGTCTCAAAATACCAAGCTGAATTACAGGTGGAAAACTCTTGCTGAAGGAAGAACTGCTGCAGTTGTGCTATACTTTATTGATTTTCAGACCTATTAGCACCCCACATCTTTCATTCCCATTCCTCCTTTTCACCCTATTACAATGTTTCTGCTTTGTTAAATGTCTGTGATGAAAAGCAAATCAAGTAGTCAGAATCAGAAGACAGATTCAGACCCTTGTGAGCAAAATGGGCAGTTTAAGCAACAGCTTGCATTTGCAATTTGTTTTTTGAGCACTGTTGGATTTTTCCCCATCCTAGATAAAAGATCGCACTGCAAGAACACAGCTCAGCCAGTTTTGCTTGCCCACCTGGGAAAGATTTGGGTGGGCTGGCCTCTGGAGGATGCCTTTTCACAGGAGGTATTCATCCCACAACACTGCCCTCTGTCTGAGAGATGTTCCTGTCTCTGATGGCTCACACCAGATGCTCATAGTGAATGTGCCAAGTTTTTTCCCTCAATCCCTCCGTGTCATCCCTACAAGTTAGGTACCTCCTTTGCCCTCCCTTACTATTTTGCCAGAAAAACAGCTTTCAGCTTCTGTAGCCTTCAGAGAACAAAAACTTCAGAGATCGCCAGTTCAGCATCCTGAAGAGTTTTAGTGAGCAAAGACAAAACCCCTAAAGAGGAAGTCCTTTAAAAAAAAAAATTCCCCTCTCTAGTTTAAACAGTGGAAAGACATCACTTACCAGTGTTTGCTAATGAGTAAACAAAACCAGGGGAAAAAACAAGAGAAAGTAGAAAGGACATTCTGTAGGATTTAATGGCCAAATGTCTATCTGTCTTGCTACTGTCATTTTCCCCATGCTTTACAAGATCATCTTGGCTCAATCAGACTAACCAGTTTGCAAATCTAATTTGAATTCTTAAAAGCAACTCTAATTTATCATGTTCCTTTCTAAGGTCAAATCTATTCTGTATTATTTTTCAAAGTTTTCAGCATGGTAAGTACTGTAGTTGCATAATAAAAGGAATACAATTCTTTCTTTATGGAAAATTTCCTTGAAAAAGAAAATAGCTCTGCACTGCTGTAGCTATTATGAATTTCAGCTTTTATAACTCACATTGGTATGCTCATTGGTTTTCACAAGAGCCTTGTACTCCTTGCAACTGCCAGACATTTTGTTATATATATGTACACATACACACACACATATATATATGTAATGCTCAGAGAAGATAAATCAATTCAAAAGATACCAAAGTGCAGCAAACTTGGGAATTGTATCTTCTTAATACCAGTGCTTTGCTAAAACTTATCTTGAAGTAGAACAGTAGTTGATGGACTTTGCAGGACCATAGGATGGCTTAGGCATCTTAATTACTAAATATCAGTATTATTTCAAGTATGGCTGCTACACTGCTAAATGATAAACTAGAAAGCCCAGAAAACACAGCAGAAGTAAAGGCAGATGATTTAATGCATTTGGCATTAGGAAGCACAGTCTTCAAACTGCAGATTTGGTGCTGTAAGGATGATCTAACTCACGAGGGATGGAGAATTCTCTGCAGATGTAGAATTTATATCCTACGGGGCAGCATCACATCTCAGATCTTGGCTACAATTTTCTGAAAAGCCTGAGCAAGTCAGTTCTACATTACACTGGAATTAAAGACATACAGATAATCTAATTTTCTTGAATAAGCAGTTGTGCAGAGCCACTAATCACAGAATGGTTAAGGTTCGTAGAGACCACTGGAGGTCATCTAGTCCAACCTCCCTGCTCAAGCAGGATCCCCTAGAGCATGTTACTCAGGACTGCACCCAGAAAACTTTTGAATACTTCCAGAGAATGTGATTCCATAATCTCAAATCAGTGCTGCTAAAATTTTGATACCATATTGCTCCACAGTAAACACTTGGTTTCATTGGGGAGTTATTTCTATTCTTTGCACTGGTCCATTTTTTAAACTTTTGACATAATATGGGACTCTCAGAACCATAAGTCTTGCCTTACAGAACTAAAAAAGGGAGAAAATAAGTTTCTCTATAATAGTTCACTGTAGCAACACTGCAGAATGTTGTAGGAAGAAAGGCAGTGCTTTTTTTGTAACAGACATGACAGTAGTTGCTTCCCAATGGCAGAGGGAGTCTACTGCAGTTTCTAAACGTATGGAATATTATTACACACATCTCCATGCCAGGATTGTACACTGCCCATCCAAGGTCTTAGACTAGAGCTATTTTGAAATGACATTACGTTTGAGCTTGGTGACTAGATCACAGCAAAACATTTCTTTGTTGGGCAAGGTGCTACGCCTCAAATAGCTTTTGTCTTGCAGTGTTTACAGCTGTAATGTAAGACTGAATCCTGAGGGAGGCAGGCCAATGAGGAAAACACAAGCAAGATGTTTAAAACATAAAAGTCTGCACAACAATGCAGCCCACAACCTACAATTGGCCTCAGTTGCATTCAAAATAGCACCAGCACTGCCAGAGCCCAGCCCATGACAAATATTCATTTCACAGCAAGCATAAACATGCATTTGTAGGTATGATCTTTGGCACTAGGCTCAAGATTTAGTCTGTGACCATCTAGCTCTCATAGGCACATATTCATACACCTGCACACTGAGTTTCAGTCAAATATGTGACCAGCAAGTCTCAATTTCAGAAAGTAACAACTGACGTGGAAACTTCCATTTCTAGAAGCTTTGGAAAATCTGGAGCTGATTTATTCTCTGAGGTGCTGGGTGACTACAGGGCAGGCAAGCAGAAAGGTCTTTGTGTCTAACGCACAAGACTTTTGCTTTTAGTGGTGCCCTATGGCAAACTCAGCCCAGAGGTTAATGGATGAAGGACATCTAATGAAGCACTGCACCAGTTTTTATATCAGCTCTCAGGCTTTTAAGTTCAGCAAGCCTTTGTGGTTATGCTTTTCACCACCATTTTTAAAAGGTGAGAGCACTTCAAAATTCTCCAGCAGTGAAATGTGGTGCTCAAGGAAAAGAAATACAACTGCAGTCCTCACTCCAACAGCCTGTAAGGGACATACTGAAAGCCCTCCAGACACAGCATCCACACTAAGTCCCAGAACTCAACTGTCAGAATTCAGGCTAGCTCACACAGACAGGCTTCCCAGTTGGCAAACAGAATGCCAACGAAAGGGGAATGGTTTCCCAGCCAACAGTATTCACTAAGCCAATGTTTACCTGGTGTCTTTAGAACAGTGCCATACTCGGAGCCAAATGCAGTCCAGCTCTATTCTCAAGATTTTCCCCAGCTTATTCATTATACCCAAGACAACATACTCCACCAAAATGGAAACAGTCCAGCCTCCCCAAAACTTACAGCCCCCAGTCCTCCCTCAAGAGAAACTGTCAGAGAAGTGCCCTGAGTTAGGAAACCATTTCTGTTAGTACTTGCCTTGCTCCTTGCTTGGGAGTATGTACATATGAATTCACATGCTTTCCTGAACAGGGATGGTTTCTCTCAACCAGGTGCTCCATCCTGCTTCTTCCTTCAGCAGTGCCTTTTTTGTGTCTTCCCCTATTTTTGACTAATAGTTCACTTGAACAGGCAGATTTTCCACATCAGATGAAAACAGGATCTCCCACAACAGAGCTCCAATCTTGCTGCAGAAACAGCATACAACAGAAAGGACTAAAACATGGGGTAAAGCCTTAAGGCCATGTTGGAGACAACATTGTTGAACAAAAGATTCCAACCCCCTCCCCTGATATGGAGACTGATGATCTAACAAAATTATGAATCACTGATATCTTTTTGTGGTATCAATGTGTAATTATTCCTCAAAGCATCTCCCTGCATCTGCTCATGGACATTTGGTCATATTTTGATACTTCTGAAGGCAAATAAACACCAAGACATGACATAAGCCTGCCCAATAACATACTGCTTTTCACAATAGTCATGACAAGGTAATTACATGCTGTTATTTTGTATTTGTTGACTGGAATGTCTTTTAAGTACTTATTGTTTATTTAAAAAGCAATAATCCTCCATTTTAAAGATTTACAGAGCAAATAAGATGACTTGTTTTTCTGAAAGGAAAATTACCCTGCAGACGTAGATGGTCATGCAACCAGTCTGGGGTGACAGCTGGTATTTAAATGGAAAATTAATTCTTCTCAGTCTGTCAAAGCAGGGACCTCATCTTCCAAAGGAAGTGTGAGATTGCTTAAGACCCTGCATATCATGAAATCACTGACAGGAAGAAGAAATGAGTGAGGTGAAACTAGAAATCATATTTCCCCATGAAATCTGCAGCTCCCTTGCAAGCCGTGCTCCCACATGCCCTGGGTTGGAGGATGTATGCTCTGCAGAGTAGCAAAGGAGTATCATTCGTGTAACAATATTGACAGTCCAGCAAAGCCTAGGCAGACAGTGCCTAACTGACAATAAGGGCTGACACTTAGCTCCTGCTCACACTCACGCTGGAGTGTACTTTAGAGTCTACTTTCAAGCCTTGAGACGTATCTGCAAAGATGAGAGAATGAGGCTGGTCAGCTGTGTGAATGCCACCAGTAACTTATTTCACTCCAGAGCACAGCTCATCCTCTGCTACATCCTCCAACTTCCTATCAAGGCAGGTGCTCAGTCATTGCTCCCTCTTGGGTGCCTAGGAAAACCAAATCCATTGCATGCACTGTGTTGTACATCCCGTGTTCAGCTCCTATACCTTTCTCTGCCTGCTTCTGTCCAGCATGGACTAACTTACACACATCATTGCACAGCATAGCACGACCACCCAGAACTAAATTTCTGGCAGCTTTTGGGGAGGTTGCTCATGCTGTATATGGCAAAGAATGATAGCATATATAGAATTTTTTTTTTAATTCTTGGTCTATGTGTGTTTGTGATACTATGCTCAGGTTCTCTGTTTGAGTAGTGTTTTGATAGTCAAGGCAAAACTAAGAAAAATACTACTGGAGACATTACTTATGCAGTTTGTTTGCAGAATTTAAAACAGAATTATTTTAAAAGATGTGCTGGGACAGCATTTAACTGAAGTACGTCTTTTATTCCGTGTGTTTGCAGCAGGGACTCCCATGCATTTCAAGAGCTGCCTGAATAGGTATACGATCATCTTCAAATCATAAGCCTTTATATTTCTATTGACCAGATAAACCTCCACTACAGCAGTACCTGATGTTGCCTCATCCTCCCACAGCCCTGCAATATCAAGAAGCACTATCAACCAAGTCAGAGATGAACATGAGGTACAGAGAAAATTGGGGTAAGCCCTTATGGCTGATCTGCAGCCAGCTTGGCAGAAGTCACACAGGAAGCACCTAGCAGAGCTGGGAACCAAGCATTAGGCACACATATACTGGTGTATGTGTACTAACACTGTCTTACACCAGCCTTCCCCTTCAGTAAAGTCTTCAGTTAACTTTATCTTCAGGCTGTATGCTTTGCCGTAGTGGAATTTTCATCAGAAAAGGAGCCTGTGAGCATACACACACACACACATAAGAGCCAGGCAGATGCATGCAGCAAGTTTTAAAAGCACAATAGACAGCACATAGCTTTAACTTGTCAAAGATCTGTTGCAGACTGTGCTGCATGCTCCTGCCAAAATGATGATCTGGATGCAGATCATGGGCTCTGACTGCAGATGTTAGGAGTGCACCATACCTAACAGATGCATAATCTCATTAAATATGAAATGCTATGATATTGTCAAAACCCATTAATCACTCTTTCAAAACACATTAACGTAGGCTTTACTGACAGCTGTGATGATTATACTGTCTCTACAGGTACTGTTGCTCATCAAAGTTACCCATTGGCTCTCAAACAAGAAAAGATATTCAATATGCAGAATATACTTAAGTGCACTGTACAGATATTGCTTTCATGAAAAGTGTTCATATGACTTATATTCCTGCAGCTTTCTCTAGATTAATATCTGATTTCTATGTAACCCTCCACATCTGCGCCTCATGCAAAAAATAGTGATAATTTGTCAAAAACACATGGATTCAGAAACAAGTGGCAAAAGTGGCAGGTCCATGTATTAAAATACAGCTCCATTGAAGATATCCTATAATCTCCCCAAGTAACTGGGGGATACTTACAGTTATCTGAAGCAGAAGGAAGATTGGACCAAGCAGCTTGCACCTACAGAGTGCATTGCACAGAAAGGACTCTCATGATTAGGATATAAATATCATAGGCAGAAAGTTCAGAAATAAACATTTACATCCAAACCCCATGTTCAGGCAACTTCAAGTATCTGTTGACCCCATAACAAATGGTAATGCCTGGATCCTCTCAATAATTAACCAATACAAAACTTGAGTTTAGTTCCTACCCCTTCAGAAGACTTGCTGTGTCTTACTGTGCTTCACTCTGCCAACATTCCTCCACAAGTTTTCCATAGTTTTTAGAGGTCTTATCTTATTACCCCTCCACCTACAGCTGATTTCCAGAACCACCCCTTTGTGTATAAAACTACAATTCTTGCACAGCAATACTAGGATAGCAATTTAGATGCATCAAGGTTTAGTAAATAGTATCTGCTTATATCCCTTTCATGATGTACCATCATCTTAGGACTGACTCTGCTGCCTCTGCTAGCAAAGCAGGACATTCCAAGCTTCTACTCTTCAGGCCTTGGACCCACAAGCGAGGAGCACAGCAGGTAGAAGACTTCAAAGGGCTGCTATGTCAACTGAGGTAGCCTCTCCTTTAATAAAGGCATCTAAATATCTAGCCTCTTGGCCTGAGAGTTAAGTCTGCATGCACTCCCTTATTTTATCTCGTTGGGTCCAAAAGAGACAGGCTGTGAATCCATCTTGCATCCATGCAAGCTTCCTCTATTCTGGCCTTTTATTTCCTTGATGCCCCTACCATCCATTGCCAAAGTTATCTGCACAATTATGCACAACTGGAATTTATTTTGATGTTTGCTTTCAGCCTTCTCTTAGCTTCATTTATTTGATTCCAATGTTGTTATACCCTTTCTTAGAGCTTTGAATTAGTTATTTCGGCTTCAGTGTATGAGAAACAGAAGCTCCCAGGACTGGTAGACATTAAGAAGATCAACAGGAGATAGTATTTGGAAATAATTGAGGGATCAGATCCAACTGTTGGCCTAGTACAGATATACCCATTTACTGTCTAAGAGTTTGGCCAAAACAAGCTGACCAATAGCAATTACTCATTTGCAGAAATTGGGAAGGGGTTAAAACTGTAGAGAAAAGTTGTTACTTCCTGGTCCACCTGAAATTTTTTTCCCAATCCTGTGCCAGAGGCAATGGCTCTGTTTAATATCCTGCAATGCCTTTTTATTCCTTTATTTTGTCCAGTCACACTTGGAGCCCATACAAGCTTTCTGCATGTGCAGTATCTGTGGTAAGTACATCAACTGCTTAACTACTGCTACACGACAGATAATCTCCTTCAACTCATCCTGCACACCTACCTGCCACCTACTAGGTTACCATGATGACTTGAAGCTCTAGTGCTAGAAGAGGCAACATCCCACCCCTATTTTCACTCATCATATAATTCATTAGTCTGAATCTGTCATATCTCCAGTCATTTTTCAAATGTTTAGTCATTGCTCAGTTATAGAAACTACTCCATCATTTTTGTTGCTCTTATATCCACTGTACTTTTCTCCTTCTTCCCACCTCAGCCATCTTGTCGATCTCGGTCTCTGTTCTGCAGTTTCCAGGATCAAATAGAGGATAAATTAGAAGCCTGATAGTTTCAGAGGGGACCAAGACTGGCACAGCAGTCCATTGTGTATTGTTGATCAAAGGAGTACAGTTTATATTGAAACTCTTCAAACTGGGGATTTTTACTATATATTTGCATGGTACTTGTCTCAGCAGGACCTTGCCTTATCTAGTACTCAGGGGTGTTGTTCAAACAAATAATTAATAAATAGCTCAAATAGGCAAAACAGTGCTAGATAGGCATTTAAGGAGAATAAACATTTGCAGTTGGGGGCTTTCAAGTATGCTAAAACAAGAATTAAGACAGTGATAAGTGAAGGAAAGGAAACAAGCATATTTTGTAAAGTGGCCTGGAAATGGTTTTTGGCATTGAGAGATGTTTCAGGTCAGCAAAACCAGAGTATTACCTGCATATAAATACATATATGCACATAATTGGCATACATGTGTATCAGCACATAGCAGCACATGAAGACAGTAGCGTTTTGACAGTAGCATATAGGTTGGAAAAAATTGTTACAAGAAAACCATCTTTCTGCTTTGCTATCTAATGCAAGACCACGAAGGCTTGAGGGAGGCAGCACTATGCAGTAATGTCCAAAACAGGCTGGAGAGGCTTTTCTTAGGTAGACGATGCATTGACAAGTTAGTTAATGGGGACCAACTTCCACATGAGCCTTATGGATTTATGAGAGGATCACTAAAGTGAAAACTAACAAGCCTTGATGTGCAAAAGCCTAGAAATATTCTCTTTATACTGAACTCATTGTTATCTAAGCTTCTGTTCGCGTAAAGAAACTGTTACCAGACTCACTACAGCCTGAGGAATTCCGAGCACCACCTCCTTGGTAAACACCCTTAGTGGTGTCCCACAAAAGCAAAATGAAATCCAGGTAACAGAGCAACTAGAAGCATAATAAAATCACTGAGCTTTAAAAAAGAAAATGTGAAGAGATCACCAAATACAATACTTAATTGCAAAACAAGGCATAAACCTAGCATGGCTCAGGATAATGGCACTCTGAATAGCACAGCTTGAGAATGGGCCAAAGTACACAGAGCTTGCTAGCCTTTTCTCATTCCTAACAGCCCAGATGTCTGAGGGAGATCATGGTAAAGAAAATACAGTGGAAAGCCAGTGATAACACCATTTCCCACTCTTCCCCATCATGGAAGAGTCATTTCATTATGCTAGCAGCTCCTGAGTCATTCTCCAAGAGTGGAACTTGTGGAAAGTTTTTCTTTTTTTCCATATCAGACATTTAATGTATTTATACACCCAGTTCCAAGAATGGACATGTAACTATACTTCTTTTACATGAAGAAATATCCAGGCTCCCAGTGTCTTTTGCAAAAAACATCTGAGAAGTTCAGCCTGTGAATGGTACAATAGCCAGTACCCAGTTGAGGGATGACTCAAACACTCACTTGGTTGTGGATGACTCACCCAGTGAGAAGGGGAATAATTCCATGAGGGCAGAGATTTAACTCCCTCATGGACCTCACTCTAAAGCAAGCCTTTAGCAGCTGCATCCAGCCTGAACCCAGGTCACGAGCTGAAAAAAAAATCACCAGCTTGGATACTTTGATTTTCATTCACCCTCCTGGAACTCACTAGTCACCTCTCAAACACCAAGGATCAAGGAATCCAAGGTAGACCCCAGTTAGCCTAATCTTTTCTTGTGGAGACATCAAATTCCCAAATAAAAAACAGAAGCCTCAGGGAAGTGAGAAGTTTTATGCACTTACTAACATTTATCATGCTGCAGCACAGGGAGAAGGGCTGGCAGAAGAGCAGGAAGCAATGTTACACTTAACGGATCTGTTCTGGTTTGCACCTCAGCAAAAAACCTCTTCCACAGCAGGAGGCTGCTAAAAACTTCAGCAAGTTCAAGACAGAGCAATGAAAACAGGATGATATTTTCTTCCCACCCAGAGAAATACTGACAGGATCAAATTATTCTGAAAAACCCTGCACCTTAGAAGGGAAAACAAGAAAATCCAGGAATAGTTGAAGCTAACCTGATCGTATAGTGAATCCCACTGGAAGCATTTTTCTGACCATTTTAAACAAACATCTGCTCTGGGATTAATTTGCAACAAGCTGAAGAGAGAGAAAGGTGCTGTTACATTCACCTGGGTACAGAACAGCCCAGAGCTGATATTTCTCCATTGTGCCTTATTGAACCAAGTTTAGGATCTCACACTGATTACCCACCAAATCCCAGGATTTAGGTTAACTCTTATGAAAGCAATTTATTGGCTGGATTTGGACATACTTAAAACATTTCAGGGAATCTGTGCAAATCATACTGATGCAACACATGAGAAAATGATTCTAGTCTTATTCACCACATATCAAGATGAATGCAAGTAAGGTTTGTAACAGGAGCTATCTTTCAAATATCAAATTTAACACATAACTGTCACAGAAAAACAAATAGCCCACACAGCATAATCCACTGCGATAGCTAAAATCTGCTTAAAAGCAGGGCAAGAGCTGGAACACAATCAGTGCCAATTGTTGGCATTGGCAGAGTACAGTTCCTGGAATAACATTGCATAAGCAGGAGAATTTCTCATAGAAGATAACATGGTCTGAATTTTTATTATTCTGGAATTTGCTGAAACACACAGCTTGGAGAGAAGAAGCCAGACTGTTGATGTGTGTGACAATAGTTGGGAAGGTTGTCTGTATTTCAGAGACAACATGCTGTCCCTTTCAATAGCATCAGCTCCTTATCTCCATGTAATCATTCCAGTTTAAAATTAGAACAGGAGCCCATGGACAGGGTTTTAGCACTTCTGCAGCACTTAAACAGTCAACATTTGGGGAAAAAAACAGTCAGGTTATCCATAGTGCATGCACTTTGCTAGCTGTCAGAAGGTTAATGTTGTGCCTCAAGCACAGGGCTAAATTAGGATGTGAACACCTTAATCTACAGTTGCAAATGCTGACAGCAATGGCACTTCATCAACTATTTTTGCAGTCTTATTTGCTGCATATCTCCCTGATTTCTCAAGCCTGTGCCACCAACCCTCCCTCATCTCCACATAAATTAGCTAAATGACCTCTTGTAGCCTGCTTGAAATGAAAATTGTCATCTGAAGGAGAAAATAGCTGTTCTAAATTTTTGCAGAGAATGGAGAGGGTGTTGAGGATTGCAAGCTTTTCTGCCATACAAAACCTTCAAAAAGTCATGCGCCAGAAATTAGTCTTATCTGATATTCAGAGCCAAGTAATGAATAATCTTCCCCCAAAAAAAAAAAAAGCAGATCCCTTCTTTATATTTGCATTTAACATTTTTAGGTATGTAAGGCATTAAAAACCCATGGATATTGCTTGAAAAAAAAATGTCTCTGTAGCAGAGCTGAAATTTACCTGTATTTATCACATGTGCCTTATAACACATATTCTGTGTCATGCTGCTAAAATACTGATGAATAAGAGGTTCTGAATGGCCCCCACAGAATGCACTGATATAGTGCTCTAAAAAGCTATATTGCAGGAAGGCACTAAACAATATGGAGTGGTAGAGGCAGCTTCAACTTTACGCTGGCACTGTTTGTGGGGGGAGAGATACTGAAGTCACAAAACAGAAATTAAAATATTGGCCATAAGTATAATATTAGCAGTTCTCCAGTTTGTTACATGCACCCCTGAAAAGATTAATTTAAGGGCAGCAACAGAAACAAGTCACAGTGAATTGTTTTGGGAGTGAATTATTTCCTCCAGGGTAACTGCCTCTGAAGACATGATGTGAAGAAGTTTTAGCTAAATAGCAAAGTCCCTGATAACCTTATCACAGGTCCCATGGTCCATCAGCTAAGAGAGGGGGACATTGCCTCACTCCATGTGCTCTTACAGCTGTAGCAGAGGCATAGAGAGAAGACTCTCAGTCAGATGCAAGAAATGTGGCACTGATTATGAGGATGATTATGACAGGACTTATTGTTAATACAGTATCTAAATATTGCCAATGCAGTATATAATATTCTAAAGGGTTATAATATAAGCAAGTTTGTTTAGATACATATAGGTTTATAGTCTTTGGACTTGCAGAAGTCTCAAATTACAAAGCAGGAAGGCACCTATGGAGCTACTTTAGGCTTTTATTTCTGTATGTGAACATATTTAGCACTTGCTTTTACTCACCCATCCAAAAGTGAGTGTGAGTGTTCCTCATCTTTGGTCTGGATATACCCTGCAGGCATCCCTGTCAGAGTGGGGAAATCTACCAGAAGCTGCCTGCAACCTTGGGAGACTGGTTTGCACAGTTAGCCCAGTCTCCAGCAGTGTTTTATACCCTTTTGCAGGCAGATGTGTATCAAAGTCAATTGCAATCCTCACAGCTTCCCCATCTCTGCAATGCATTCATTATCCAAGCATCCAGACAGGTCCTCCTGCAACTCTCACCTGTATTTTTATCTTGGGACAATTCACATTGGCCATCAGAGACAGGAAAGGGAGGATCTTTCTGGCAGAGTTGCTCCGTGACTGGTCCATGTCATTGCCTGGGACTCATCCTTCACTGGGCAGCACTTGCCATTAATCCTTGTTCAATTGCACCAAGCTCCCCTGCAGCCCACTCCAGCCTGCCTAGGTCCTTCTGCATGGCAGCTTAGTCCTCCAGTTAGAGGTCATCTGCAAACTTGATGCCACTGTGCTCCATCCACTCTTCCAGGGAACAGATAGAGGAGCTCTACAGCATGCATCCCTGTACAAACCACACTGTACCCCACTTGTCACCAGGCTCTGGGTACATTATAAGTCATGACTTTAGTCTAGGATTAAGAAGTTTGAAAGCAATGCTCAAGGGGCAGCACAAGCCCTCAAGTTTTTGGTAGACACACTGTTTGGAAACTTTAAGGAATATGTCACTTCTCCCATACCTCTTGACAACTGAGAAGGTATGCCAGTGTTGCTGAGAACTCATCACAGGAGTAAGCTCTCATTTCAACTTCATTCATAGGGACAAAGCTCAGCAAAAATCTTTATGGTGATCTTCCTAACAGCATTACTAAGTGTCTGTTGACCAGGACACATGGGTGTCTGCGGGGCTGCTCTCCAGCCTCTCATTCCCCAATCTGTACATACATTCAGGGTTGCCCCGTCCCAGGTACAGAATCCAGCACTTGCCATTGTTAAATTTCATTTATTTTTATATATTGTGGAAGGTACTTGCAATCCACTTATGCAATTTTATGTAAACTGTGTTAAATTTCATCCATAGTTGAGTCTTAGAACTAGAGACAACGGAGAAAGAAAAATACAGATGTGCTCAGGGTCACCTTTGTTCAGAAAGGCCATTAATACAAGGTTGCTAAGCAAGTATTTACAGTTATGCTTGAAGATTCGCTTCAAATAATGATTTTCTAGATTGAAATCAAATCAAACAAAAATAAAAAATATCCTTGTCCTGAGATTCTAAGTATAGCATGATCAAGCAAAAATTAAAGCATCTTACACAGGAAAAATTCCTAGTGTAAATTTAGGGTACTTCCTTCAAATACTATTCAGTCCTAATATATTCTTCCTTTTTGCACATTTGCCACAGGGTTATTGCTAGCACCTTTTGCACTGAGATCCTCCGACTCGTACCAACTCACCTGAGGTGGCCCTGATCTCAGCATTCACTTGTTTTCAGCAAGTGTTCATGAGTCAGTGAGTTAGTATTCCCAGATTCCATGGTAGCTTTGGAAGGGACTATTCTGCATAGCCATTGACTTTGTTCTTAAATTTCTGCACACACCTCAGAGGGACCCATGTCTTGAAGGAACACAGACAGTGATTCCAATGGCTTCATCACTGTCCCAGACCCTGGTGAGGTGCTTCAAGAGTCACCGCATCTCACTAGTTTCACACAGATGCTGCAAAAGAGAGATGTCAGAGAGGTAAAAGACTCACGTCAGCCTAAGCAGCAAAGAGTATTTTCTCTGATATTTCCCAGTGTAATGGTGAGGGCCTTATTTACATTAGTTATTCAGAGCGCCAACCACTGGCAGACACCCCACAGCAGGTTTGCCGAGTATTTTAACTGAAGGAAAAATTCTCATCTCTTTGGTGATTCCAGACCAGCAAGCAGAAGATGTAAAAAGATAACTTCCATTATTACAACAGAGTGTTTTTTCATAGCAGTTGTTACCCCATTTGGAAAATACTGCTTGATATCCTGTAATCCCTCTGTATCTGTCATTTCAGTTTATTAGTTTTTCAAGTATATTCAAAGCTGTAAATGGAGAAACTGAGCTGTCCGGGTTTCAAATTGAAGATGGGAGGCAACTGACAAAATACCATGTAGCTGTTTCAGTTTAATAATCCCACATGGACAGATGATGCATCTACTATTCCTTCAGAAGCTTATTTCCCAAACTCGGTTATCATGCAGATGGTAAAATCTATTTTTTGAGGGTCAGGATTAAAGCCAATGGAAAGTACCACATAATTCATTGAGGAAAAACAGCTATTACTGCTACCTGGAAAGTAATATCTATTTCCAATACAAAACACCCTACATTTCATGACAGCTAACATTTTCCCAAACCATCCTAAGCAGTTAAACTTTAAAAAATAATCACATTTCAGACACGGCACAGAAACAGCAAACAAATACAGGTCAATGTAACTGCAAATGCTTTCCACATTGTGTAATCCAAACAAGCACATGCTCCTACATGAAAAGCGTTATGTCTCCTTCAAATCTCAAGTGCCCCAGTACCCAAAACAGGACTTGAGCACCCAATCTGCCAAAACTCAAAAGCGAATGAAGAACTTCTGCTCATGCCAAAACTTCCCCACCACAAGAAAGCAAACAGCTTCCTCACCCAGCCTTCTTAAGGACTCTGCACAGGTGGGGTGATATCTATATCCTGTGGAAGGTCCTGGCACACTTAGTCGAGCCAGAGAAGAGGATATATTCCCCCAGGCTCTCTGACATGATGTATCAATCAAGCAATGCAACTGATCCAACAGCTGCACTAGAAAAAAAAAAATGCAGACCCCTATGGCATCTCTCCAGCATGACAAACAGAGCATATGTAAAAATTGGCTGATGGTCTGAAACCAGAAAAATATTATTCCAGTGTGTCTTAGAATAAGCTAATAATATTTATTACTTTGGAAATTATTAATCCATATAGATGGTGTACTTTATTTTTACAGAGGAAAAAAGGCATTTCTTTTAACCCTGGCATTAAATATACTTGTCATATGTAGCAGTAGTGCACTGTTGAAGAGAAATAAGGCTAACACTAGAAAACATCAGAATCACCCTTCCAATGCAAAAAGTACTTTAAGGACATTTAAGTCTTTAAAAACAAAATTAGTCAGTGACTTAAAACACCTTTTCTTGGTCACAATAAAATGCAGTCCTCTGGCTCAGCTGCATTTCCACTATTTATATACCTGTGAAACAGGCATAGGCCAACGTTTCACTTTTTGGTGTTCCCCTCATCTACAGAGTTGGTAAACACTCAGTTTTTCCTGGAGGAATCTGTAGTTTTAAAAAGGTATGACCTGCTCATGGAAGCAAACTTTGATAATCAAAGGGAAAGCCACAGGGCATTCCCCGTTAAAACCTGAATTAACAAGGCATCCTGTATTTCCTCTGTAGAATTTTCTTTGAGGAAGGATTTAAGGGATGCTCTGAATTTAGGAGCAGAATAAATACATTGCTGCGTCACAGCAAACCTTCTAAAGCACATCCTGACCCACACATTGGCACGGTACCACACCAAGGCACGCATGTAGCACTTTACTATCAAGGAACAGTACAGTTCAAGACAAGGGTTTAAAGTTCCTCAAAATCTGGACCTTGGCCAGTCAGTCCAGAAAAACCAAACACTGCTTTGAGCAACAGACAGGGGGGATCCTCCATACAGGCTACTATTAGGCATACTTGGCGCCTACCCTGAGGAGCTCAGCTTGGACAACAGGCCAGTACCTTGCCAGGTCTCAGCAAGGAGAGGTGGAAGCATTAATGGGGAGTTTTCTTTACAATACAGCCTTCAACTGAACACTCATTTCCACTATCCAGGCTAGTCTGGAGTCTGCCAGGGGTTTTTTGTTGTTTTGGTGGGGGTTTTTTGGGTTTTGGTTTTTTTTGTACAATCCAGCTTTTTCCCTAGAGTTAATGCACTCCACACAGATCTTTTTGACTAGAAGGTATGGTGTTTTTAATCTAAATTCTCTGTAGAGGAATACGCACTTATCAATATCTTTGAGCAACTCCCCATTGTAGACAGCAGGGAATTCTGCTCAGAAAAAAAATCGATGGCACAACCAAGCCTGTGGTTGTTGGGACTTTGTTTTATATATTGCATGTTATAGCTCTTAAATGAATCCTGACATTGATCCTTAGAAAAAATAATGAAAAATTAAATGAAAAGGAGAAAAGGATGACTAAATGCTGGCTGCAGTCAAAAGGCTGGTGAAGCTGAAGACAGTAATATATTGTGCTGCTGGAATATCAGATGTAGAATCTTAAAAGCATCATAAAATAACTTTGCTGGAAGCCCAATGGGTGTTTGTGGGATCTGTCTGCATAATTTAATTATTTATTGTAGAAACATCCAAAAAAAGTAGAGTGGCACTACCACTATCAGAAGTGAAGGACTACAGAAGCCTAGCCAAAGGGAGGACTTTCAACTTTATGTGAAATCCTTCCATCATATGTCCACTACTAAAAGAAAAGGGCCTAGCTTTCCTAAATCCTTTAAGCAAAGGAACAATCTTACCTGTTAGGTGCAAAAAACCAAGCAGAGTGCAGAAGCTTTGTTAACACATACCACTCCTGGTAACTGCAAAAAAAAAGATCCATTTTTACTAGCTAAGAAGTCACCCCCACCTCTCCAAGCTTTAATGGAGTAGTGATTAATTGTACCAAAGTGGATCTGGCCAAGTCCTTTCAATGCAACACTATTGATTTACTCCTGCAGCACAAGCAGCCCACCAGATTTTGACATTGAAATATGATCTCCTTTAATGACGCCCTCTCTTAGTAATATCTTCCAGCTCTCTCTGTTATTCATTCTGGGATTTAGATTTAATTTGGGTGCTGTTATGTTGCATATACTTTTATTGTGCTCTGTTTACAAAATGATTCTTGCAATTAATTACAGTAATGAGATCATGGTTAAAAGACTCACAGAATGCTGATTAGACAATTAATGATTGGTTGTTGTTTGTAGCATTTTATTGAATATATACTCCAGGTTGGTCTCTCCCTTTTCCTTTTTTGGTTTTTCTTGCCTGACTTCTAATAGGTAATTGAATAAATGATTAGTGGGAAAGTAGATTACATGAATCATATTTAACCCCTCGGCACTTAGACAGGAATCCAGAGTAATATAATGTGAGGAATATAAGAAATCAATTTCTTTGGTATTTTCATTGTAGTAATTACAAGCTGAAAATAGTTTTAAATCAGACAGTAGTTCAAAATTGTCAAACAGGCCAAACCTAACACAAGGAGCCTCTCTGCAGTAGCAAGTGATGTTAGAATAGTTGCCTGCCAGCAAGGGCAGGACTGATCATACTGCAAAGAGGATGACCAGGACACAGCAGAGCTTGACCATGCAACCTAGTGTGGGTCAAGTTTACAGTCAAATGGCTGACCATGGGAGAAACATTTCCTTTCCAGGCCTGGAATAGAAAGAAAAAAATCAAGTCACCTTTCCCCTGTTCTCCCAGGAACTGTCTCACAAGTTTCTGTGAAACATTCAGCCATGCCAAACCCCCATCTCTTTCAGTGCCAAGTCATACCACAGACAATAACACTACTGCCACGAACTGCATGACCAACTGATGCAGACAGATTCCAGACTGATCAAAAGTCACACCTCAAAATAGCATTGACTCAATCTGATCTGCTTTTAAAAGACTGGAAAAAGGAGCATAAAGTCCCAAAAGTGAGCACTTTGCGTGTGCATATATTATGATAAATTCTGATTAAGATAATTCCCACTGACATCAACCTCAGCACTTCTGAGAGTCAAACATCCAGATCTCCAGTAGGAATACAGAAAATGAGGAACCTGTATCCATGCCTGTGAAGCAAAAATCCTTCCAGCTGTCTTCCCTTGACCACAGCCCAAAGCATCTTAATGTAACTTGGGAATTCATAGTAAAAATCACCCTGTATTTAGGTAATTGGTCAAACTTCATATGTAAAAATTAGTCAAAGGAAAGTGGCTGGGTAGTCTTAATTACCATCTTCTTGAAAAATCAGAGCATGATTTCCCAGTTATTTGGTTTGTTTCTTTCTTCAAGGCTCAAATTTTTAATTTAAAAGGTTGGGGTTTTTTCAAAGTTTTGTTGAAGTGTTTAGGTTTCTTAACTAGCTGAAAAGAATGAGCAGCCTCCTGGGAAAATCCAGGCTTTTACATGCATGCTTCATAGGTTAAAGGTTTTGAAAGTCACACTTCAGCCCCAGGTCCTGGGAAGGAGATGATCTTGCTAACAGTAGTTTAGATGTCAGCTTCCAGAGGTGAGGTGGAAACAAACATAAGCTTCGATAGCATACCAAAAAAAAACTAAAACCTTCAGTGGTGTGTCTTTGCCAAAAGTCACTATTTTACCAGTCACATGACAGACTGATAAATTAATTCAGGTAAGTTGCATGTATTAACATCTACTAGAACCTGGCTGTCCTGTGATCAGCATTATCACCTTTGGAAGAAGGGGCAGGCAACTCAGGAGCATTACAAGGATGTTATGAGGTTATGCAGGGAGAAAATCAAAAGGACCAAAGTCCAACTTAATCTGGCTACTGCTGTAAAAGTGAATAGGTCTGTCTTCTAGACCCGTGGACAAAGAGATTAAGCTATCATATGCCCAAGGTACATAACTTTCTCATCATCCTCCTGTATTTCTTCAGCTGTCAGTTCTGTAGCTTTCCAATGAAACACAGATATCTTACAGTTCGTTTTCAGAAGAGAAATAAACCTAAGTAGGAGAAAAGTGGGCAAGATTTCTCTCCACCCACCATCCAAAAGAAGCACTACCAACTCATTAGGACAGTCATACGTTTAAGGGGAGTTACATATTGCATACAATTTTCTTCTACACAGCATGATTACAGATAATTAGCATACATGATTGCTAAGAACACAATTATCTACCCATGGATAGAACTGGACTTTGCAAGAATCCAATTCAAATCAGGGGGCACAAGGGTTACAATCTGTTCTGATTATATCATATGTTATAGATGCTTCCAATATGTTTAAGATGAGGAACAGGATTGCTGCTAATATAACACAAGATTTTTCATTTGCTTCAGAAGCTGGCTGTCTTGGATTAAAATCAAAATCTTGCAACACTGCTGGTTTGGTGAGCACAGTGAACAACAAAGTTGCTTAAGATGCTTTTGTCTAACCCATGTACAGCACCTAACACCTGATGATTCATTGCCTTAAGATACTAAGGGATTAGCATCTACTTTGAATAAGAAAAAGTGTACAAAGGATTTTATTTTATTAATAACAAGGGTGTCCTGCAGTTACACACCAGACTATGGCAGGCTGCTGGCAGCTTGCCTACACTTTAACTACATTTATCTCGTACTCCTGCAAAGCAGTATTTTGCATATAAGTTTTAAATGCCATCTGCAGTTCCCAACTAAGTGCTAAACCCTTGCAGCTTAACTCACCTTCTATGACCAAGGTCTGAATGAACTGAACAGCAATCCAGAATTTCATTTAAGTAGTTTTATTTTAAAGTTTCTGGCTACTCCTCGTTTCATACCTGCTTGCAAACTACCAGGGAAGCTACTGTATAAGAGCACTCCACCTCTGGCCTCTCATTCATACAATTTCATACAATGAAATTTAAGAAGGCTGTCGACAAAAATACAGCATCTTCCTGTCAATTCACAGCATGGACACCAAATTCCAAAATACACTGGTGCCACAGAATAAAGTCCGAGCTGCAGGTAGCACAAATGCTGTTGTATCCTCACCACAGGACCAATTTGCTGAGCATCTCCCAGAAAGTAGCCCCTTCAATCTGCGCTCCTTCCCAGTTCAGGTCAGCATATACCACCAGTTATTTCCCATCATGTCAGTAATTCACAACATAAAGCTCAAGTCCAAGTGATGATGTGATAGTTTGAGGCAGCCATCAGTACTTACTGCATTAATAATGGACATATATTACATTGTTGTACATTTTAAACATGTTTTAATACTTCAGAATAGTGAGTGAACACGTTTTGTCATAACTTTCGCTTTTAGGGTGCGTGTTGTCTGCAGTGCCAAAGACACTTTATCTAACCAAAAATCACTGATCAGAAGTTGCCTCCTCAACAAATAGCTCAGAGAAACTTAGATGAAACAACTCAAGTTCCAGTTTCCTCCTCTGTAAGAGACTAGAAATGCAAAAATTTCAAGACGAAGAACTGGAGACCTCCTATGGTGGACTGACCATGGCTGGATGCCAGGTCCCCACTAAAGCTACTCTATCACTTCCCTTCTCAGCTGGGCCGGGGGGGGGGGGGGGGGGGGGAAACAAATTAAAAC
>JAWWES010000133.1:27718459-27753233 GCA_035583135.1 Lophotriccus pileatus
CCCCCCCCCCCCCCCCCCCCCCCCCCCCCCCCCCCCCCCCCCCCCCCCCCCCCCCCCCCCCCCCCCCCCCCCCAATCGAAGAAACACTCATGGTTTAAGATCATGGAGAGATCACTGACCAGTTACTGCCACAAGCAAAACAGACTCACCTTGGGGAAACAAATTTAATTTATTACCACTCAGATTAGAGTAGCATTATGACAAACAAAAAACCCTAAATTTTAAAAAGTCTTCCCCCTACCCCTGCCTTCTTCCAAGGCTTAACTTTACTCACAATTTTCTCAACCTCCTAGAGAAAGGCACAGGAGGACAGGGAATGGGGGCTGTGGTCACTTCATCACATGTTGTCTCTGCTGCTCCTTCCTCCTCAGAGGGAGGACTCCTCACACTCCTCTCTTTTGCTCCAGCACAGGCCTCTCCCACAGGAGATAGCCTTCCATGATCTTCCATATGAGTCCTTCCAGGGGCTGCAGCTCTTCACAAACTGCTCCAGCTAGTGTCCCTTCCATGGTGTGCAGTCCTTCAGAAACAGGCTGCTCCAGCCTGAGTCCTCTGTGGGGTCACCAGTCCTACCAGCAAACCTTCTCCAGGGTGGGCTCCTCTCTCCATGGGGCCACAAGTCCTGCCAGGAACCTACTACAATGTGGCCTTCCCAGGGGGTCACAACCTCCTTTGGGTGTCCACCAGTTCCAGCGTGGACCTCCATGGGCTGCAGGGGGACAGACCATGATCTTCCTCGCAGGCTGCAGGGGAATCTTTGCTCCAGTGCCAGGAACACCTCCTCTCCTTCCTTTTGCACTGGCCTGGCTGTCTGCAGTGCTGTTTTTCTCATGTATTCTCACTCTTCTCTCTGGCTGCCTTTGCCGTTGCACAGCTTTTTTTCTCCCCTTCTTAAATGTGTTATTCCAGAGGTGCTTTCACCTTGGATTTGGCCTTGGCCAGTGGTGGGTTGATCTTGGAACCATCTGGCATTGGCTCTATCAGACATGGAGGAAGCTGCTAGCCCCTTCTCACAAAAGCTGTGACCCCTCTACTACACAAACCCAAGACACCTCCCATCTCTGACACAGCCTGTTGGCTAAACCAAAGGCCAGTCATTTGCTTTAGTTATAAACCCAGTTCCTACCCCCTGGATGCCCCTGAACTGCCTACCACAGCACACGTGCTCCAGGTTTGCTTTTGCGCGTAAGGCTCAAAAAACCTTTCAGCTCACCATAACTAGAGTTCCCTATAGACAGAAAGGAAGCGCATTTAATTTTTTCCAGGAAGAAGATATCCTGACTTCAGTTTAAGTCACATATTTCACCACCAGCAGTTTCAGACAGCCTCCATTTTGGAAAACCATATGGATGTTTGGGTCAACCATTGACCAATTAGAGTAGAAGCATCAGTCCAATGACTTGCCAAACCAAAATTAACCTCAGGCAAACTTCCTAAGCCAAGGTTAACCTCTTCACTTCACAGAGAAGTATACTGTACAGTTAACCACTAGCATTGTAATTTCCCTCAGGTTGGAGTACATAGTTTGGGGAAAACCCATGAGCATTCTCACCATCTGACATGAAAGTTGTTGAATATTTTGCCCTGAAGCCAAACTGCAAAGTGCTATAGAAGCAGGAGAAAAATCAGAAACTTGACAGGAGGAAATACTTGCAACTAATTCTTTTGTAAAGAACCCTGTACATCACAGACACCTTGACAGCAGCTTCTGTTCTTCTTAGCCATAAAGCAGGGAAGCCAATACTACCAAAATACTGCTCCCATTTTCACAAAGCAGTTGAAAACACCTCTCATACACAGACATACACACCAACCTCAATCATATTACTCCTTAACTACCTGCTCTCTCCCTAGTTGCCCCCATACAACTTTGGTCCCTTGAAGGATGTTAAGTGCAATTTAAGCAGATGAAGTAGACCCAAACAGTTTTATTAAACTGAAAGGCAGGACTTCAGTTGGAGGAAGTAATTTCCCATCCACAGATGCATCAAGCTTGCTTGGCAAATTTTACCTAATGAATGTTTGGGGTTCTTTTATTGGGCATCTGAGATGGAAATCGTACTCCTTTGTCATGCCCTTTTATATGCTCAGGCCTAAAAAGAAGACACTGAGTTAAGTGGTCATTTGTGGAAGGACTCAGACCTTACACTCATAAGCCATGAGGCATTCCCATGGTCTGTGCCATGACACCTGATAAGCTAACTTCCAAATCAGTATTTCTTACTTTGATTAAAAATATACAGATTAGACCTTAATAACATATACAGGAATTAAATTATTATTTTTTAATTCTTTGCCTGTTAACAGATCACACTCATACTAGCAGATACAGCAGTAGTAGGAGGAAGAAAAAAAATTACAGTCCCTAGGACCAGTACAAAATTGTGATACCATAAAAAAATTAAATGGCCATTACAACTGTATTTTAAAGGCACATTAATCAACCAATTATTTTTTCATTAGAGTAGCTTCTATAAAAAAGAATTATTTCAGAAACTAATTTAAGAAATATCATGTAAACGTTATCAAAAAAGAAAGTGAAATTGACAAAGAAAACACCAGTTTTCTTCAGTTCCTTATATCTGTGAAGGGGTTGAGTTTTCTAGCATGAACACGCACCTCTAGTGAAGTGAAAATTTCCTCAGATGCTGAACATTATGCAGATAAGGCCACCAAAAATCACTTTTGAGCAGTTTGATGTAGCTCCCACATATTGTCTTTTTAAATCTTTTAGGTCGATCCATACTTTGTTTTTGCAAGCATCAAGAAATTTCCATTTGGAGAGCTCTAATTTCACTTCTGAACTCAACAGCTAAGGAGACAACAACTCCTTAGAAGTGTGTGGTACTTGCTTTCTATGCCCTTCACTCTCACTTAACATGAATATGTATAGTTAAGCAGAAATAGTCCATTTACTGTTGTACAACCTGCATACATCCTATTATACCATTGGTGAGACAAAAAGCTTCATAAACCCTGCATTTGGCCAAGAAAAAGTTTCCCCTGCTGGGAAACTATGGGCACCATCCTTCCCATATGTATAGTACTCACCCTCTTCATCCAAGTGCATATAACTCACAAACAGTTTAAGGTGCTTACCAGCTACTGTTAGCACAGCATAAGTCCTTAAGAATCCTAGCAAGAAAGCACCTTATCACACACACCACATAAAAAGAGCAAGGAATCAATCACTAGAAACTTCACAAGTTATATGCCTCCATGCACATCTAGATGGAGAAGTTGATACACACAGATAAAATCCAGAATAAAATTAAGTGAAAGGGTTAAGCACTATTGAACAGGCTTACAAAAATAGCACACTAGTAGCAAAAGGAAAGCCATTAAGTTCTGTGCAATTGTGCCTGGGAGAAACCATTTGCACTATTTTGTTTAGGAAAGAGCATAGATGAAGTCTGGGTGGCAGATCCTGCTTTACGCATAATAAAAACCAGGAAAGCAAAAGCTGATATGCAGACCTTCAAAGATGTAAACAGCCCTTTCAGGCTCATAAGTATGAGCGTCTTAAGACTCCTTAGTTCTGCACTAAAACACCAGTTCAAAAACAGAGCACGAATGAAGTCCCTAGGTCACATCACAACATGATAAACAGTCTGATTCACTGCTCTAGAAGTTTACTCAGGAGCAAATATATACATCAATGAAGTTAATCCACATCAAGCATTATCAACATACCATATTTCTTCTGCACTCACTATAGAACCAAGTCTCTTTTCTGTAGTTTCTTACATATGCTTAGTTTTATGCACCTGAAATAGCAGCAAACATATCCACAAAATTACCCTCGGCATGAAGTTCTGCATATGCTTAAGCAGAGAAACCAACCTTGATCAGTACATTAGCAGCTGTGCATAGGAGCAGCCTGCACTAAACAGGCATACAGCTTTCACCTGTATTTAGCAGGCAAAGCTTAACTAACAATCAGGTTAAGGTTAACAATCAGACTGCCCATGGAAGACACAAATTTTTAACTAATTTTCTGAAACAGCAATTATTACAGGAAGTCCCAGAAACGACCCTCTCCATCTGTAATGTCCCAGGGGAAAAAAACTGTTGCTTACAAAAAATTCCATGTATATAGGCTATAAAGAGGGTTTTGTGCAGAAAAAGCTGTAATGTTACTTCTCAGGAATCAACTGAAAGGCGAAAAAAACCCCTCTACTTACTAGAATAAGAAAAAAAATTTCTTCAGCTCCCAAAACTTAGGATCCTTATTCTCCACTTGATGTTTTAAACACATTCTAGTAACAGAGCTCACCTGCACAGCTGAGAAGCCTCAAGCTACTCATGAACAACAGCTGCTTATGGAAAAAGCACTATTATTTAGTTGACAAAAAAGAAACCAAAGGGCTTAGTAACAGCATTGCCACCAACCAGAGATCTCTTGTAATGGTCTCCATACTGCCTAAAACCATGAATAAGATGCCATCTGCTACTTATTCCTTGGGTACGTGACGGAGGCTCTTGCTTGTTTCTTGCTAGAAAGCAGTAGAGTAGAAGGTGTTTTGTTGCTATTGTTTTATTAAACATTGGAGTAGGTTGTGTTTGTTAGCTTTTTCAATGTATTGAGGGAAAGTGCTGGTTTAAATTCAAGTCTCTGAATTTTGCTGACAACAGGATTTCAGCATTTTTATTTTATTCTGTTTGTTTTATTTATCTTATGTTAGTCTGTAAAGCAGAAGACTGAACCTGTTCACTATTTCTTGCGGAAAAGGCATTGCAGGAATATGGTTCATCTAATGTGGTTTCACGAATGCATCCCAAAGGTATGTTATGTTATTAACTGATATCAGCCTTTGATTATAGAGGAAAAGAGGCTACTTTTAATTATGGGTTATAATATGCCTAATTCTTCCGGCTGTTATACTTACCTATTTTTTTAACTTCTTTCTTATATCTCCAACAGGCTTACATAAGCCATTAGTAGCTTATTAGCCATTCATAAAGTGACAGGTTTTTTTAGGGAACTGAGTGTTTGCTTAAAATAAAAGTAATAAACGACAAAACTGGTCCTCAGACTTAATCTCTGAAACATATCAGTTCCTTTAATGTCTCCCTTTATAATTCTAGTTTTCTTGTTAAGAGTATTATAGAGGGTATTAATTGAGATTTTAATGAAGGATGATATTTTCCAGTGCAGGGAAATCAGTGCATAGAAAAAAGATTTTAAAGCTTGGCTTTATCTGGCAGTAGGCAGTGTTATGTTTAAAAACATAATTTTAATCATTTTCTTTAAGGTTTTAGTTTGGGGGTTCTGTTTTTGGTGTTGTGGGGTTTGGGGGGTTTTTTTGTGGGGGTTTTTTGTGTGGGTGTTTTTTTGGTTTTTTGGTTTTTTGGTTTTTGGGGGTTTTTTTTTAGTTTAGATGGTAATGGTATTTTAAATGGCTCAGAAGAATTAATGACAACGGGGGAAAAATTTTAGTACTGTTTTAACCTTCTGAAAGGATCAGTCTGAGCATCTCCAGATCTACATAAGTAAGCTGTGGACAACAATTTCATACAAAAATCATTATTTTCTTTTATTACATTTGCAGTTACAGGAAGTACTTAGGAGTTTTAAGCTCAAGTAACAGCTTTATGCTCTATAACATACTTGCTGTGTACATTTTGCTCAATTTCTAGTTTGACCCAAGCAATAGAATACAAAAAGCTTTTAGTAGCTACCAATACATGTGGTTTCTTATTTACAGTATTTCTGGTTCTTTTATGTTTACATTTCAACATTAAATAGGATACTTTTGGAATGCAAAACTGAGAAGGACTGGGACGCTCGGGCAGCTCTTGATTGACTCTCTTTTACTTGAATGAGAATGCCACTCATGGTAGCCTAAAAATGACGATGCTTTGCCAAATACTGTAACTCTAACCTGGTGTGTCAGTGCAATGTGCTTCCAGTTTACTGGCAGCCTGTCTTGCTCAGAGTAGTTGTAAACAGTGATGCTGGTATTTTTATTGGCTGATTTTACAAGCTGGCATCTGCTGTCAGCAGCTTCATGTAAACACAGTCCTGCCACAGCATCTGTTCTGCTGCATATTGCCCTTGCCCTAGAGCTTGCATGGAGCTGGGGAGGGAGTGATAAAGCTCTCTTCAGAAAGGAGGTATGTGTTGAAAAATGGGAGCTGAATAAGAACTTCTCCTGGGATAGAGATTTTGGAAATGGACTACTTCAGTCAATTCAAGGACACTGTTTTCTAAATGGCTTTAAAGCCTCCACTTAGAGTACAACCCTGCACAGCATGTGAGCAAGCACATGCTTTCTTAATGTGAAGCCAGGAAATATGACAGAGGTCAGAACAGTGGACTTTGGTATTGAATGGAGGATGAAGTTTTTTGTGAATAAAACTTGACTGAGATGACATGACAGTACTCGCTAGCTGAATGCAATTAAACTAAGATTGATCTTGTGGAACCCAGATACAACCTAGATGGGTATGAGTATCAAGAGAGAAGAGATCCCAGTGAAAGCAGAGAATGTTTTGCAAGGAACTAGGTATATACATGAACACAAACCTTTGTTGTCAATGAAGAAGATAAAAGAAAAACCTGCAGTTCACCACCTGGATTGTCAAACTATCTACTAATAGCTGTGTGTATATTAAGACCAAAACAAATCAGTATCAATGCCACAGAAAGTCCGGTTTGCTTTGTCTCAAGACAAAGAACAGACCTGGGCAAAAACTGAATAGTAGTATGCAATACAGTATGTTATAACGTAGTACCACGTTTAAGTGACCTCATGAATCTTTTACTCCTTGTAAACACAGCTCTTTTGTTTGAGCGTCCAGGATTTTTTTCTGTGCTTTCCTTTTTTTCAAGCTTTCAATCCAGCAGAGAACTGAGGGCTGATTCAGATGGGGATGATAGAGAAAGAAACTAAGGAAGTTGGCTGTGTATTTTTATTTGGAAGTATTGAGGGTTTTTTGGTTTCAGAAGTTTCTGTAAGGTCTAGGATCAGTCTTAGGAAAAGCATCAATTGCAGAATGGAGAGAGCTATATTGATGTATAAATGTGGCTTAGGAAGTATGAGCCTTTTCTCCCATGTTCAACAGTGCCCAAGTGAGATCTTATGGCTGGTATAGCTCTCCTGTCAACTTTTTCCACTCAGTATGTTTTCCTCCCTGCAGGGTTTGTGGAGTGGTAATACCCAAATACTGAAAAAGAGGCTACGAATTTAAAAATAAACTAACCCTGCTCCTTTCTCTTGGAGGTGACCTGCGGCAGTCTCTTCTCCATGTACGACATCTCATGCTGACGTGGTGTGAATGTGTCCCCACCTTCTGTATTAGGGGCTGGCTTGGGCTCAGAGCAGGTGCCTAACACATAGATGCCGAGTTCCTAGAGTGGTGGTTGTGAAAAGAATTAATGGGATGGAGTTTGCTGTAAACAAAATGGGGAGAGCTTGGTATGAAGGAAAGTAATCAACACCCCCCACCGGCAACAAAGCAGCAGAGAACAGAGGTGTTTGCTGCTACACTGTGCACAGCATTTTAGTAAATACTCATCCTTGGTGTGGATGCTTGTGCTAGCCAGGGGATAGTGTTTGGCAAAAATCCCTGTAGCTCTGAGGTGCTCATATTTTCTGTGTAATTGTCTTTAGGTTAGGGGAACTGTCCAGACAGGAGAGACTGTGGATTTGATGCTTCCCTCAAAACAGAGAAAAAGCTTATTTAGTATTGAAATGTTTGTTTGGAATAAATCTGTCTGAATTGGTCCAGAAATATGAAATATGTAAGTGATCAACTAGTTAAGTTAGCAAGACAGAGAGCTAAATTTGCATCTCCTCCTGTCTGGACTCTTCCCTCCCTTGTAAATGCTTTTTAAATTTTTTTACTCTGTGGGCAGAATCATGTTTGTCACTTGAAATATGACAAGCTAACTTGCCATACTGAAACGCAGCTTGCTTGTTAGTGTCAAGGGCAAGAGGCTCCCAAAAAATATGTTATTTTTTAATTTAATGTTACATTGAAATGAGTAATGGGTCTGGATACTGTGAAATGAAAATGAATATACTAATTCTAGATTTAACTTATTTAAATACACTGATCTGCAAGGACAATGTGTGTCTGAGATTGGATATAGAGATAGTTATGGTTCAGTGAATAGTTCTTGGCTATGGATAATGTATTGACCTCACTAAGGGTGAATTTTCAGTAAATCTTTATGTAAATGGCCTGGTACTGACTTCTGTTCACTTCCCTAAAGACTTCAGTGTCTAAAGGAGCTATGCAATCAGTGCATCTGTAATGGTTTTATTAACGTTTAAATGTTTATACCAGGCTTGGTATTTCCTGAAGTAAATGTCTTTGGGTGACTATTACACTCTGGGCAAAATGTCTATTATGTGCCCTAGACCAGAGACCCACTATAAGTTCACATTACAAAGTATTGTGCTCTAAGCTATAGCTGTAATCTTATTGCCATTCCTTTCTCAACTTGCTGTGCATGTGTCCCATCTCCTTCAACTCCTGATTGAATGAAATTGTAATCACCTACTCTTCTGTTCAGCTGGGGGTAAAATTAGAGGCAGCCAGAAGTGTCTGGGACAGCACACACAGGAAGGCAGAAGATACCAAAGGATAAACTGGGGGCAGATTAAGTAAAGATGCCAGAGCCCAGATCTTACAAGAGACAGAAAGGGGAATAATGTTTAAAGAGCAAGGAGGAGAAGCAGCTATAAAAGGAGAAGTAATGGGAAATAAGCTGCCAGTTTCCATTTATAGGCACGTCATGATGTTTGGTGTATTTACACCCCAGTACTTTCCAGTACACTGGTATTACTTCAGTGAAATCTGTGAGGAATACAAACATCGTCTGAGCATGCAGAGAGGAAGTTGGAAAAAAACCAATGTCCTACTGGAATTGGAGCTGACAAGGGATATCAGGAGTAATGAGAAGGGTTGGCTTCTATGATGAGATGGGTGACAAGTAGGCATGGCCAATGGTTATCTTAAAAGGCAGTCCTGCTTGAAAGAGAAGGCAAAGGGTGTCTGGCAAGGGAAGGAGTGGACTCAAAAGAATAGAGAAGTAAATTGAGGCACAGCACTTTTTGCAAGCATTTGATTTGCCTTGTCTGATCTCCAGGATACTGCTTAGAACCATAGAGTCTTAGAATATCCTGAGTTTGAAGAGACACATAAAGATCATCAAAGTCCAACTCCAGGCCCTACTTGAGGAATACATTCAGTGCAGGTAGCTTGATTTGCAAGCTGCAGTGTCAGCTAAAAATGAGCTCAGGATGACATGAGCCCCAGGCAAGAGGCTGTGAACTGGCACTGACCCTTTGTGTAACAAATGGCATGAGGACCTGTGGCCCAGTCAGGTGACTAGACACCCAGAGACACAGCAGAAGCTGAGGACTGATGAGGAAGAGCAGAAACTGTTGCGTGCTTAGACTGTGAGGGTATGAAAGCCCAGGGTTTCCTTTGTTTAAGGTCTCTCCTCAGAAGTAACAGCTCAAGCTGTTTTTTTGTTGCTGCACCATGAATAAACAGCTTTATGGAGCAAGACACCTGAGACTCTGCTGTGGGGGACCTGGGGTTGAACTGGTAAGGAAACATGGTCTAACTCTGTGAGTGGGATATGCAGAGAGTCAAGCAGGGCACCTGTTGGCTCACTGGAGCCGCCTGCTGTGAAGGGGCTTCTGTCACAGCACTTAGTCACTGGTGGTGGGAGTGTGACTGCCAGAGTTCTGTGAATGGTCAGACTGGGAGTTGCCTTAATGTCTGGAACAGAACAACCCCAAGAGTCACACCGTGTGCTTGGCAGCATTATCCAGGCTTGGTGCTGTGATCGCTTCCCTGGGAAGCCTGTTCTAGTACCTACCCACTCTCTGGGTGACGAACCTTTGCCTAATATTCAACCTAAACCTCCCCAACACAGCTTCAGGCTTAGGTCCTGTCACTGGTCACTAGAGAGGAGATCAGTGTCTGGGTCGTTAAACCACACTGACAACAAACATTAATGAAAAAATGCTACTGTGACAGTCATGGTGCAAGAGCAGGCTGGCTGATGATCCCCTTCAGCCTCATCTTGGGTGTAATGCTGACCCTTTAAAGCCTACCTTTTAAAAGCATTTTATTTGCATCTCATCTTGGGACCATATCACTGAGTATTGAGGAAAGGGCTATTCTCAGCTGAAAAACAGCTTCCTCAGGATCACTCAGGGTGTCTGTGTTGAAAGCAAAACTTCCATGCATGTGAGTCTTGTAGCTTTATCGCAATACCACTTGATTGCTCCAGCTCTTCTGGTGTGGAAGGAACAGTTTTCCTAGTAATGAGCAGAAGTCTGTCTGGAAGGCTTACCTCTTCTTAACCGTCAATTTAGGAAGTTTGTATACGAAAGGTGGCTGCTCGATTTCTTTCCTTTTCTTTACATTTTTAAAAATCTAGCACAGGTAAGCTCTTTTGAGTAGTATTTTGTTTGTAATTCTTGGATAGGATAATGGAAGACACATTGAAAGCTAAGAGTGACAGTGGGAAACACATGGTATGTCATTGTGCAATATTTGTGTCAGAATTCATCACATGAAGCAGTCTCTCCCAGAAAGGTGGCCCTGATCCTACCTTGTTACTCTCTTGTTTAAAAATTACTTAACAAAGAACATGCAAAAAAATATTTATACTTTCTGAAGCACTTCTCAGAGTAGACATCGGAGTTTTGCAAACGAAGTATTTCTGAGTTTGGAACAGAAGACCTACCTAAAGGCACAACGTGAACACTGCAAAGGAGAGAAATAAATATGTTCCTGCATTTCAAAAACAGTTGCAATTAACTGATGGAAAGGACTCAAAAACTATAGCTGTGATTCATATGGCATCTCGGAAGAACATAAATGAATGTGTTGGCAGCTGAAATTGCTAAGCATTTGCAAGTATTTGAGATATGAAGTGACTGACAATGATGTGATTTATTTAGGAAATCATTAGGGGTAGAAAGAAATAGAGAAGTCAGTATCAAACAGCTCTGCTTGGAGGTGCAAGGTGAGATGACAAGGATTTGCTTTCCTCAAACAAGAGGAGAATAGACACGGTTGGCCTCTATGTGGAATGCATGGCAGTAGCTCAGGTTAATGAAACTAGTCAGTCTATAATCAAAGAAATTCAGGCTAGCCATCCAGACTGCCCTTCGAAATTAAAGAAGACATTATTGACCTTATGAAACATAGTTCAGAAAGGAACTGAGTTCTGGATAGTACTGTATGCAGGAGATTAATGTACTTCACTATTACGTGATACACTGATTTTCATCATTATACCCATTATTGTGTTTGTACCTTGAAAGAATGTGCATTTAATGAGTGAAGTGCTGAATGTGAACCCTGGAACTACACTAATGTCCACTTGTGCTAGCGTAGATCCTGATCCAAAATGACATGCTGGAAAAGGAAAAGTGAGAATGAAAAGCAAATGGATGCTCTAATAGCTTTTGAACTTGATTCAGGTCTGCCACATACCTTCTGTGTGACCTTGAGCAAGTTACTCAAGGGCTAGAGGAGTCCAGCACTTGCAAGTGCACCTAAGTCACCCGCCCAAACTTGTTCAGCACCCACTAAAGCTCGTGACTCGGTGCCTTGAGGAGATAAGCCAGTTCCTTTTAACATCTGCTGATTCTTATTCTGATACAAGAATAAAATAATTTCATTAGTATTTTAAGAACATTGTTCCTGATCTAGAGAAGCCATAATTAATTTAGTATCGTTTGTCTGAATCTTTAACATCTCCTTTGCTTCTGTCTATCTGTGCAGGAGTGGTAATGCTCCTCTTCCTGTCAGGGGTGGCTTGGGAAGACTGGCTCCAGTGTGTGAGGTGCTGAGGTATTGAAGTTAGTGGATGCATGTAAATAGGTCATGATGAGAAATGTGGAAGCAAGTCCATTATTAAATTTATACAGGGCTAACAGTGTAATCAAATTAGCCTTTGCACTTTCTCCTGTGCTCCACTTTCTGCATTAGAAAATCTCCATAAATCTCTGCAAAGCCATTTCATTTGTTCCCTTTAATGTTCTCCTCTGGTGTGATGCAAAGAAACACCTCAATACTTGCTAAGTAGCGGGTGGGCTGCAAGTAATGCCAGCTGTATCTGCTGCTCCTCTTGGTGCTCACAAGTGTGTACTTCCCTATCTGACTTGGATTATTTTGCTGATCAGTCTAATCCAGATTGGCATGTGAAGTGATATACGTTTAGCCCTCTGGGCTAGGGAACATCCCTTTGCCTGCAGAGAGACAGTCGTTTGTTAACAACTGGAATCTGGCTCCATGGGGGGTCACTTTAAGGCAGTGAGAGGGAAGCAGTGACACAACATTTGCAGAGGGGAGAGTTTGCTGCCAGGTCACCGGCTTTTGGAAGAACTGTTATCAGGACCAAGCACTGGTTATGCAGCACTCCAAAATAAAATGCCAGGCTGAAATGTCATGCTTTCTCCAAGCCTTTTCTGACTGAACCAACTATTGACATGTTTTTCGTATGTATTTTCACGGGTTTGGATCTAATTTCAGGCTGTAAATGAAGCGAGCAGATTTTCCTTCGTGCACAGTTGCCAATAGCTCCTGTGCTTTGTGGGGGTGGCAAAAGATAAATTGGTGCTGAGACCATACAAGTGGCTGGGTTGTGAACTTGCACAGGCAATGCTTTATTTACCACTTGCTCATTTTTCTTCATGCAAATAGCAATTTGTTGGTTAACATCTTTCTCCGCACTGCAGCATGAAGATTTCAGCAGCCCGAGGGGCACAATCACAGACATACCTCCTCTGGCCAAGGGGTGGCCCACCTGCACTGGCTGTTTAACGCTCCTGTCCCCGCTGGCTCTTGGTACAGATTTGTCTGCTGTCCACTGGGGCTCTGATTATTACTTTCTGCAGCCCTACACAAGCTGCTGTGGTGTGTGTGGAACAACAGCCATTTTGTGTTCAAATTGTAGTTGCATTCATGGTACTAATCCAAATATATCTACTATGCAAAGCTGCTTAGCTGCTCCTGGATTGCTTTTCCTTTTAATATGCATTTAGTTTTTGAACAGAAGGTAATTCTTCTGTTTCAAAGGGCTTGTGGGGAAAAACAAAAAAGAAATTAGTAAATTTCATTAGGGTGTTCCTTAAAGGTGTCATCTTCTCTGACTCTCGAAAGAAAAGGACCTTTCAAAGGAAAATGGAAATGCTTATATGCCTAACTAATTAAAGAGTTTGCTGCATTACAGTGGGGCTTCTGTTCCATTATTGCAATGAAGACATGGCTTTAGTAGGACTGTTTACACTTAAATTTAAAGTATGAAATTGAATCTTTTCTTCAATAGGAGGCCTTATTGAATATGGAGATGCAATAAGTATTACGCCTTTACACTTCAGTAAAGGATAATGATATGGGGAATGGGTTTGGTTGGCAGTTTTTGGTTGCTGAAATCATCTGAAGGATAGACTCATTTATTGTTCAAGTGTATCCTGTTGATGATAAACAGCACACTAATGAAATGAATTGGCAATGTAGAACTAGAAGCCAGTCAGCACACAGAAATTATATAAAGGGAGCTACCTCCGCAGGAGAGAAATTAAACTTGGGGAAACCTTTTGCATATCTAAGTGAAATAATCTGAAATGCACTAACTCAAAATATGTTTGGTTTAATAGTTTTAAATATGTGTAATTGCTGACAGCAAATTAGATATGAAGTGGCAAGTTACATGGGGCAAAGTTGTCATTTCAGTTTCAGACAGTATATGAAAAAGCATTTTAGAGACAGTTGTTTATTATGGATTTAGTATGATTACACTTCTGGGTAAAATGTTATGATGGAGATGCTGGGAAATTTGGAGGTAGTTTGTAGCATAACAGTATTACTATCAGTGTATAGGAATGACTCATGAGAAAAAGATAAAAAGGATGAAATATAGACCTTAACTGAGTGATGATTAAGAGGGAATGATGTTTGCATAGGTGAAAAGGCACAAACGTGAGGGGCAGAAAAGAATTAATGCAGGAAGAAAAATTTGAAGCTAACACAAAATACAGGCTGAATATGGGGAGAAATGGCATGCCCCTGAGATGGTTTAGGTTCCTGAATAGTTTGTGACCAACACCTTGTGATTTTTATAGTGAATTTTTTCAAAACAATAGAAGATACGCTCTTCAGTGGTAGATAGGAAGCGATCCCATCAGATTGTCCAGTTTCTCTCTGATTACCCATTAAGGCTACCAGGAATGCCACAGCACTTAGCTAAAATTTCTGTCCTCTCTTTAAGAGCCTGCTAGGTGCACTGATGAGGCAAAAGGCAGGAGGGAGTTGCCTGCTGCAGATAACTAATAATATTGGTGGCAAAACCAGGAGGAGAGTTTTAGAAGACTGAGTCCCCACCAAATAGGATCCACTAGACAGTGCATAAAATTGCAATACTCTCCATTTGGGAATAAGGTAATAACCCTCTTATAAGGCTAAATTATTTTTTTTTTATCAGTACTCAATGGTGTCCAGGGAGGTAAGGTAGGGACGCTCTTCCTGTACCACAGTCAGGGTGGAGAAAAAAAAAAAAAAAAAACAAAAACAAATGTTGTGGACTAGGAGCTGGTTTCCTGCAGGAAAAAGAAAAAGGCAGCTAGGATGAAACCTAGAGCATAGTGGCTCTTCTTAAATAGCTTATGAATCATATGAAGCTCATCTCAGTGTTTCCTAGAAAACTAAGATGACATATCATCTGAAATGCCTCTAAATTATAAGCCTGGCAGTCCAAACTGCAGTTAATGAGTGTCAAAATCGGGAGCAAAAAACAATTTGACATGAGATTCTGATAAGAGACTTGCCTAGCTTCAGCCGCCTTGCCCCTCAGCCAGTGGAGGTGCCCACCCAGCTTGACATTTTACTTTTCGTTGCCATCTGTTCCTTTTTACTGTGCTAGGAAGGTGCTGCTTCTTTTTTCCTGCATTGCCTTGATTTCTGGATGGCAAAACTTACCACTGCTTTTACAGATGGCAGCTCCCCAAAAATTACTATACCACATGGAGCTACTTCCCCCCCAAAATCTGATGCAGGTCTGGGGTCAGACATTCTCAGCTGTGATTTATTCCAGCTGAGGATCCAGCCATGTGCCTTTCCACGGGGATGATGTGGTAGCAAACCTTAGTGTCTTCTGAGCTATGGGCTAGTAGGGTATTTTAACAGTGAAGATCTGAAGCAGTGCTATAAAGAGATGTGTGCCACACTTCATTTGGCTGGCAACTTTACTGATGTACCTCATGTAAAGCAGAGCCCTTGCCTTGTCCTCCTGGTGGCAGTAAAAAATGTTGAATAGCTTGAAATTCAAAACCTTCTTGTGAAAGGAGCAAACACTTTTGAAAATAATATACATGAACAGCTCAGGACTATGTTTATGGACATACTTAGGTTTCTATATGGTGCAAGGACACAGAGAAACACATTATCCAGCTAATAAGTAATAAAAAATGAGGAATGGCGGTGTAGAGAGCTATGTTATCTGAAGTTCCTCGGTTGAAGACTACTTGTGCTCTTCAAACTGGCTTTGCAAACTGGGTACTTTTAACTGTAACTTGTTTGGAACCCTGGTCCTGAGCCTTGCACCCGAGAGAGAGAGAGAGAGAGAGCGCATCTTTTACAGGTATTCCAACTAAGTTACGTTTTTTATAATATAAATAAACAGGGCTGAAATGGAGGAGACAGCACCAGGTGAGCAGGCTTCTGGTTAACCTTGGCTTGCAGCTTGTGCACCTGCAAGTCTGGATATTGTCTTATCTGGAGGTAGTGTCCTCAAGGAAAGAACTGATGTGGGGGAATGAATCTCCAGGAATTAATTTCTTTGGGGGATTATTTTTTATAGGGAGATGACCTGGGTGATAACTTGGATTCTAACGGGTAAAAAAACCTCGGTGAAGACTCTCTAAGATTAGTTGTGCTGTATTCGAAGCTGTGCTCTGGTGGCGACTTGGGGTAAAATACATCTGAAAAATCATCTTCTGCTGGCTTAATTACGGAGTTCCTGGCATTTTTGCTTTCCTGGCCGGGGACTAGCCTTCCTCTCAGGCTTGCCAGCCTTGTGAAACCGCGGCTTCCCTGGCTCTGAGCTGAGGGAGGGGCGTGGGTGCGTGGGTAGTTTTTGGCACCGTGACCCGTGGCTGCTGTGGGGAGCTCTGTCCCCAGTCAGCGGGCTCGCCGGGCTCCAGGCACGCCGCGCAGGGACAGCGCTGCCGCCCGCTGTCCCCCGTGGGCAGCGCGGATCTGGGGCGGGGTGGCGGGGGGTGGTTTCCCTCCTGGCAGGTATCTGAGCTGCGGTCCTCGCTAAGCCCGGGGCTCTTCGAGGCGTGGGGGGCGCCGCGCCCGCACTCGATGGCGACACCGGCGGGTCCGCCCCGTCGGGGGCGTCTCCGCGGCGGCGCGGGGCCACCTCCCCCATCCCCGCCCCCTGGCTCCCCAGTCGCTGCTGCGGCTGGACGGGAGAGGAGTGGAGTGTGTCCGCGCTGCCAGCCCGCCCCGTCCCGTCCTGTCCTGTCCCGAGCCGACCGGGCAGCGCTCGGGGGGAGCCGCCGCCCCATGCGCTGAGGGGCGGCGGGATGGGGCCGCGGGGCACCGGCGGCCGGGCCGGCCGCGCCGGGGCGCCGGCTCCCGGCTGGACGTGCCTGCTGCCGCTGCTGCTCTGCACCGTGCTCCGGAGCCTGCGGGCCAGCCCCGGCAGCGAGGGTGAGCGGGGACGGGGCGTCCGGGCAGCGCCCACCCGGGAGGGTGGCTGCCCGGCGGTGCGCGGCTTCGGACCCGGCTGACTCAGTTTTGGGACGTTTTGGGGCTGGCGAAGAGGGGGTCTGGTCCCGCGCCGTGGGATGCGCGTGGCACCGGCCGATGGGGCTGGGAGTGTCCCGGGGAAGGGAGGCGGCAGCGCTGCACAGGGCGCGGGCAGGCTGGCACGGGTGGGTGTGCACAGGTGCCTTGGCACGGGCGCGTTTGGCCGTGGGGATTTTTTTTTTTGTGGGGGGAAATGTGTGTGCGGTGTTGCAGAGGCGCCTTTGCGCGGGTGGGTTGTCACGGCGGTGTTTGCTCGCGGTTTGCCCCGGGAGAGCCGCACAGGTGCATTGGCGCGGGTGGGTTTGCGGGGCTGGCACGGCAGGGCTTGGCACGGGGGAGTTTGCACGGGGCAGGGGGTCTTGCGGGGGCGGGGGGAGCGGGACCGGCCGGGAATCGGCGGGGCGGAGGATGCTCCCGGTGGGGAGCCCTGCAAGCGCTGGCCGCAGTGCGCTTACTTCGTGGTTTAAAATACACGTATAAAAAGGAGAGGAAGCCGCGGCGGTGGTGGTGTGTAACCCGCAGCGGAGCGCGGCCGCTGGGGACGGGTTTTTTTATACCTTTGATCTTCGTGAGGCCAATAGCTAAAAAGGGGTCCAGGCTTCTTGTCTAGCAGAGTACTTCCAGTCTTTTAAATCGGACTGGGTTTTTTCTCTCTGTACGTGGTGTGGGCGCTGCTTAGGGCTTTTTATTATTATTTTCGGATCCGCGGGCAGGCTGTAATGTGAAAGCAATGGGTGGAGAAGTTCAGTATCTGCAGGGGATGCCAGTGGCTCGAAGCAGGCTGGCATCGTGGTGCACCGTAATTATTTGTGAAACTCCTTTAGAAGGAGGAGGAGGTATTCAGGGGTTGGTGAAGGAAAACCGTACCAGATTTCAAAGATGTGGCCTGAGGTAACCAGCTAGCCGTAATTTATTTTCGAGAGCAAGAATAATGCGAATTGCAGTTTTCTTAAATAAAAAAAAAAAAAAAAAAAAAAAAAAAAAAGTGCACAGGAAGGGGAAAATACTGGTCCTCTGTGTACAAAGATACAAAGATATCAAATGTTCGGGAAGTGCATTGGTTTGGGAGATGGTGGAAATGGCTTTGCCTTGGTTAGATAACAATGGGCCCAATCCTTCTGCCCCCACACGATTTCAGATGACTTCACCCATGGGAGCAGTGCTGGTGAGATGATGTGGCTGATTTCGAAGGGCTTTCCCTGTTACTCACCTTCCTTTTAGGAAGCATGCTGTCCTGTGTGCTCCAGTCTGCCCTGATACCGTGCTGAGAGACCAACAGATGTTCTGAGCCCCGACTCAGTCATCCTTGCCAGTTCTTGGAAAATCTGGATATTACTGACTGAGTCAACGGGACCATTTGCCGAGCACAGAGGTGGCTCTGCGTGAATAGGCAGCTGCAGAATAGGACTTTTACATGATAGAAAACTACTGGAAAGGATTAATGAATCTGCCTAGCAAATGGTTTTAGTGGTATCTTTACAGGGAGGTTGCAGGGGAATGTTACAGTAATGATGAGCAGCGTGAGTGCTTGCTTCGTGGTGTCTCTGCTGCTACTTTTCTGACTGCTACTCTCTGATTTCTGTTTCTTCAATAAATGCAAAGCTATGAGGCTGCTGGTAGGAGGAGTCTGACTGTGGACCTGAACTTATGCAGTAACTGCGGTCCTTCGCTGCTAGGAAATTTATTTGTAAACAGGCATTATTTGACAAGTGCTTCTCACAGCATGTCTCCTTTGCCAGTTGCTACAGAACAGCTCCACAGCTGGAAACGGCTCACCCTGCAGTACATGGAGCCCAATGCATGAGAAACCTCGCACACTGATGTCCACCTGCCTAGCAGCGTGCCGCTGACACTTGTCACCGGTTCGCGTTTGAGAAGTTCAGTTTGGCTGCTTCTGGGCTCTGATGAGATTCTCCCCTGGGGTTAGTTGTTCAGCTGGTTAGGAACTTCACTTTTGCTTGGATGGAGGTAGCCATCTTAGAATAGTGAATAACATTTTCAAAAGTTGGTGGTATTGCACTTTTTGTTTGTTTGTTTTTGTTTGGGGTTTTTTTTGTTATCATTTGTTCTACTAACTGTGGTTAAACAACTAGCCAATACCTTGCGCTGTGTAGGTATGTAACGTGTGTGTAGTTGCATAGAGGATGACAGATTCTCAGAATTATTTTTTTCTGTAACCATGAATCACATTTTGTGTTTCTCTAAATCTTACTGTAATCCACAGTGACTTCATGGGATAAGATACAGGCAGTTAACAATTCACAGTATATGATGTTCTGTTTTACCCTCTAGTGGAGGAACACTTCGGGGAAAATGCTTTAAAAATCTAGGTTAAGATTTGAGGGGGGGGGGGGGCAAAGGGGGAAGCAAATTCAGTGTTTTAGTTCCTTAGCATGGAAATAGCTTTTTGCAAGGGCCGCTGAGTTTCAGGAGCTCCTGCCATTTTTATGGAGAAGTATTGAGGGCCCAGCCTGTATCAGAAACCTGGTCACCTTCATAGATATTTTCAATAATGTATTGAAGGATATACATTGGGAAAACTGAATGAATTTTTTCTCCAGATTTTTCTGTAACAGCTACATAAACCAGATTTTATTTTAATCACCTTTCCTCAGTTTATATGTTAAAAGCAAAACATTTAGTGAAAGATGAAGGCTCAGTGCTACTTCATGCATTTTCAAGTGTTATTTAGCTGTTATTTTTAACTCTTTAGCAGAGTTCATTGATTAGAAGCAGATATTTCCTTTTTTTCTTTGACTACTATTACAAATTCAGAAATTCATCAGAAAGAATATATTCCAAAGAGTACACTGAAAGTACAGCACAATTTTGTGAAGTGTTGGTATTCCAGAAGTGCATTATTATTTTAAAATGCATTCCCTATGATAATAAGGTGTGAGAGGCAACCCTGCAATATGCAGCTGGGCTTCCTGCACTGCCTTTAGTTTAAAAATGCATGTGTTTTAAATCTTTCTGTTGTAAGTACTAGGGTTTGGGAAGTGGCTTATGTAAATTATTTATGTGAAACACAATGAATGAAGGATTTGTTTAAAGACTCCCCCCTTCACCCTAAACCATATGATTTGTTACACATCGCCTGTGGATTTGGAATGGCTTGCAGATTGTGTTTGGTCGTCACTGAGATGACCTTAAAAAGTGTCATGTGGGCAAATTATTAAAATAATGGAGTACGTTATATCTGATTGCTTGTAACAAAGTAACTCCACAACATATTTGCATAATTGTAATTAAATACAAAGTATATTTCATTTTAGGGCTTTTCAGCAGAAGTGCTGATGAGGCAGTGCTTAATAATGAAGCGTACTGTTAAGCAAATCAAAAGAAATGCCGTTTTAAAGAATGACATTGACTTATTTACACAAAGGTGAGAAACACAAAATGGGTCTTTGTAATGTGTTGTATTAAGGCTAGAGGGATGTTCTTTCTGTTACGAACTCCTGCATTTGGTCCTTTCTCTCTTAATTCTTCCAGGGCTTTTTGAAGCTCGCTTTATCTCAGTGTATCATTTTTCATTTGAATGAATGAATAAATTAGTACAATTAAAGGGGTGGGTCTGGTGCTGGCAAAAATAAAGGAAGATTGTAATTTGCAAATTACTCGTGCCAGAGCTTGAAATGAGCCTACCTGTTTTCAGTGTGTTGACTTGTGTGTGTGTGTTGTTTTGTAGTGGTATATAATTTCTGTGTCATGGCACACTGGATAAATGTGTATTTAGGTATAATATCACAGTGTTTATCTTTAATCAGTGAATGAAGTCTTTTTCAGAAAGTTTTTTTTTGTATAGTAGGAGCAGGTGTGAAAATAGTCTTAATTTTCATATCAATGTATTTCAATTAGTCTAATGCTTTGGGTAAAAATACACATGATCAGAGCATTCTGCTTATTAGGTTGTTCTTAGTAGCTTGGCTTAGTGTGTCATGCATTCACACAGCTACTATATTCTGGGTAATTCTGTAGGTATTAAGTGCTGCTAGCATGCCTATACCTTGTGTATGCAGAACAGGTAAGTCTGGACACATATTCGTGTGCTCACAGTTCTTTAAGTAGGCTTTAAGAAGTTATCAGTTCTTTGTTTGGTGTGTTGGAATAGTTCCCTGTGTGCTTTCCATGACAGCAGAGCATAGCCCCAGTGCCATGTGTTTATTTTACTCACTAGAGTAATCCCATTAACTTTAAAATTTACTGCAGTGGAATTACTGGTATGAGGAAGGACAGCTCATGTCTAATGGTCTTTTTGGGATCTGTCTGGTGTGTGATGTATGGCTTTTCAAGAGGTTTAGAATTACTCAATCATGGCTTTAAAATGGAACTGCTATCCTTTTGACAGTAAAACAACATTTGAAACTCAGCAGTTTTAAGTCTATGACTAAAAGCATTGCCGCCTAATGACACATGTTTAAAAAAAGGGAAATAAACAATAGCAAAGATTGACTCCAAGATAGTGCCTATTCCCTTTTAAAGCTTATCTTAAAATTTGTGATAAATACTAGAAAACAGGCAAAATGTCTTAAACAGTAACCGACTGCCTGCTTATAATATGGTAAATGTTGACACTGTAATTTGGTACATAAAGCAGCTATTTGCACATCAATATACAGATGAGTAAACTGACAGGTACCATGGGAGGAAGGGGAGAATTAGTAGGTTTGTGTGACAGTTTCTTCCCCCTCCACTGTTAAATCTCCCACCATTACCTTACTTTGTCTGCTGTTCTCTCTCTGCTAAATAAGAAAACAGAATCTTGCCCGTAAAGAAGCATTTATTCTTTGCATTAAAAAATACATGGTGTTTTGCAGCACGCTTATGGGGGTAGGGCAGGGGGCATCATGGTGAGAGCAGGATTTCATAAAATCTAGCAAAAATTGCAAAGGTGGGACAGTTTATTATGTGGTGCCTTGTGCTCTGATCTTGCTGGTTTTATGCTTTATTGTTCCAAGGATTCCCATACTTCTTCTGCAGGAATCCTGGTTTCCAGCACATGCTGAGCAAGCGCATTTGACCCAGGAAAGTCCAGCTGAGTTAGCTCAGCTGAGCAACGATGTTGCACGTTGTTTCCTTTAGGGTCTTCAAATGTGGGTCTGTTAGATCCCCCAATCTTTCTGACTTGGAGCTACATTTTTAATGGCCCATTCCTGTAAGTGTATTCTGGAAGCGTATATTCTGGAATAGAGGTGAGCTTTAAGCACTGTTCCGGGATATCAGGGAAATGAAACCCTGCCCCCCCCAAAAAAAGGAAATGGCAATTTTAAAAAATATTCTCACTTTCTCTTTAGGAAATAAATTGAAATTTATATGTGGTATAAGGGCAAAATGAGATGTAAAAACCCTAAACACACAAAGATTGGTCAGTTTGTAGAAGCACTGAATTTCTTAGTTAAGTGCTTGTTTCTGTGGAGGAAAGGGTATTCAGTGCAGCTCTTCAGCAGGTACTCAACCTACTGCCTAATAAAAAGGTTTAAAAAAAAAATAAATCTTGTTCTTTTAGTAAAACATCTAAACACAGAATTGAAATCTGTCACAAGTGTCTCAGTGACCATAAGTGCTGGTGAAAGATAGAGTCTCATTTCAACCAGGATGGACTTGAACTAGGTGCTTCTTTTCTTAACTCAGAGAATGTTGCAGAAATACTGTGCTAATGATTGCATTGGAGTGAACAATTTTTTTTATACCTTACTCTTCACTAAACTGATTTTCTTTGATCTCTGCTAGAAAAATTGCTGCGTATTTTAAAAGTCATCAGAGAATCCCTTGCTCCTTTGAAAATGTATTTTGTTCTTAAGATGTACCTGGTTTGTTGGTTTGTGGGGGTTTTTTTGGCACAGGCAGAACGAAGAGATGGATCGTTCTTTGTGTTCAGATTGTGCCTGTCCCCGAGTCTGCTCTGTGACTAGCTGGACATTGAGGTGACAGGTTTTGCTGAGGTGAAAGAATTTGCTGCCCCAGTTGCTTTCGCAGCCAGCTGTATTGGCAAACTTGAGCACTGGCCTTCAGTAGCTTAGGTGTCTCTAGGGATTTGATACCCTTTCAGTTGCCTCTCTGACCTATTATATCTCTTACAGTCTCAGTTTTGGTATTTGCTATGGCTTTGGTCAGTGCATTATCTGAACCTCTTCGAAGGTTTAATGCGCTTATCCTCTTGGAAGTGGAAAGCAATTATCCCTGGCTGTTGCAAGGAAGCTAGTGGTGAGGGGACAGTCAGGAATGGATGTAAGCACTGCAATTCACAGCACTTGGCTTCTGGGTGTGGTCGGTGACGGGTGGCTGTTTGCGGAGATCTAACATTATATTGCCTGCTGTGGACAAGAGTTCTGGGACCTGCAAGCTGCCCTGGGCTGTGTGTATGAGCACAGCCTTTCCTCTTCTGCTTTGCAAAGGGGACTGATGATGCTTTGGGCCAGAAAAATTACCATGGGACTATTCAGAGCATGCTGTCTCACTAGGGACGTTGGTGGTGGGAAAACACCCTCCTTTTCTCTCCTTCCCTGGTATTAGAGTTGTGCAGTAGGTATGTTAGGAGGACTTTGACCAGGTAGAGCTGCTTAAGTGACCACTAGCCAGAAGGATGAGATGCCTCCTGGAGGAGCTGATACAGCATGTACTATGACAGCAGATCCAGGAATGATCTAATGACCTAATCTGGCATCTCTAAGGGCAGCAGGTGATTCCTGCCCTTTGTCTTCCCCCTGGCAAGCTCCTGGACATCAGTTCAGGAAACTGTGTCTTGGGGGTGTGCATTAACAGAAAACAGTAGCCTGCAAGACTTAAGAGCTTCTAGGTTTAGGTGGTTGTGTAGCAGATATTGAACCTGCAGGAGTGAGGATAGGACCCTGGAATTGCAGGCTTTCATGTTAGCTAAGTCATTTTGGTGCAGGGGGCAGTGCTAAAGTGTCTTGCCAAGGCAGTAACTACTGAGTTCTCTAACCCAGATCACTGCATGTTAGAAAGAGGTGAGGACAACCAGTTTGAACTTTGTAATTCTCTGAGTGGATAGAGGAGCATATGAGAGGAAATGCATTATTCAGTATCAGTAATGAGTATTTCTTCATGTTTCTGAGTGGACTTGCATGACTTTTTTAATTGTTCTGCATGTCCCAAACCAGTGGAACTACTTGGGGAAATTATCTGCATACTTGCTTTGTAGGTTAATTAAAAAAAAAACCAAACCAAAAACAAAAACCAACCAACCAACCAAAAAAAAGACCAAACAGTAGTTTTGGTTTATCCATCTTCACTTTAGTAATATTCACAAGCCATTTCTTATTAAAATGTGTTGACAATGTTCTGTTCCCACTAGCAATCTCCACCCTCTTTCCTCAACAGAAATAGAAGGGATAAACTGTCAACCTCCTTGAAAAGCCAATAGATCATCTTAAACATTTTTTTTCTCCCAAATGCTTTATAAGCATTATGTCAGCTCCTTTTTTTTTTTTTTTTCTACATGAGTGAACTCAGTGGCAGCAGAGTAGTCATTATTGTCAACAGGAAGGCTTTATTGGTGGTGGACAGTGAGGTCTTGCGAGTCCAGTGGTAGTGAAAGCTGACAGCCTTGACAGGTTTGGATGTGTCTATGCCAAGTTTCTCTCCTTTTTGTCAGTTTAGTTATATGCATAACAGAATTTGAACTCTGTGTCTTTTAGGATACCTTTTAGGAACGGAGACCACAGAGATCATATTGCTTTTAGTTGTTAATTTAGGGAAGAAAGTGAGATTTCATCTCAGCCCTGCCAGCAGGTGTTTTGATTGTATTGAGAAGCTGTTGGGATGTTATGGATTGTCTTTGTGTGTGCTTAATAAGGTGCTTGCTTTATGTAGGGTCTTGAGAAAACTGCCTTCTTCTTGAAGACACTGTACCTCCTTCAGTGATTTGTAGATGCCTTGACAGTGATTAGAGATCCTGGTCTGCAAGACAGCACTGGTATTTAGTTTCTTCACATAGGTTAGTTGTCCTGTTGCTGGTGCTGGTTGTATGTTGTCTTCAGTGGAAGTTTCTTTTTCCTTTTTAGAGGCAGAGTAATGCTTGCCCAGCTGGATACCCCAAAAGATTAGTGCTTCAGCCAGCTCAGAGATCCACTGTTGTGCTGATATAGCCTTTTTTTTTTTTTTCTAGTAAATCTTATGAGTGACACTGGAAGCATTTTACTGGCTTTCTTCACAGTGAATAAATCCTCTTCAATTAAATGGTGATTTTGGTGGGAATGGGAATGTTCACCATTAAAGAAAAGCAAACCATACTGGATTTTTTAAGTTTCTGGGCACTTTGGTGTCAGTCTAACCTAACCACTTCTGCTTTTAAGTTATGTGTGGTGGGTAGAACAAATGACTGCCTCTTGTTTTGACTACAAATCTCTGTAAGGAAAAAAATCAGCAGTTGCATATTTGTTTTAGTGGGCCTGGTTATCAAAGTGAGCTTTTCATCCCACTCCCTGATGCTACAGCTGGTTCTGTGCCTGCGGGAAAAGTGCAGCCAACCTGAGGAACTTTGTCAAAGGGCAGTATCATACCCTCATAAATAGTGTGTTCAAGCAAATTACAGATGTAATGCAGAAATTACTGGATAAAATTCTCTGGCTGATGTTATGATTGTCGTTGTCCATCTGGCCTTAAAAATCTATGAATCTGTGATGCAGATTCTAACGTTTTGGCTCTCGCTATAAAAGAGAATAATGATAACTTGGAGCAGAATGAAGCCAACAGAATAAAATATAAATCTGCAGTTAATATTAGTTTGCAAGTTCATTAAGTAGTGTATACTTTCTTCCTCCAGTGGGCTATAAATAATAGGTACTGCTATAGCTTGCACTCTGCTGTAGCTTGTTTCCACTGATGGAAATGTTTCAGAGGTTCTTGCCAGTGTGTGTTTTGTCCCAACTCAGTGTATCTAATTAATTCAAAACATCTGCTCCCTGATGACTTTGATTTCTTTCAAGAGGTTTTTTTTTCATTTGTTTATGCTTTCTTTGGTTATTTTTTACTGTCACTGGTTGGAGTGTCTTGGCTATATACTTTTTGAAGAAATACTTGGCAGGGAAATACAACAGGGAAAACAGTTGGAAAATGAATGGCAACAATACTGCAATAAAACCAGTAAAGATTTATGAACCAGGAAAACTTTGACTCATGATGATGATGATGAAGATTCCTCTGCAGTCAGTGTGTCTTGGTAGTGCTGTGAACTCCGGGAGTGCTCGAGAAAGGATGGGAGGTATGCAGTGTAAGGAGAAAACAGCTCTGTTAATGATATGCTGGCAGCTATACCCCCTCGTTTTGGCAGAGGAAAAGAAAAGGAGGGCAAAGACATGACTCTTGGTGAAAAGTTGATGATGCTATTCGGGAGATCTTCTGATGAAGTGCAAAGAGCTGCTGTTGCATCATGTTGTGCACCTTGACCTCCATCCAGCAGAGGTTTCACCTCATGGTCAATTGTCAGTGTGTGAGTACTCCTGTGAGTATTCCACGAGCTCTGAACATTGGGTCAGAGCTGGGGCTACCTTGATGTAGCTCCAACCTTTCCGTGGATGGCCATGTCCTGTGGAGTGCTGTGCAAAGGGGGCCAGGAGCTGCAGGAGGAGCCTGAAGGAGGATGTAGGAGTGCTTAACTCACCCCTTTTTTCATATAGGACTTGGGCATATAGGACATACAGGATTTGGGCTACTCAAAATAGTGTTCAGATTCCTGTTCAATTTGTAATAAGTGTATTAAAGCAGTTTTCCCTCTGTTGTTTAAAACAAAACTTGTTTATTCAAGTGTTATTCTTTAGAAATGTGCTACTTGAGAAAGCATGAGATATTTTCAAATATTTATGCAGGCTTTAAGGAATGTTTCTTTGCTACTGTTCACTTTGTGATGAAACCTGTAGTTTTAGGGTATTGATTTGGTCAAAGAGGATGTTCTTTTCCTCCTGCTTTAAGTGTATTTCAGTGAAATAAAAAAAAAATATTCTTTTGGCTTTAGAGCTTCTTGACACAAACTCCATCAGCTTTTGCTATCCTGACCATTTTATTTATTCTAGAGCTGTTATTGAGGATATACTTCGATAGAGGATGCTCTGTGGTAAACCTTAGCTTGCAAATGGTGCTGCTGAGGAGCAGGATTACTCCAGTGTATAAGGATTTCTTGGAAATCAGCTCAAAGACCATGGTAACCCAGAAGAGTTCAGTCTTTTGTATGCCTGCAGAGATCTTGCCCTGGTGTAAGCAGTGAAGGTTTTTCTGGAAGATCTTTAGATACTGAAATAGCAGTAGGACGTGTGGCTGGTAGGATCAGAAATACTCAGTGTTGTAACCTGTTGGTGGTGGGGGTTTGATTTTTTATCTTGATTTTTTTTTTTTTCCCCATTTGAAAATGGAGTGAAGAAAGAAGATGCTCCAGCTGATTCTGCTCCAATCCAGAGTTGGAGGAGCCATCTCTCTTCTGTGGTGTGATAAAAAAAAAAACTCCATGAATCAGTGGCTTCTACTTCAGGCATTGTACCATCATGGCAGGCCTGTTGTGCTTTCACCTGGGCAAGCTAATGCTGCCACATGGCCCTTTGTAGGTGACTGTGTCAGATGGGGAGCTCTGCTGTGTGGGCAGCAATGTTGCTTTAGGTGAATGCTGAATGCCATCAGCCCTGGCATTTTATGTGCTTCCTTCCAGCCACAGTCCCTGTGTAGCCATGGTGAAGCTGCTAAATACTGGCTTTATGAACATGACAAAGACATTTGAGTAAAAACCCAAATCCAGGCTCCCTGACAAAGATTCCTGAGTGAAAAGCCACTGTTAATTTACCAGCTATAGTTCAGGGCAAAGGTTTAGATCACTTCAGGTTATATTCTATCTTGATTGCTCACCTGCAGTAACCAGCCTGTCTGAAAGCAAGAGTGTATGCAAACTCCCCAGGCTATTATTCTGTATTAAAAAAAGAAAAAGGAAAAAAAAAAAAGAAAAAAGAAGGGCTGTGGTATGACTTTAGACTTAATCATCATTTATCCTGCCCTGAAGGCATGGAAGTTAATGATGATATAGATCTGTGTGGTTTTGTGTTCCCCTTGGCTGAGCATTAGAAATAATTAGGGCTTGTGGGATGGATGCACTGATGGTGGAGATGAGCAAAAAATATTTTTGAATGTATGTGCCTCTTCCAAGTTTGCTGGCAAAGATACAGGTGCTAAGTGTATGCTTATGGGGTCTGAGGTTTCTTGCTTGCTTGTTGATACATAGCTAGCTGGTGTTGAGGAGAAAGGAAGTGGGAATAAATGAGTTCTGTTATTTTGGAGGCTTTTAAGATCATGGGCTAAGCAGAGTTGCTAGCAATTTCTGAAAAGATTATTTTTTTTTCAGCAGGGTAAGCTCTCCTGTATCCCAGGTGCTCCTGAGTACAGCTCTGGGTTATGCCTGTGGAGTAGACAGTGTTGGGGCTAGTCCAGGAGTCCCAGGCTGTACAGGAGCTGGCACTAGACCTTTCGAGATACAGAATCCTTATGCAAATAATTGGAGGTGTTCCTGAATTACCTCCTGCAATGTCCTGGGTGTTTGGATTATTTGGTTATCAGACAGCCCCAGCCAAATGCATGCTAACAGTCATCACAGGTTGAATGGGGAGGAACTGGTTCTGCTGCTCTGTAGAAGACTTCTGGTCTCTTGCTGAGTCTTTCTGTGGGTCAAATGAAACACAATTTCAGGGCGTTTTATTCAGGTGCAAAAAGACTTCATCTCTTCCCAGGTAGCCACATGGTGAGTTTAGAAGCATCTGTTTGGAATGGTGGCAGTCCTTCCATAAAGTCTCTGCTAAAATGTTTTCCTCTATTCCAGGTGGCTTCTTTACCTGCTGCTTGCCCACTGTTTCTTCCCCATCCTGGCCAGCCTGCAGCATTTTGATGAAAGCCATTTCAGCAAAAATAATGTTCCAGCCAGGCTGGAAGGTGACGAGAAGAGAGATGGTGCTGAGCCTGTATGGGCTTGTGTAGTGGGACTGTGCTGGTGACCTCTCTGGCAGTGCAGGAAGGGAAGGCTGACTGAGGGAGCATTCCCAAAGTGTTGGCAGCACCATCTCAACGGGGAACTCTTGCAGCTGGGCTGTTGGAGGAGCCACCCCCTTGGAGAGGGGATTCTGGGCCCTGGCCTGGTTCAAGGCTGCATCAGGGTGGGGTTATGACATGGAAATGATGCAAGTAAAGGTCAGGTGCATTGGAAATGACTGGGTAGGATGCTGGTGGGGGAGATGCAGACACCTTGTATCCAGATGCAGCAAATGATAATATGTGTTTATATTAGAATTTTGGGACTCCTTAAAGCAAAAAATTTCTGTCCTTACAGGCAATTTAGAATACTAGCTAAATATGTTCATCAGAGCAGATTGATGCGTGTTTTAGATGATATACTGTGAAAGCAGTCCTGGGCAGATGCTCATGTGGCAGTCAGTGTCTGCTGTGCCTTAGCAGCCCCTCAGAGTTGTCTGAGATAAGGTGGGTGCCCCTCTGATCTCCAGAGAAGCCCAAGTACAGTGACAGCTTAAAGTCACTTGTCACTTTTGTCTTCCTGGCACGTGAGTTTTGAGTTATCGCGTGGTACCTGTCAAAAAGGTGTATTCTGTCCTATGTATTTTGCTCTATGCAGAATGCTTCTGAAATAAGAGAGGAAGTGAGTATTTTCTGACTGGGGATTTAGTATTCAACTCTGCTAGCTGACTCACTGGTTGGAAAATTCCCACTGACTTGACTTAGAGTGGAATGGGTTGTATTATCTTTTCATATGTAGAAAATTATTTTGAAATTGAAGTTAATAACAGCAATTTAAAAATTGTCGTTGATAGAAAGATAATACAATATTTAGTTGTATCATGTTCTTTTTATGATCTGATATTCGAATAAAGGGCTTTTTCTGCTTTTTTCCTTAATTAGCATGTCATGAAGAAGCTTGTGACATCAAACACAGTATCTAATTACATTCATTAGTAGCATCTCCAGGACAAATTTTAATTAAGTTGTACAATGTAGATCAATACTTGTTTTGCATCCATTGCAACCTAACAACAAGAATATACTGTTCTGCACAGTTTAATTACAGTGATTGTAACAGAAGGAATTTGAGTAAACCTGCTATTTTTGCCATCACATTCCCGGCTCTTGCATTTTAAAATAGTATACATTTATAATATGGGGCATGTTATTTATGTGTGTCTTATTTTGAAGGATATTTTAAGGTCACTCTTTGTATCCCATTGAAAAGAAAATGAAGTGTAGTTCAGGAGCACTTGGATACTAGTGCTTGACTTCAGCTGGAGCAGGAGAAATTAATGACCATTCTACCTGAAGACTTCAGGAGGGGAAAGAGTGGTCATTACTGGGTGACATATCTAGTGGTAGATGTTAGCAATACTTTTATTTTGCATAGACTGCTGAGTGGAAAGCCACCAAATTGTATGTTTACTTACTGTGAATATAGTTCAGTGTAGTCTCTGAGTATTGCTTCCACCACATGTACTGTAGTTCAGTAGCAGTGCCAGCTTGCAAACTGTTCTCTTGGCAGGAGAAGGCAATCTAGGAATGAGCCACCAAATGTATTTTGTTCAACATCAGGAAAATATAATTGACCAGGCAGAACATATATCCCCTGTGACAGTGTTCTGCATTAATATTTGCATACATTGTGAAAATATCTGGATAGACAAATCTTTTTTAAGACAAGTGTTTGCCAGAGCTGAGAACTGATTTTTTTTTTTCCACCTCAGTGTTGTATTTTTGTATTTGGGCCTGGTTTTGTGTACCAGGCACTACAGTAGTCAGCCTTCATTGCAGTACAATGATAAAGACCAAACCAATTTAGAAAACTTTATTTTTTCAAAATAAATCAGTTGTTTAATCTTAATTTGCTTTTAAATATTCCTTAAGATTTTAAAGGAGCATGCTTTATAATATACTGTACTTCTGAGTTTTCTTACTATGACTCTATAAATGGTATAATCCTGAGGGTTATGATACTTGCATGCTTCATACTTGTGCATGCAACCTGTTTGTTTCTCTTCTTCAGCAATCTTTAAATACTCACACGGTTGCATTTCTAAAAGAGTGAGCACAAAGCCTCCTCCACCCATTTCAAGCTTGTTCTTAGTCTAGGTAATCACAGTCTAGAAAGTCTTGAAAGTCCCATTACCAAAACTTCCAGTGGGACTTTTAAGGAGCACTTAGGGTGGAGGTCAGGAGTTGAAGACCCAGGGAAAAAACATCCTTTTCAGGAAGGACTTGAGTACAAAAAGTGAAATATTAGGCAGACAAATATGCTCATAGAAGAGAGTGTTGTAATCCAATGAGGAGGAATTGTGCTTTTAAGGTAGAATAAAATTGCTCCTGGGTTGAGATTTTGGATGACAGTTGATGATTCAAAGACAAGCTTTTAACTTGTAGATTTTAAGCCCTGTGTACAGGAGGTGGAAGCTCAGCACCAGAGGCTGCTACAGTTTTTCTTAGCTGAATTAAGAGTGTTTAGATTTAGTTACTTCACACTTCTTACTCAGTATTTCAGGTAATATGAGGGGGGGATGTTGGGAGTAGGGTTTTTTTGCTGATTAATGCAAAGTAGGGATTGCTTATGTGACTCAACAGTTACTACAAATTTTTGTGTGTGGGAGAAAAAAGATCCCTTGGATATCTTATAATGAAGATGTCAAAGACTGGAGGGAAAAATGTGGAAGAGGGAGAAAAAAATAGATTCTTGATAAGATTAATACTGCAATACTTGAATATAAAATACTTTAAAAATTAATTCATGATAATCAGGAAACTCTGCATGTTGTTTCTGGTTTTGTATTTGTCCTAAAGGCCTGATTATGGTAAAAATACACGCCACCTTAGAAGGAATGTATGTATAAACATGCAGAGATGTTTGTGAGCATACATTTATGCCGATATACTGTATGTCTAATGTATGCACATAAACACATTGTATCTATTATGTATTTATTCCCTCCAAGAGATCAGATCCTAAGAATGTAAAGAGTCTGGTTTTTACAGAAGTTCAGTGCATTTCAACCTGGTTTCAGTGGCAGATCTCAAAGGAATAAACTAATGCATACATAGAACTGTTTTCAGTGTATGACCTCATCATTAGAGGAGTTATTGCATTGTTATTCTGCTTTACAAAAATCCAGTTTCCTTGGTTAATTATAAACAATCTGATAGCCATAGTCACCCATACCTTGAAATATCTACTGAAGTTTATAATCTGTCCATCTTCCTTAACAGTTTTTTTCCTCTTGTTTTCAGTGAATTTACTGGACTCACGTACAGTAATGGGGGATCTAGGATGGATAGCCTACCCAAAAAATGGGGTAAGTCTGTGTTGTTGTTTGCTTTCTCTCTCACAAATTATACTAATAGTTTCCATTTGGAAAGTAGACTACTGGGTGTAGAAACTCCCTGGAGTGATCTGTCGGCAATGGAAGGAAAAAAATAAATAAAACAACAAGCTGTGACTGGAAAAATGGAGTTGTGTGGCTAGGGGATTGATTTATTTATGTAGCAGAGCCAGCCACAAGTATTAAAAAAAGGATCATGAGTCAACAACATCACTCTTCCCCTCCCCAAGAAAATCCGTGAGGTTATTTAAATTTCTTTTAAATTATAAATTCTTGTTCCTTCTCTTGAGCCTTTGGGATAAATGTGGAACACAATTGTTTGGAAGTTTCCTTCTGAAACACAGGGTCTGGAACACTGCTGTATTAAATGAATGAGGCTGTCCACAAATACATCTCAGACTCATGAGAAAGCTCTGGGAGCTGATAACACTGGAGCAGGAGTTGAGTTTTAAGCACTTTGAAGAACCTCTGTCCCTTGCCATTACCTGTACTAAGAACTGTTCAGCCTTGAGAAGAGATGGCTGAGGGGGGACCTCATTAATGTCTATAAGTATATGAAGGGAGGGTGATTGACATGAGGATGGAGCCAGGCTCTTCTTGCTGGTCCCAAGCAATAGAACAACAGCCAACAGGCAGAAACTGATTCACAGAAAATTCCACCTGGATATGAAGAAGAACTTCTTTACTGTGTGACTGACCGTGCACTGGAACAGATTGCCCGGAGAAGTTGTGGAGTCTCCCTCCCTGGAGATATTCAAGAACTGTCTGGATGCAATTCTGTGCCATGTGCTCTAGGATGACCCTGCTTGAGCAGGGATGTTGGACCAGATGATCCACTGCGGTCCCTTCCAACCTTACTCATTCTGCGATTTTGTAACTGAAAGAACCCACCCTGCTAATCTGATGCCTTAAATACATGTTGGAGTTTAGATGTGTTAATATCCTCCAGTGTGTCTGCTTGACCTGACTGCATCATGTGAGTAGTCTTTGCTGTGAGTTTTAGTCTCTGGTTTGGAGCAGCCTTGACTGTGTACTGTAACACAGCCTTGATAGTCTTGAAAGGTTGACTTCTGCACCATGTTGGGTAGTCCTGCCAGTTCCTGAAAGCCATGAGCACTGTGTGAGGTGAGAAAGCATCCTAAGTCAGAAATGCTGCACAACTGAGCCCTCCAATAGAAAAACTCTCAGGAATGTGTTATTCCAGCGTTTTAGTCACCAGCTGAAGCAGGCTGCAGAATTGTCTTGGACTCCAATTAGATTGTCATAAAAATGGTGGGAGTGTTTATGTAAAATTCAGCCAACTCTGCATATATATATAAAACAATAAGTTAAAATCTCATTTTTCTTATATTTTGTGTGAATGAAAGGTTGTAGAAATGGCAGCCTCACTCAGATAAACTGCATGTTTACAGAAACAGATTACAGCAGGAATGTAAAAGGTACACAGGGAGCTGATTTTATTTTCAAATCAATTCGAGGTCTAATCCTGTTGCAGTTAGTCTATAACTTTTTTATCTATTGATTTAAAGTTGAGAACAAAACTTACTTCCCTTGCTTGTGTGGGCATCAGAATAACCTGTGGCAGATATGCTGGCAGAGTAATATTTTAGTGCCACGGCACACCGTAAAGATCCCAATGTCCACTTCTTAATGTATGATGTTTTTCCTTTCTGAGCATCTCTTCGTATTTCTCCTGAGGTATACAGGACAGTAATTGTATATCCCAATGCCCTTACAGGAATATCAGTAGACAAATAGCTAAATCTGAGGTGTTCAGAATACTTCTGAGTCTGTATGTGTAGATGAGTAAATGAAAAGCTAACTATCCTATGCATAAGCCTCAGTTGTATCTTTTCATTATTTATGGGAACCTTTCTGTATTTACAAGCTCAGTTTCCAAAGACCACCTGGAAGTATGCTAATGAATGCCAGATTCAAAGTTACTGACTCAATAGGGAGAATTTTTTTTCCTTGATTAATTTCCGCTTTTTATTTAAAAGTAATTTAGGCAGTTGGTTTTCAAATTTCTAGAAATCCCTTCTTAATCTTCTTTGTTTTCTTGGGACATCGTGAAAATTTAGTAGGTTAGGCCACTTGTCTCTTCTTTTCTGTAAGATATTTGCAGTATTTTGCAAGCAATATAAAAGGTCTTCCCAGACTTGCTTCTCTGACTGCTCTATCTGCTCTACAGTCAGCTGTGCTGCAGTTATATGCTCTTGGCTTAATTTTTTTTTAAATATCTACCTAATATAAATATTTTAATTAACTCTCGCTTCAGGATTTGAATTTGGACAAGGAGGGAGCTTTAAATGAGATCAGAGATAGGCATTCTCATGTTTTTTGAGGCATTCTCATATAAATTGGTTATCTGAGTATGTCCTCCTAGGGAAAATTTTCAAGGTCCGTGCATCTGCCCGCACAGTTCCCCATCAAGGAAAGGAGCAGAAATGTCATGATGTGTTATGCTTTGCAACACTACAAAGTGTAGATACAAACCATGTGCTCAAGTAAGCTTTTTGATGCATTGTGCTTTATTATTGCTACAAGCAGTGTCCTGTAGAGTCTAATCACTTTCCAAGTACTTGGTAGCAATTTCAGTGGTAGTATAGGTCCAACTGAAGATACAT
>JAWWES010000133.1:27759719-27839624 GCA_035583135.1 Lophotriccus pileatus
CCCCCCCCCCCCCCCCCCCCCCCCCCCCCCCCCCCCCCCCCCCCCCCCCCCCCCAGCAGGGTGGAACAAACACCAAACTACCTCAAAAAAATAAAAGCCTTGCCATCCTGGGGGGAGTTGTGAGCATTTAGGAGAGAGAGAAGTTATTTCTTACATCTATAATAGGACTTCACTGATTCTTAATTCTATTTTAAGACAATATACTGAAGACATGTCAGTGATGTAGTAGTGATTTACAGTTAGGAGTGAATGATACTTGCATGTCAGTTTGATCCTCACCTAGCCCTGTATGATCTTAGTGGTCTTAGTAAGGAATCATCCATGACCATTTAGTTGTGGGGAGGAGGCAAGATCAGGCCCTGGAGGTTGGTGGAAAGCAAGCTCCCCCAAGAAGAGTGGGGTCTGTGGTCATGATGAGGGAGGAGGACAAGAAATGGCCTGCTGAGCTGGGCATCCTCAGGACAGCTCGGAGAAGGGTGATGATAGCAGTAGACATTGCTGACGGCTTTCTAAAGTATGGATCTGTCATTACAGGGTGAAACACCTCCACAGCCCTTTTTTTGCCTCCTTTTACTGCTTTCCAAGAAGTAAAATATTCTTAGATTCTTTATTCTTGCCAGTTTGTTCTGATAAGCATTTAACTTGTGTATTTTTGCTTATTTCTTTTTTGTGATTACTCCAGCAAGCACCAGGCTGCTGTGTTGATTATATTTCTCTCTTGATTTTACAAAGTAAAGAGCATAAACTAATCAGATTCAAAAAAAAAAGGCAGATGTATTTAAATTGTTAGAAAAGTTCTCCATTACTAAAGGCTGGTTTCACTTTAAAATCTTATGGATTTCCCTGTATATTAACTACATATATATTGAAGTATATAGTGTCCTGTAGATCTGTTACTGGTGTTGCAATACGATAAATCAAACTCTTTTAAAGATGTGTGTTTTCTGTGGATAATTGCCCTCCTTGGGATGCTTTCTTGCACACAGAAGTTCTTGAGAACTTTTGGCTCTGAAGCAGGGCGGGACTGAACTTTTATGCTGCAGAAATTCTTGTCTGACTTCAGCAAAAATATTTTGGGACAAGTGACCTGGCCCTTGTCTTCAAAGATCTTCCTATAACTCCAGTGATTCTTCGCATAACGTTGACTGTATATAATGTGGTACAGAAGATGCAGTTGGCAGGAGAAGATAGCACAGAGTATTTCTTAATAAGATTTGAGATGCTGGTGTACACCGTTAATCCATTTGCAGTTCCGTCCTGGTTGTAGAAAGAGCTGCAGGCTTGGTGTTATTCTTGTGCAAGTCAGCCCCTCTCCTGCCTTGCCCTAGGCTGTGAGCTAGACCAAGAACTGAGGAGAGAGGGCAGGGTGAGAGAGGAGGGCGATGACAGGTCTTTTTAAAATATCTACTTACTGGAAGATATAATTCGGAATTAATTGTTGTGGGGGGTTTTGTTGTTTTGGTTTGGTTTTATTTGTTTGTTTGGTGGGGCTTTTGTGTTTTTGTTTGTTTGTTTGTGGGGAGGGTGAGGGGGTTAAGTATTTGAGTTTCTCTGTGATACATATGGGCTACTTTTAGGGAGAGTCCTTCTGGGATGATATCCCTAAGACCTAACAACTCAGCAGATAACAGGGGGAGGAAATCTGTATTTTTCTGAAAAAAGACTTGCTGTTTTTTAACTCCAATTGTTTAGAAAAAATACCAACTTGTGTCTATGCTGGCAGCCTTTTTCATTGGGACCTTTTTTTTTTTTGGGGGGGGGGTGGGGGGAGCAGGGGGAGGGGGCAAAGGTGGAGGTGTCGTCTTAACCTATTCAGCCTGCAAACTCCAGTTACAGCACTGATGTGATTCTCCTGGTTTCCTGCCAGAGCCTGGGAGTCATTCTTAAAGTTTGTCACTTAAAATTGAGGGCGATCAAAATAAGTTCTGCCCTGTATCATGTCTGCTCAGCATTGCTTGCTCCTGATTCAGTCAGCAGTAAAGGATAGCAAAAATACGACCTTTGATCTTCAGGAACCTTGGGGGCGTTCAGATTTGTTTTATTTTAGCTTTATTTTCTCAGAAATTGGAAGATTCACATTTGAGAGCTTTCCCTTGGTTTTAAACTTCTAAACTGGGGGGCTGTTGGAGCTTCTTCAAGACAGAATTTTAAGTGGTTACGACTGTAGGGCATGTACTGACTTTTTTAGTTGATTGCAGTGCAAATGTAAAGTAAGCCCATAAATCGTAGCCAGTGTTGTGATTACAAATTGTTACAATCACACCAGATTATTCAGTTTCTTGCAAATCCTTCTAGACCATACAGTTAAAGTCATAACCACAGTTATAATCCTGTGAGATAAAGTTACTTCATCACACAATCTCCTTCTGGTTTACTGTTTGCTTTATTTTGATGCCAGACTGAATGTTTCTGTGTAGTTAGCTTCAATGGCACCATGTATACTTTTTGTATCTCTGCTAATTCTGGAGTTTATTTTACATCCTTAAAATATCAATATTGATTAATATGATAGTTGGGCAAAGAGCTGGTGATTTTCGCTCTAGTGGTGGGAAAATCAACATAAAATGGTGAAGTTTTAGAAAATAATTGCTTGTTTCTGTCCATCACTAAAGATGTCTTGTCACATGGTTAGGAAATAAATGAGTTTTGATCACTGATACATTGTTACATACTTTTCCTGGTGGTGGATGTCCTGATGCTTCCAGTGCAAAGGAAACTGCAGTGGGCTAAGGAGCATTTTGTGCTTGTTGGCCAGAGCGTGATGACTCAGTGTATCAGAGTAATTCTGATAAATACCCAGACTGAGATAATCAAAACCTATCCAGGGATTTGGTTGTTGTCCTACTTATTAATTTTAATGATAATTGAATATCTGTGCCGACTACTCAGGCTGTAAGCTCAGCTTCCCGAGATCTGTATATTCAGTTTCAAAACATTGCTTATTCAAAGTCTGGCATATTTAACTTGGAGGGGTGGTCTCAATGTGGACAGACAGTACAGATAGACAGGAGCTACTGTGTCCTTACTACTTACTGAGTCACAGTAAGTAAGTCTGGCAGAGCCTGTTTCTCAGAACCATATAAGTGTAGTGACCTGGCAAATGTCTTTAGTCCTCAGGGGATTTAGTTATGATGCTGCCTGTATAATATTTGTAAAAGGCTTTTGCTATGAAAGTGTTGAAGAGAAAATAGGGAATCTTAAGCAGCCTTTGCTCAGTGTATGCAAAGCTATTTTGTTTGATGCCACTAGCCCAGGTAAACCTTTTGGACTCCTCTCTTCTCTGTCCCTTTTGAGCACAGCACTATTGGGATTTTTTTTGCTTGCAAGTTTATCTCCTCCAGTGCTAACCTGGGATGTTTTCCCTCTCCTCTGCTGTTTGCAGAGGCTGACCTTGGTGAAGCTAGATGTGCAGAAGTCCCTGTGCATCTGTCCAGGTGTTGCAGAGGGTCTGTGTCAGAAGCCAGGATCTGTGTTGAGTTTTTTTTTATGTGAGGGGAGCTTTTCCCAGATGAATTCTCTGGTGCTTCTGGTCCTGCTGGAAGACTGCATAGTGTCCCCATTGATCAAGGGTAAAGCAAGCAACTCAGTGTGCTGGTTTAAAAGTAAACCGGCTGGAGAAATGAGCCCAGTTCTAGAGAGATTATAAGTCAGAGTTACAATTTACTAAAAATAAATTACAATAGATGCAACGATACAGAGAAAAACAGGTTTTAACCACAAAACTAGATGTGTAACCCAGCCTCCGGGAACAAAAACAGAACAGTGTTCCTTGGTCCCTGTACTGAGCACCACGTGGTCCCCCTGGGTGCAAAGTAAAATGAAAGAAAAACCTGTTGGTCCAGATGATGGTGGAAGTTTTGTTGAGGTAATGATTGCAGTCTTGTCAAGAGCGGCAGTGGCAGTCCTGTTTGAGTTCTGGTTCTCCTCTTGATCCGACGGGTGGTACCAGAAGTCCCAAAACCCAAAGATGCTCAGGTTCAGGTGGGAAAATGCAGTACCTCCCCCAGGGCAGGGATTTTCACAATGGATGATCTAAGTCTGTGAGTCATGGGATATTTTTGGAGTCTTTGATGGTCTAGGTGTTGCAGCTGCCTATTATGCCAGTCCAGTATGGCCCATTAGCAGAGATTACCCCTCAGGCTGGGTGTGAAGGTGCTAATGCCTCCCTGGAGGGGAGTTATCACAGATGAGTCATTAGGTGTGCCCTGGGCAGCTGCTGCAAATGATCCATTACCAACATCAGAAATGACACAGAGGGTGTAGAATACATAGTTTTGGTTATACCCACATAGTAATAAACTGGTCCTGGCTCCTCTAACTAGGACACTGAGACAAAAAATGGTGCTAATGCCATAGGCGTCCTATGTTTTTTTGAACTGGGAATGACCTTAAGTTAGTAAAGTCTTGATTCTTGCTTTTAAAAAACAAAATTTTCCCTTCCTTTTTTCCTAACTTCGGTCTGTTCAAAAGTAAAGCAGCAAAGAGAAAATAGAGTGAAAACAATTTTTTCATACACAGTGCTGTGACCAAAGATATTACTTGGCAATATCCTTTCTTCTCTGCTCTGCAGAGTTTTAAAACTAAGAGCTGAACTAGTTTTTTCCTGTATTACAGTAAACACATAAGTAATCAAAATGATAGTAAGAAAGAAAGTTGGGCAACTCCCCAGTGTTCAAATATGTTGAGTGCAAATCATTGACATTCTAGACATGTTGTTTCTCACTGAGTTATAGTTTCTATACTGATGGAGTAAAACAATCAGTTGAAAAAAAGCACAATATTATAGTATTTCTTAGTTCTTGTTATTTAGAAATAATAGCAGATTTGTGAGTGTGTGAGCTGAAGGTAATGGTGGTGTAGCTTCGTAGGATTTTAATCCACTGGGTCTGTGAACGTTATGTGGTTTAATCAATCTGCTGTTCTACGGTGTAGAAACTTGTTCAGAGGTCCTTGCAGCAGCTCTGCAATCTTGATTTGACCTACAGTGCATCTTCTGGAGAGAGATTTCTTTGAATTAGTCAACCTACTGTGGTAAGTCCACATCCCTTTGTAGCTTGTGCCAACAGCAACTTGTTATAAAACTAACAATTCTTTCTAGCTCAAATTGGTCAAACTTAGTTGTCAGTCAATGGATCTTGCTATGCCTCTTCTTGCTAACTTTACACCTACGTACTATTCATCTCTCTCTTTCTCTTCCCAACACCTCATTTCAGGCAAATAGAGGCCACATCAAGTTAGTCACCTCCTGGCCTTCTTTAGTTGTTCTTAATGGATTTTTGTGCTGTAAAGTATAGGGGGTTCATCTCTTGACTAGCTGTGGACTCTCTTTACAATTTATCCTAGCTGAAGTGTTGCCATTTGAAATGAAAATGGCTTTCTGAAAGTGATCTTAGTAAAGTGTTCCATTATCTTGTTGCTCTGTGAAGCAAATGTATCACAATGAGAAGAAAATCATCCTTGTGATGGAAGCCAGGTAAGAATGAACGGGGGAATCTTAGTGGCTGCTCATCTGGATGCTGTTGCAGGTAGAGCTGCAGTACAGTGCCAGACACCTGAAAATGTGGGCTAGAGCTATGCAGAAGACTCTCTCATGAGTTGACCTGTGAACTCGGTCATAGGGTAAGGGGAATTTGTGGGAGGTGGATGAGTCCAGCATGTACATAATTTCAGATAGGAAGACAGGTTCCCATTACAGTGGAAGATATAACCTTGGAGCCTCTTAAAGCCCTAGGAAAGGTAAGATTCAGTCCTGGCTGAGCATCAGCTTTTGCGCAAGTAAAGGCTTCATGCTTGCAAAGCCAAATATCTTGCAGCGTCTCAGGACTCTGCATCCCTGAGCAGAAGAGAGAGAACCAAAATCAACTGTGTGCTTGGATGGCTTGTGCCTGACTGCTTCAGTCCACACAAATATGAAAATTCCCCTTTTGTGTGTATGAGTCTCAGAGTTCTTTGCATCTGGTCCAGTGTCATTCGGTTGCAAGACGAGAGGAAGCTACTGAGTTGGAACAACAGGTTTTTGTGTCCTTCACCTTTAATGGCTAATTCCTTTGCTTAGTATGAATTTATTTCACTGCTTACTGTTTTATTTGTGCACAATAATTTATGGATGAGAGCAAACATTATTAGAAAGCTTTATGTATTGTACACTATGGGAGCAACTTTTCAAATCAGAGTACCGTTTCTTCAGCTGTCTTCTTTCCAGCGGGTATGTTTTGGTAAGAAGAATGATGTCAATTAACCACATAACCTGTAGAAGTGCTGTTTCCTATGCTAATTAGTTCTTCCCCTGAGAACTATACTTTTAATTTATTTTTTCAAGTGCATTCACTCATCCTTTTCCTTTCAAACTTCAACACTTTGTGAAACATGCATCCAGTTTCACTGAAAGACTGAAGCTGGTGAGACAAAAATTGAAAGCGGATTGATTTAATGGTTTAATTGCTAAATAATGATGAAAGTTTTGTAATGTATTTGTAATTTTATGTTTGTGGGAAATGGCCAATCATTCAATTTTACAGAGTGAGAGCAAGGCCTAGAATAGGGCTGGATAAATAATCATCTGTAGTTTCTGTACTGAGTAGTGCCTTTCCTCTCAGGGACTCCTGAAGATTATTTAAAACATTTTTTTCCAGAAATTCAGGCTGCGGGCAAGGATTATCTTGCCTAGCAGTAACATGCTGTTGCTGCAATTTGGCTGTGTTCTGTCCATAAGCTGCACAAAACTGAGAGAAGGTTCCATACAGTGATTGCCCTGCTATGAGCATGTCTCTTTGATAGGCAAGTCTAAGGGAGGTCCTTGTTTGTGGCTTTCTGACTGGCCTGCTAGGCTGGTAAGGGAGAAGGAGCACTGAAAGGAAACACTGAAGGCTGGAGCTATGCAGGATGGCAGACCAGTGTTTGGGATGGCCAAAACCCAACAGGTCCATTGCCACCTGGGTTTGACAAACTGTGACTACATACACTTTATCTCCCACCTTAACCCAAATCTTGTGCTGCTGGAGGAAGAGTTAGTTGATGGCAATCTCTTTTCTCCTAAGGAAATGTAGCCCCTTCCCATGTCTGTATTTTTGGTTACTCCTTCTACTCTTCCTCTTCAACTTCTAACCCACCGCTAATCCCAGTGTACCCTGAGTGGAAAACAACAGTAGTAAGAGCTTGTAGCTTAATTGAGCTGTCAGGGATGTAAAAATAGACCAACTCAGTCATTTTATTTCAACTTTTTTTTGGTAGTTTGTCCTCTGAGGAACTATATGTCTTCAGCATTTCTGTGTTCTTCACCTCTGTGTTCAGGGACTTGGGCCTGACAGGGACTCTTATTGTAACCTGTGAGAGGAACATACGTGAATCTTAATTATCTACATCTCCAGTCTCTACTCCCAGATGGCATAGGCATGTTGGTGCTAGCTTTAAGGTGACAGATAGTCACTCACTAGCTAGTACTTAGGTGACAGATGCATGTGGCTCGTCATGGACACAGCTGCCTGAGCAGGTACTTTCTTCTGAAACTTCTCCAGACCCCCCTTAAAAGTTCTGAATGATGGAGGTTTGACTCCTGCAGCAAGTTCTCAGTATGACTGGTTATGCCTTTCCCTCTCCCCCTCACCACCTCAATAACTAAGTTATCTTATGTTCTCTTCAGAAGTGTTCAATTTAAATTCCTTGATCTCTTGTTGGTTGGATGAAAAGCAATCTAATAACAGAAATTTCTTCCTCGTGTACATGTTGCAGTATTACTGTGAAGTTAAACCATGGTATGCCTCTTGGTTAAGTAAACAATTTGAGTTTTTTCAGTTTCTTCTGAAAACTCTAGCAGCTTTCCTAGACTTTGCCTTATCACAGCTGATTGCCAGAGCAGCATTTATTTTTGCATTGCAGACATATCAGCTGAGTATTTAGCACACGATTGTGTTTGCTTTCCTAACAATGGCACGTTTATGTTTAATTGGTTCTTCAGTGGTTGTCAGATGCCAGAAGAGTGTATGGACGTTAAAGGTATGAAATGGTTTTTTTCTGAGATGGTTAGGATATAGGACATCTGTCATAAACAAATGAGAACATCTATGTTTCTTCAATTCCAGATTAAAAGAAACATTGAGGTGCGAGTTGCATCTTTGTCCAGCAGATTTACATCCTTGTAATTCTGGTGCCTTATTTAAATAGTAACATAAACCTGATGCAAGGGGAATTAAATCCCATACAATAAAAAGTAACTAAAAGTTTCATTATGTTGTGGAATAAGCATAACAAGCATCCACATGTATAATTTATTACCTATAGCGGGAAAGTACTTAACAACGGTCATAATAAACTCATTCTGTTCATTCATTTCTAGATCTTAGCATACTGATTCAGACCTTAACTGAAAGTGAATATACAATCAATGTGAGGCTTTTTATGCAGGTTTAATAATGTAGGCCTGCCAAGGATCTTTAATTAAATAATTATTCTTTGTTCAATTACAATAGGTTGCTTCACTATAGGGATTGCAGGGAAGTACATGCAAAATCCACCCTGAACTGATCGTGTTTTAGCTTCTTACTGTAATCCTGAGTAAGCGATAATCTCTGTCTCACAAAGCAGTGAGAGCAACCCAAAAACCAGGAAAAAAGTTGTAGTCAAATATTAAAAATGTAATGCCTAATTCTAAGGTGATCAAAGAAAAGCATTCTAAGACACAGTTTGGTGGTGCTGTGAACAAAGAACTGTCTGACAAATGGGAAAAGTGGATTTTCTCCAGGGTTCAGATTCAATAAAACCATCACCAAAACCAAAGCAAGCTAAGGTGCTCAGCATGTAGGGAATCAGGAAATCTGGTTTTGTTTTGGTTTTTTTTACTGGTAACCTCATGTACTCAAGAAGTGGCAAATGGAGCTGTTAAGAGGAGGTGCGATAAATTGCATTTTGTATCTGCCTGCTGTGCACACCAGTTCCCATAAGAGGGTCTGCACAGGCAGAACAGCCTTCTCATTTCTTCTGAGAGTATTGGAAATGCAAAAAATCTGTTTAGCGTGGGGGCTGCTGCTTGTAGCATTGCACAAGGCTGGCTTCAAATGGCCCCTGCTGCCACGGCATGTAATTAATGCAGCTCACAGCAGCTGGACTGAGAGGACTTCACTGTTTATTAGGGGAATATAATCATTTAAGCCTGAATAAGCTTCAAAGCTCTAATGTGGCTGTTTGGCCAACAGAAATGAGATGTAAATTTGTGCTGAATAGCCACTGATTACAGAAAGATGATTAATGCGAGGTTTAAAATTGATTTATGGGTGCAGTTGTCAAGGCCTAAGCCATGAATGTAATATTATCTCTATGAAAAGCTTTGGGTAAATTAGAGACCAGGGAACAGTGGCAAAATAATGTGTTTGCTGGAGGGTCTGATATGGTGTAAGGGCTGTCTATAATCTAGTCAGATATGCCTGAGAGGTTAGGCTTTACCAGTGGAGCACATGGATATTAGAAATATTAGAAAACCAAGAAGTTTCATCTCTTTTATTTTCATAAAATACAATTTTTGATCAAGTATTTTTTCTCTTTTACTGGAAACTCTTAAATGTTTCCTCACTTTCAGGTAATTATATGTAGCAAATGACAATGATAAAGATTAAAAGTTTAGTTTTTGCGAAGTTTTGCTGTTGTGTGCATTAAAAATAAGCCAAATGCTTTGTGTTATTTCCATTCTAGTAAACAGTTAGGATCCCCAAATAGATTTTGATTTATTTAAATATTAGGACAACATTACAGTAACAAGGAAAACTGCCTTTCTTGTTGCCTTTGAAAGTTGTTTTGTGAACCTCCTGGTGTCATCAGATGATGAGTAACGTGAATAATATCCCAAAAGCTTTGACAATCCAAGCGTTTGGTTATAAATCTAAAATATATGTAATACTATGAGTCGTCCTGAAAATCTGACTCTGTCAGCCTTCCAGTGTTAAACCATGTGGTATCTATACTTTTTGTTCTGGCCTTTGTTAAATTGTTCCACAGTGAGTGTTACATTAAGCAGTGAAAAATGATTTAATGGTGTTGTGTTTCTTCATTCCTCTTTCATGCTCATCTCCATTGTCTTTCCCTTAATTGCTGGACTGTGATTTGAATTGGATGTTTTAATTCAGATGTGCAGAGAATTACAAACCTTTAAAAAAACATAAACCTGTGGAAGGGGAGATGGGGTTTCTAAATAACACATTGCTTTGTTCTGGAAAGGGGTCAGTGCACTGTCTGATTAGGCATGCTGGAGAGGGGCTGATGCTCCTTTTCATTTCAGTTGTGCGAACCTCCAGCTGGGTTCTCATTCCATTTGGATTCTGCTGCTGACATCTTTCATTGATCATGCAAATTATCAAAGTCTTTTGATAAATTCAAGAGACAAATTTGCAAAGTCTTAGCTAAACTTCAGTCCCCTTTTCATTTTTTTTCTCTTTATATCTTGGTGTGCAGCTGAAAAGTCTAGGTGACTTTGTCCTGACATTTCTTCACTTTTCAACAGCTTGATTGTGCAGGTCTCTGAACAGATAATACATTTCATCATGAGCATGTACTGAAAATAATTTTTAATTGTTCTTTCTTACTGGTTTGCTTGGGCTGTACTTCGTACAGCAAATTGCTGCTTGTGTTTTGAGGTGCTATCGCAGCTTTGCAGAAATCTGCATTGTTTCTCATCTAGTCAATGGTGCAGAGCAATCCAGCAATTGTCAAAAATTTTGCCTTATATTACCAAGGAAGTTTTTAGCGAGAAGTCTCCTGCACAGGCTGCTGCAGAAATGGAAGGTGTGGCAGCAAACTTTATATGCATATTACAAATAAAAAAGAATATTGGACAGTTGTTCAACTAGTAAATTAAAATGTTTAAACAGTATGAGCTGGTGACTATGAACTTTTATGTGCAAATTTAAATGACTGTCTTCACATGTAGCCCTCCTTGAGAGAAGTCGTGCTTTGTCTCACAGTTTCAGCATGGGGCTTTCCTGTTTGGTGTTTTCCCTCAGCTCTGAGCAGTGTGACTGCGTGAGAACCTTTCTTAGCATTACTTCATGAAGGAGGAGGATTTCTATCAGTCCTGATTGCACACAAGATGATGAAAGGTTGACCTGGGTGAAATTAAAAAGATCCAAAACAATGTAGGATCCAGAAGTATCCACCCAGATGCTTAAGCTCTCACGTTTAAAAATTGCATTTTTTTAAAGCTGATTGCTGCCGATAAGCTGTTCAGAGTATTGGAATGTGCAGCTGGCAGCATTGGAGTTGGGATGGAACACAGTGGTGCTATGAACATTCACCCAACTAATTTTCAGTGTAGTTCTTTTGTAGTGGAGATGAAACATTAATCATTCCCCCATCTTTTCTATTCCTTCTCCTGCCCTCTGTCACAGTGCAAAGCCAAACGTAAAGCCTTGGCATTGAGTGAAATTGAGCCTTGTTAAATCTTGATGCAGTGGGGAATAGCTTTTATCATGGAGTAAGGCCCTTTTTCTCCTCTTAACATCTTTGTTGCGCACATTGTGAAAGGGGTCGTGCAGAAGCAAGTCTGGCAGTTCCTGTAACACTGCTGCCATGAGAATTTGCTCTTTACAGTGGGTTTTGTTTTTTTGTTATTTGTGGGGAGGGGTTGGTAATGGAAGTGACTTTTTAAGTTTGCTTTCTGTTAGGCAAGTATCACATGTGGGATAGGGAAGATGTGAGTGTTTGATTAATACAGAGATGAGAAAAAAAAATTCACTACTCTCATGTGGCACATCTCAAAAAAGATGCTTTAAATTTCCAGTTCATACCTCTTTGCTGTTTACTTCCCCTACTTATGTTTTAGTTTATGAAAAATGATCCTTAGCTTCTGGCTGAGAAACCTCCTATAAAGAGTGAGGAAACTCACTTTTAGTTGAGATAATTAACTTCAGGATATTCTGACGCTGTGTGTTAACCAGACTGTACATCTTAGTGACCAGAGTGGCATTGTAAGGAATAGTAGAAAAAAACTGCAACACAACAGTAAAATTAGAAGAGCAGCATGAAAGTTATACTATTCTTATTTTTATTTTATTTTCCTGGTTGGAGAAATTGATGGAAATGTGCCAAACCACCAGAAAATTTTAAGATCCTTCTTTGTAAACTCAGCTTTCATTACACCAGATTTCTGCCTGAGTAGGGATTAATCAGATGCTCTCTGTCCTCTGTTATCCATTATGTTTTTTGCTTGACTAGTAACTGCTGTCAGTAGGAATATATGTCTGTATGTATAAATGTCTTGGTTGTAAAATTGCCATCCAAATCAGGCTTGAGCCATGGGTGGGGGGACTGTCAGACATATAGAAATGGTAAGATCCCAGGCAGCCATAACTGCTTCTGGTATTTAAAGGTTTTAGTAAACACTGAGCCAAATATTGTTTGTATTGAACTCACTGCAGTTTCTTTTGACACTGGCTCCTGCCCTTGAAATGAGCTCCAAATGCCTAAAAAACACCCTGAGACCATTCAAGAATCGCTTTACCTTTTGCATTATAAAAGTAGGTGTTGGTATTGGAGAAGTTTGTACAAGCAATACATTTTTTTTGTTGTTTGGTAGCTAAAATTTAAAACACTGTCTTTGAGGTTGAAAGAACTAGTTTGGATTACTCTAAAACAGGGGTTTTTTGCATTTTTGTTAATACGCTCTCTCTTTGGTTTAAATTCAGAAGATGAGGCTGTCAAAATCACTGGTTTCTCCTTTGCTATATTTTTTGTCCACTCTCCTCCTTTCCTAACTTGATCCAAGTACATGAATTGCTTTGGTTTCCTGATGATTTTTATTTCGAACTTGTAATTTACCAGAAAAAGTCACATGGCTCTGGCTGGTGACCTTCCACTGGTTGGTGCGGGGCAGGAAGCTGCTGGGCTGTCCCAGTGAGCAAGCATCCTGCTCCAAAGCAGAATTTGAACTTTAAACCTGTGTACAGTGGCACAAATGCTTAAAAATTGTTGCCCCAGAGCTCTTGTTTTAAACAGGGTCCAGTGAGCTGGACAAAGCTATTTTGATTCTCTTCTGTCTGGAGGTGGCATGTAGTGGGTACCATTTATCCTGTAGATGTGAGCTGCTTGCCATGTCTCTGCTCTGTTCCTCACACTGCTCCCCCATTGGGAAGAGCCAACTGGCAAACTTGCAGCACCGTTTCAGGTTACTGCATTTTTCCACTACTTAAGACTGGTTTGGATCACTGTCCCTTGTTGTGAGAGGGGACCAGGCTTCTCAAGTGCCCCGTCCAGGTGCTGGTGGACTCTGCCATGATCAGTAGGTCATACAGGTTATACGTAGAGCTCTTGCCAGTGTTCAAGATAAAACTCTTTTGCTCTTGCCAATCCTGAGGTTAAGCATCGCTGTAGAGGGGGCTAAAAATAGCATGACTTTTGGGTGCTTTGTATTTTGTGTTCTTGTTCTTTGAGCAAGCAAAACCCATTTAATGAAGACTGAAACACCCCCAGGAAAAGCAGAAACTCTCCTTTAATCATATGGCTCCAGAGCTGAAAATCTGAGCAATGCCACATATCGCAGCGTGTGTTGATAAAACTGGCAATATTTGGTAGCAGGCTTTGAAGTAGCTGAATCTTGGAACTGGTATTTTCGTAAGTGCTGTTTTGCAATAGGCGAGATAGTGACACAGTCAGCCTCATTTTACACTGAGCACAGCCCTGCAAAACCTTCTGCAGTGCAGAAGAAAAAAATGTGTGGTGCTCTGCTTGGCTTTCACTAGAGATTTAGCCTTAAGTGACCTCACTGAAGTCACTTAAACTGCACAGGGGAGAGCCTGCTGCTTATTTGCTTTAACTTTGTAATACGATAGCAAGTGGAACCCAGCAGGCAGCTAAAAAAAAAAAAAAAAGAATAAAAGCACAAGTTTTTGGGTTTTGTGATGGGAGGAGAACAGCAAAGGGAGGGAAGGAGCAAGTTGCAAGATAAAGTTGAGTAGCAGGAGGGAATGTTTGTGTGGGAGCTAAGCTGGAGGCTATTGATTGGCAGCCAGGTCTTAACATCAGCTGCATAAAAGGAAATCGAAGAGTCTGCCCAAATATTACCAGGATGAAAGGCAGGATAAATAGTACAGAGCTGAATGGTAGGCTGGTCTGCCCTTCTGGAAGGGCATCAGGTGTCCCCTTTTAACTTGGCACAGGGATTGCATAGCCCCACACCATGCTATCCTCTGCACCAGTATGTGGCCGTGATGGGTTTGACAGCAGTATTTTGGGGTAAAATTGCCTTCCTGTGGGCAAAGCATGAAGTATCTCCAATGTTTTCACACATTCAAAGCCTGGGATCAAAGATCTGTGCCAGCCTTGCTTTTCTCCAAAAAGAAAAGGTAAAAATGCATAAATCCTTTTCCAGTTTTACGTTTCTGTGCCAGCAGATACCAGAGCTAATATGCGTATGTTGCAGAGCTTCACATGGTGGGGTGAAAAAATGAAATGAGAGGATGAGGCTTCTTGTACCCATGGAGCCTACAAAATAGGTAGTGGAAAGAGAGGCAGGTTGCACAGCCTTTGGAGGGAGGGAGTCCTGCTGGGAAGGTTTCAGGTAAGTCTTAGAAACAGCTTTGCTTAATGCACTTAAGCTCCCTTTCCCTCTTAAGATTTCTAGGATTTTGCTAAATGCCTAATTTCTCTTTCAGCAGCACAAGGATGGAATTTGGAAGGTGTGGAATTTGGAACAAGGTTTGAAATTTCCACACTGCCTTAAATGGCTGCTAAAGTTAGTGAGTTATTGAAGGCCAGTAACAAAAATTCTTATTGAAAAAAAAACAAACCGAAACATAAAAAAACCCCAACCCAAAACCAAATAGAGAAAAGCTCCGAAATTTTTATCCCTGCTGTCAGTGTTTGGTTTTTGGGGGCAGCAGCCTTTCGCTGTGCTGTGGTAGCAAATTGCAGTCCTGGAATCTGAGAGATTAGAAACTAGCCTGAGTAGCAGACAGCTGGTGAATGTGTTTTAAAATTGTCCGTTTAACCCAAGGCTGCTCCACTGAATGCATTTTTAACTCTTATATTTTTAGTCAGTTGTGTGATATCTCTGGCCTTTCTGTAGGCAGACAGCTTGTATGAACTGTGTGCTTCCTATTGATGGAGCTGAGTGCAGTCTTTAACTTGCCAGCAGTAGTATGCTGGAAATTTCTGATTCAGAAGTAGGTCTTCTATAAATGATTTAACATCAGGCCATTGAAATGCATTTGTGTTTTCCTTTTTAGGGCTATTAAAGATGTAGAGAAAACATTTACCACCAAATTAATGATTGCATTTTTGTTGTAATCCTGCAGATGGGGTTGATTTATATCTCAAAAACTATGTGCTGCAGAGAGGAATTATAATATTACACAATTTTTCAGTTGTACTTAATTTCTTTTTCATGCCATTAATTTTCAGATAGATGCTGTCTCTTTAATGTGGTGAGTTTTCTTTTTCATTAACTGCAAGGTGCTGCCTTTCATCCTCTAGCTTGTATTTCTTTGTTGGTTGAAATACTTGTCTGAGGTCTGCAGTGATTGGGAAGCTGGGACCAGGCAGAAGGTGCAGGGACTCTCACCACCATCTCTGTCTCGTGGAGGGAGAACTGTAGCAGACTGCCTGCAGTCTCTGGGGGGAGGCAGATGCAGCTGAAGAGAAAGAAATGGTGTACTCCTACATGCAGATAGGAGAGAAGAAGATTAAATGACAGGGCAGAGATTTTGCACAATACTGGCTGCTCTTATAAAATCTGGTCGTCTTTCCCTTGAGGATTATACAGAGATAAGCAGCCTCAGCTCATTGGCACCTCCCCTTCCTCATGATCTCTGATGATCCTTTAGTTTTGATGGCAGGTGGTGATGGCAGGACTCTCTCTGATCCACGGTGTGGTACTGAAAGAGCAGCACATCCTGAAGCCTGATATGTTGGCTTGTTGTACTATTTCTTGCAGCTGAGATTAGACTCTAGCTCACTTGATTGATGTATTTATGCTTGGATCTTTCTCCTCATGGTGTTTAGTGATCTCAGTGCATGAAAGCAACAATTAGAATCACTGCATTTGGGCTTTTGAACAAATGAACTTTGTACTCACTCCCAAAAGCACGGGTCCTGGAGCAGTAGTGGAAACAAGTTTAACTTCATAACTCTGGAGAGCATGATGCTTGGGTCCTTGAAAATTGACCTGGCAAGTGTGAAGAAAGTCAAGTGATGTTTTTCAGTATGCCTTCAAGTTAGGTCACTAATGATATTACTGCAACATCACAGTCATTCATTGTAAATGTCAGTTATATGAAAGAAATACGCATTAATGCTCTCTAAATGTTGTATGGAGCTACACTATGTACCTTAAGGCCATCCATACACTTTTCCACTTGCTAAACCTGGTCTGAGCAATTTCCAGTTCTGAAATGCTTTGCATCACTTCCTGCTGGATGTTAACACTTCTTCATATATACTGGTTGATGTGAATGGTTCTTCAAATGATCCTTTGACCTTCAGCCACAAAAAGCAAAGTTTTAAAGTCATTAGGTCTTTCCTAGGCTATATTGGGATGTGGTTGTTCCCTGGGTTGATTTGGCAGGGACCTCCGCTTGTATTGGAGGAAGTGGAGAGATACTCTCTCTTTTCATCAAGTGGAGAATCACCACCTTGATAAAAATAAGACTTCAACTTTATATAGTATCATGATTGTTGTGGTTTAACCCCAGCCAGCAACTAAGCATCAGAGAGCCCCTCACTTACTCCCAGTGAGTGAGCAAATCAGGAAAGTGAGAAAACTTGTGAATTGAGATGAAGACACTAAAATAGGTAAAGCAGAAGCTACGCACACAAGCAAAGCAAAACAAGGAATTAATTTACCACTTCCTGTGGGTAGGCAGGTGTTCAGCCATCTCCAGGAAAGAATAATGGTGACTTGAGAAGACAAATGCCATCACTCTGACTGTTCCCCTTCCTTCTTCCCCCAGATTTTTATTGCTGGGCATGAGGCCATATGGTCTGGAATATCCCTTTGGTTAGTTGGGGTCAGCTGTCCCAGCTGTGTCCCCTCCCAACTTGTGCACCCCCAGTCCCCTCACTGGTGGGGCAATGTGAGTGACAGAAAAGGCCTTGATATGGTGTAAGCAATGATCAGCTGTATTGGAAGCATTCCTGTTTTATCAACACTGTTTTCAGCACAAACCCAAATCATAGCCCCACATGAGCTACCATGAAGTAAATTAACTACACCCTAACCAACACCCTAACCACTCCTTATTCCATACCATTTACATCATGCTTAGGACCCACACTGTCCCATACAATCTCATTAATCACTTCCCTTCCCATCTTTTGATATATTACACGGATATCATTCCCTTCTTCTATGGACCACCCATACAGACCGTCTTCAAAATGTCCACTGACATTCTTTTGAGTCCATGACTTTGGTCTCCATCTGCTATGGTGGTCATTCAGGACAGGGGAGGTGGTGTATTGCATGGAGTTCCTGGACAGCCAGCTCAGGTCAGGTCACTACTGCACTCGCACTGCTTCTTTTAAGGTTTGTCCTCCACTATTTCAGGTGGTTCCTGCTTTAATAAATCCTATAAAATGCAATTCTGATCATGGCTTACAAGAATTTAAAGGTATGTCAATTACAGTCTCCACCCAATGTCCCTTTGTGCCAGGATACAGGGTTTAACATTGCAATGAACTCCTCCCCTTGTTCCTACCCTGGCTAGCAACAAGGGGTTCTTGCTATAGTAATTCATGTAACATGCAGCTCAAATCCTGGGTGGCAATAATTTAAAGGTATTTTCATTACAATCTCCACCCGTGGTCCCTTTGGACCAGACCGTTTGGCGTAATATTGCAATGAGCTCCTCTCCTTGCTCCTGCTTCATCTTGGACTTATCCACAGTCCCTTAGTTAGGATTTTACCTGCTCTAAGTGGAGCCTTATCTATGTGCCCACAGTCTCATCAGGAGTATATGTGCTGCAACACAGACATAATCACAGCCACGGGTGGATGCACCACAGCCACAGGTACTTAGGGCTGTTCTCCCATGTGAAGATTGCACTCCCACCAACTTGAGTTCACACTGGAGTTCCTGCATGTCCAGTGTAGGCACCGCAAAAGCATCAGTGATGGCCTGGACATCTGCCATGCTGGGTGCTTTGCCACTGCTGATATCAAAACGTTCCCAGGCACAGCAGAGTAAGATGATCAGCAGTTCAGCAAGCAGTGAAACCAAAGAGCAGCCACTAATGAGCACTAGGCTTTAGCATACAGTAAGGCAAATCAAGCCCTGTGGCAAGCCCAGGAGCTAGCCAGTGAATAGCTAAACAGCACTAACAGCTATAAGTACAATCTAGCACATTCGAATCAAATCTGTCATCCTCTCAAGCCCTTCCAGCCCCACACTGGGCATCAAAAAGGACTGTTGTGGTTTAACCCCAGCTGGCAACTAGGCACCACACAGCTGCTTGCTTGCTGCCCCCCACAGGGAGTGAGCAAATCAGAAAAGTGGGAAAACTCATGAGTTGAGACATAGACACTAAAATAGGTAAAGGGAGAGCCACACACACAAGCAAAGCAAGCCAAGGAATTCCTTCACTCCTTCACTTCCCGTGGTCAGACAGGTCTTCGGCCATCCCCATGAAAGCACAACTCCTTCATGCATAATGGTGACTTGGGAAGACAAACACCATCACTCTTAATGTCCTCCCTTTCTTCTTTGCCCAGCTTTATGTGCTGAGCATGACAACATATGGTATGGAATATCCCTTGGGTCAGTGGGGGTCAGCTCTCCCATCCCTGTCATCTCCCAACTCCTTGTGCACCCCCAGCCTCCTCACTGGTGGGGTGGTATGAGAAGCAGAAAAGGCTTTGACTTGGTGTAAGCACTGATCAGCAATAACTAAAATATATCATCAGCATGTCTCTAGCACAATCTCAAACATAGCCCCATACTAGCTACTATGAAGAAAATTAACCCTATCCTAGCTGAGACCAGCACAATGTTAGACAAATCCACTTGGAAGTATGTATGTGCAGCATATTTACCACTTAAATTAACCACATTAGTTGAAGAAGGAGCTTTTCTGCTTTTAGTGTCACGTATCAAAACCTCCCCCTCCCCCCCATTTACTGGAAAATAGAGAATCTAGCTACAGAATTATGCTGTATTGCAAACTTTTCCTGTGTGTTTTCTCAATGACTCTACTTTTCATGATTGTTAATTGCTTCCCCTAAAGTCAGGAATGAATCCTGCACAGATCTGCCTGGTTTTCACTGCAGGCATATCATTGGCTAACTCTGTGGCACTACGAAGAAGGGTGAAGCACTCATTAATCTTCTCTTCCCTGACCTGGGATGTGAAAGTGGGGACTTTGGCAATTTCAGGATGTCTACTTTTGACCTGCTCATCTGCAAGAATTTAACTCCCAAAGCTTGTTCCATCCTCTGCTCAGCATTGCTGCCCACATCTAGCCACAGCTATGGATGCAGCACAAAGCAAACATACAGAGCATAAAACGGGTTTAGAAATTAAAATACTGCTTAGTACAACAAAAATATTTTCAGAAGAGGGTTCTCATTGGGAAGACTGGTGGTACTTAGGAACTGTGCACTTCACAGTGGGCATGTCACCCTTGCAGGTGAGCAGGTCAAATGTAGAAGGAAACAAAACTGAAACCAACACTAGCTCTCTTGATTTCCTTGCTGTACTTACACGGGTTAATCTAATCTCTTAATGTGACACTACAGTTGTCAAAAGCAGAGAGGAAACATTAATGTTGTGAGTCTATTGTAAGACACGCTGTTGTGATGCTACTGACTCTGTGTTGGATCAGGAAAAAGCATATCTTCCAAATAATGCACTTCAGAGTGTGGCTAAAATAAAATGAACAAACAGTTGCTACAATTCCCACAAAGAGCTGTGAAAAGTTACCTGGAGCTCTGCTTAAAAACCTGTATAACACATAAACAGCTCAAGGTTTGCAGATCCCCGTAATCTGTATTGAAAGTAGTCTTCTCTTTGCATGCACAAGAATTCCTCTGACTAGCACGCTTGAAGAGAGCAAAGGGCCATTTATTTTATGTATCACTCGACTGATTTTCTGGCACACTGTTTGGTGGGGGAGAATAGCTTGCAGAAATGTGGTCCTCTTTGTGTTGGGCAGCAATTGCAGGATGTGGTAGAAAGGAGCCTGGGGAAATGGGGACAGATGAACTGTAAATAGCTTTGTTGGTTTTTTTTTTCTCCTATGTGGATGCATTAGAAAAGGCCATGGAAATGGCCCCATCTGCTTTTGTTTTCTTTCCTAACAGAACACTAGTGGACAAACCTAGCACCATGTTTTCCCACTGAAACAATAATTTAACTAGCATCCTTTTCTATTTATAAAAGATCTTTTATCTGACTTTATTAGGAGTGTAACAAACCTCTAGTATGGAAAACTTGGCAATTAAAATATTTTTCCCCCCTAGAAGTCCTCCTAAGCCTCTGAAGCTCAAGATGCTCTTAGATGGGAAAGGTAAGATTTTGCAGAAGCTGTAACTTTAAAAAAAAGTAATACTTTTCCTTTTTATACAGTGGGAAGAGATTGGTGAGGTGGATGAAAACTACGCTCCGATACACACATACCAAGTATGCAAGGTAATGGAACAAAATCAGAACAACTGGCTTCTGACCAGCTGGATCTCTAATGAAGGGGCATCCCGCATCTTCATTGAGCTCAAATTCACCCTGAGGGACTGTAACAGCCTTCCAGGAGGACTTGGGACTTGCAAAGAGACTTTTAACATGTATTACTTCGAATCAGATGATGAAGATGGGAGAAACATCAAAGAAAACCAGTACATCAAGATCGATACTATTGCTGCTGATGAGAGTTTCACAGAGTTGGACCTTGGTGACAGAGTTATGAAGCTAAACACAGAGGTGAGAGATGTTGGACCCTTAACAAAAAAGGGATTTTACCTCGCTTTCCAGGATGTGGGTGCCTGCATTGCCCTGGTCTCCGTGCGCGTGTACTACAAGAAATGCCCATCAGTAATCCGCAACCTGGCCCGCTTTCCTGACACCATTACAGGTGCGGATTCCTCACAGCTCCTGGAGGTGTCAGGTGTCTGCATCAACCACTCAGTGACTGAGGAGGCACCAAAGATGCACTGCAGTGCTGAGGGGGAATGGCTGGTGCCCATCGGGAAGTGCTTGTGCAAGGCAGGGTACGAGGAGAAGAACAACACCTGCCAAGGTAAGGGTTTGCAGGGAGGGCGCCTTCCTGATCTTCCAAGGTGATGCGCTGTCTTGGCTTTCTTCTCTTGCATGTTTTTCATGCGTGGTTGAGTTGACAGTCAGGTTCTCACTTCTGCTGAGGTCCTTCAAATAACTGTTACAGCACGAAGAGAGAGGCCTTTGCTGGATGTAGTGGCACATGACACCTCTGTACAGGTCCTTCTGGTGCTTACAGGGCTGTGAAAAAGAAGAATCTGGCATTCTAGTGTTATCTTTGGAGGACTGCGCTGTTGGGTCCATGAGGCAATTGTAGTCTTATATGTTATTTTAAGGTTTATGTTACTTTTCCTCAATATCAGGGTTTCCTTGTGAATTTTGGAAGCTTTGTTTCTTTTTTTTCTGGCCTATACCGGGGATTGTTTGAAGTTAATCTCCCTATGCAAGATGCATTTTGTTTTTGTATTTGAAGGATTATGTTTTCCTCTCTTTATCACTGGGGAGGGGGGCCGGGAGGGTGTAGTAGTACTTGATATGTTGTGAGTTGGTTGATTTTTCTCTCTGGTAAATAATTTAATACAAAGCTACCCAGCTGTTCAGAGTTAAACCTAAAGCCCCACTGGTAAAAATGCTTCCATATGTGCTGAAGTTTTTCACACAAGTAGCTGGCTGAGGTTCACAAGTTGCTGGTCAGCATAGGCCTCCTGAATCATCAGAGGCCTTGTGAAAGAGATCCAGGGTATCTAAAGCTCCAGACCTAAAAAAGAATACTCCTAAAGAGCAACAATATACCCTGAGTTTATAATCTCATATTCTCATTTTATGGTTTGCTGTATTATATGCTTGTTTATAAAATTTGCCCTTCTATTTTAAATACATAACAGGTAGCCTAAAACTGATTTGGTTATAGGAGAGAAGGGTAAACAAAAAAAGATTTCAATACAGTTTGCTTTTCTCAATATTACTGTATATTGGTTAGCAGTCCCATCTTCGTTGCCTTGTACTTGCAGACACTAAGTAATAGATAGTTATAAATGCTCTGGGGAAGGCAGAGGGATTCCTCTTCAACCAAAGTCTGTGTTGCATTTTCTCTTGACCTCACTCCAGACACTCATTTGTGTTTGTAGAGTGGTGCAAAGAAGAGATCAGTGCATACCCAAAGCAAACAGTGGCCTCGATCCTTTAGTCCTTAGTCACATGCTTCTGCCCCTGAAGGTTATGTAGTTCAAGCCTCTTCAAGCGTTGACTTGGAGAGAAAATGTAGGTATGTTTGTGTTGGAGAACCCCTAGTAAACAACATGTGGAGTGACGTTTTTCTACAGATGTAGTCAATACAGCAAAATCTGTCTTGGATTTGCTTTTCCTGTGCCGATAAAGATATTTCTCCTTTTTAGGAGGGAAGAGGAGACTGACTTGATGTTTGATATTGTACAAGAAGGGAGCTCAAATCAACATTATCACAAGTTAAGGAAATATAGACTGTCACAGATGAGCGATGTGGGTCAGTAGATAGGCAAGGTTTTGCTTAATTGTGGCTGAAAATACCATGGCACAAAATAACATGCACTGGTTTGGTGCTTTGTCTACATACTGACGTCAGTCCACCTGTAAGAATTTTTGGAAGAAAGGAATACATTCATGAGTCACCTATCAAATCCAGCACGAGATCTCTCAAAGCACTCTTAAAGATTTCAAAAACAAACAACACACCATTAAAAAAAAAAAAAAGAAAAAAGCTACAGATTAAACTAGAAACCTCAGACTATCTTTGAAGAACCTACTGTGCCTGCAGAGTGGTTGCATCTCTAGTAGTGTTGAGATATCAATCTGGGGTGTTCTTTCAGAAGATCTTAGTGATTAGGCTCTGCTTTCTGTTTTGGGACGTGGGGGGTTTATTATTTTCCTTACTCAATCGAGAGGACAGTGTCTGGCCTCGCAATTTATCGCTGTGTTGGGTAGGCCTGTGATCATAGTTAGGAAGCATAAAGATGTTTTGTGGAATTGTACCCTTGCTTCGTCCCTAAAGCATATCCACATAAACTACTCTTCTACTTCATCTACAGCCTGCACTCTCGACAGGAGTTTATCACTTTAATTGTTCTAGACGTGTTAAAGCCCATAATTCTTTTTTGTGGGATAGCCCTCAATTCCATCACCCAAATCAATGGGACTTGACTGCCTCTGGCAAAGTCTGTTTGAGGGCCCCATTTGGATGTCCTGTGTTTAACCCAGGTCATCCTGCCAAGCATTCCCTGCTGGTTGGCTCTGAGATGCTCAGTCGATAGGAGACATTCAGCCTTAGGCCATTCAGGAGGTCTGTGTTCAGCATGTATGGAGTTCATGCTGATACCCTGTGTGAGTAAAATGTTTTCTGGCTTGGTTATTTTTATATTCACAAGGATAAGATTTTTTTCTGGGACAGTAAAGTTAAACTTTGCAGCCCAAAAGCAGAATACATAGCACCAAGAAAGGTCCTATGTGTTTGTAAATGCTACCTTTTTTTTTTCTTTTTTTCTTTTTTTCTTTGCACAGTCTGACTGATGCTAATGAAAATACACTCCATGCTTCTGGCTGCCATAATGATGGTCCTGGCATGCTGTGGTGTAGCTTTGACAAAAACCTAAATAACTTCTGACCTTTGGTTTGTAAATCACTTGGATGCATCTTTCAAGTTCTCCCTGTTTGCTTTCACTTAGGTGTAAACAGATTATTAGTGACTGTGCTTTGGGGAACATTTTCAACCCAGAGGAGCCTGGCTTTGTTTATTAAAATTTCTTCTGCAAAGATGACATTTTCCAGTCTCTAGTGTCACGTCTGGACAGAGCAGACTACACTGTTTTATTGGAGGTGATGTAAACCCCAGTCATCCTCACAAACATATGGGAACTATTGAAATCCCTTCTGCCTACAAATCATTAATTGGCAACGATATTCTGAATTCATCATCTTGTCAGCAGGTTTCCTGTTTGAAGAAGGCACTGACAGTAACAGCTGAGCAATTTCTCTCGCTGGGGACTCTGAGGTCGTAAATATGACATCGTCTAATCTTCTTATATAATGTGCTTGCTCTGTCAATTAACATAGGCAGCTAGGTAATAGTTGCAGTGAGGAACCCAAACTACTTGCATCTTTACACCTCCTTTGGCAACATGGCCCATTTATCAGCAACTACTAGGCACAACTAGAGGTAAATTGTGACTATGCTGGGACATGTTTTTAAAGGGCCAGTGTTAAGGCTCATTATTCACAAGAATAAATTGCTGTACTAGTTAATAAGAGAAATGAAAGCAGTTGCTCTGTGAATTTCTGTGCTGTTTTCCAGAGAGGTGATTTGGTGCCACTAAAGGACTCATGATTATTGGCTCTGCCTCAGTTCAGCTGGTGCTCTCTTGAATATATCCTTGAGAAAAATGCCCACTTTCAAGTCTGCTTGGCCAGTTTCAAGTCTCCTAATGGTGGTCTCTGCCTTAGCAGGCAGCACTCCATCAAAGCTGAGGGCCAGATCCTAAAATGCTGTAAAATTTTATGTGGTGCCACTGACATTTCTGCCTTTACCCATTTAGGAGCTTGGCCAAAAAAAAAATTATCTGCCCAGTCTGTACTTTCCTTCTTCCTTCACTGGCATAGATGAGTTTTGTTGTAACTTCAGTTTTAGTTACTTACTATACATATCAGAGCTCACCACTGAGGTTTGTGTAGGAATCAAATACTGTGAAAAGGGCACCTTCTAACTCTTCTCTTTGTATTCATTCTCACCTTCAGCCCAGTATGTTTTCAAGGAGAAGCAAGAGGTGCTTATATTTTGCCTTTAAAGGTAGTTGAGTCTGTGCTACTGGAAGGGAGGAGATGTTGACACATTAAGCTAATGAGACCCAAATACATTTGCAGTGGTGGGGTCCTGCTCATTTCCAGGGAGCTGCAGAATCATAGCTGCAGATGTAATTGATTTGCAGAGACTGATCTTTTTTTCTGATGCTTTTAGAGCCAAAGCACAGATTAATTAAATATTTGAGTAAAAATAGGAAGAGAATTAAAACTTCACAGAAGGAGAGCCAAAGTGAAAAGGTGAGTAATGAGTTCAGGAGAGTGTAACACTCTCCTTTCCGAGAATTGGTACAGGCTGCCACTTGAAGAGACATCAAAGCAGCTGGTTTTAGCTAGCTAGAAGGTATGGTCAAGATTACAGATGTTAGAGGTGGAAAAGATAACAGAGGAAAACTTAGTGATATCTTCCTTCACTCTTGCTGTCTTCTGAGGAAGAACACTGAAAGCGAGAGCTGGAGGAAGGATAGGTTTGGGGTATGGTTTTATGGTTTCTGGTTTTAGAAAGGAATTGTGCCAGAGGAGACACTTGGATTATTTTTTCTCTTAAAAACTCTAGAATGTTCAAGCCCTTCTGTTGTCTTAAATATTGATGCTTTTTTGATTATTCTTCCCTGAGTCAACTTTGCTGAACATACCTCAATGCATTTACAAAACAATATTTATTTTTGCTGATTGTTCATTACTTGTGGTGTGATTCAGCTGAGCTCTTGCCAAGAGAAATGAGTTTCTTACAGAAAACAAAGGCTGCAGAAAAAGGTTGTGTTCACAGGTCTTTTATTCTGTACATAATTAAAACTAATTTACATCAGTAGCTAGCTTACATGGATCAGAAGTTTATCTGCCGATCAGTTCTCAGATGATTTTGTTGCTGGCTGATTGGGGGTGAAGCAAAGCTGCTCGTCTTCCTCCAAAAGCAATGCAATCAGTGCAGATGTTTGAAAGCCCTTTCCCACAGCAGTGATTGCATCCCTGTTGATCAGCTATTAGAAGGATAGTCAGAGGCAATTGTTTCTTTGCAGCTGTGCAGGAATAAGCAGGCAGAGGTAGTGACCCTCAGCTGGTGGGTTGCAGAAGGCACCATCTGTGGAGGGTTGGGAGGCAACTGAGGACTAGCAAAGGTGGTGATGGTAGAGCCATACTGTTTCTAAGTCTGCACTGCAGCTATCCCAGAGGCCCAACTTGTGAATGAAACACATAGCTGATACCACAATGAAAAAAACCTTGTATTTTTAACAAATTCACTGTGTGATTTCCTCGGGTGACACAGAGCAGCAGCCCTTGCCTTCCCTAAACCCTTATTTCTAGTACATGGAAATGTGCTGCTACACAGGTAACCTTATTTTGTTACTTGGGCTTTTGCTGCGAAGCAGCCAGTGTTTCTGGTTTTGCATCTGATGTAGCCACAGGAGGGGAGCAACTTTCCTCAGTCCACTCAGCAGCTTGTTTGCCTGTCTCTCTACCTCAAGTTGGCTGAATTCTTGCTCTGAACTCCTTCTTATGTATGCTAGAAAGGCAGCATACTGCTAAATCCTGCCTGTCTTGTGGGAGACTTCCCAGCTGGGACTCAGGTGAATAAGGCAAGTGTGCTTTTACCTTTGTAGTGGAGTGGAAACCAAACAGAGTCCAGGGATAAAAAAATAAAAATCTCTTCTTAATTGTTCTATTGGGAGGTGATTACATGGCAAGGAAAACATTGATGGAAATATTCACTATATGAAGAATACTGAGTTTGGAAATATAGTTGCCCCTCCAGGGAGTTCTTTGCCCATCATTCATACTTCTCTTGCGTTTTTCTGATTAAAACCAAATTGGCTGGGAGTATAGCATGGTAGGTGTTTATATAATTATGAGCTGAAGTGCCTAGTTAATTTTAATTAGGCACAAAACCAGCCAGTGTCAGAATAGCTGAGTTTTTGGCCACAAAGTGTGTATTTTCTTTTCAAATGCAAAGAAAGTCACTTGAATGCTACATTTCAGCAATGTACAGTTGTCACTGGAGGGGGAATGGGTTTTATTCTGTAGAGAGGTGCGTGCATGTATGTATATTGTATTTTGTTCTGCAGCTGAAATAATTAACAAGAGCAGGGAAATGTTTTCCATGGGTCAAAATCGTATTGCAGTGGGACTGATTAAATATTGCTCTCTTTGTTTTGTTTTACGTGTGTATATTTGCTTTCATTATAGGAGGCACAGTGTCCATATATGTTCAATATATCGTGCTTGTCTAATGGGTTGTATCTTCTGCACTACCTTGTATGCTTGTAAACCCAACGACTCTGAAGGTCTTTCCTCATTCTGCAGCAATGCTTTTAGGTCATTACTTTGACCAACTTAACCTTACTGTCCCTTGCAGTGTGGCTGCTGTGCAGTCACCTTCCGGAAGGACATTTAAGGAGTACTTTATTCCCCTCACGAAGTATAGATTGAGCAGTTCAAATAAATTAAGGTTTGGAAATGCCTCCAAAAGTGTAAACTGTGAAGGTTGTGTTTGCTTCCTAGCCATAAGAGATTTTGGGGGAGATCTTAGGGTATGCTTTTTAGTTCAGTCCTAAGTAACTAAGTGATATGAACTTGAATTAAAAAAAAAAAAAAAAAAAGCTGCCTTTGTTTGGTTTTACCATTGGAAGTTTAGGGAATTTGTTAAAATATAGGATGGGAGAGGTGTTGCAGGAGGAAAGGGAGTGTTAAGTTCCTTTGATTGCCACATTCAACTTTGAATTGCTTTGAAACGGCTTACTTATTAATTGTGGGGTTTAGAAACAATTAAGGACTCTGGAGAAATACTAGGGATAAAGTACATGAATGCTGTTTGGCAGTGCAGTGAATTAATTGCCTTGATTTAAGGTATGGCTGTCCCCAGCTGCCCACTCTGTCCCATTGCTGGAAATTGCTATGGGCTCTGCAGAGCTGGATAGTCTGCCTGTGAGCTGATGTGACCAATAGAGAGCTTGTCTTGGTGCCCTAGCCCGAGGGCACTCTCCCTGGATGGTGATCTTTAGCAGAAGGGTGGCTGCAACCTCTCGAACTGCCAAGGGTCTGCTAGAGCTCATTTGTCAGAGCCCTCATTCCACCTAATTTATATGAGGTATTAAAATGAAGTGGTACTATTGTTTTGCTCATAATTTGGGGTTTCGGTTTTGTGTTTCTCATTTAGAAACACTTAGCAGTAGTTAATGATGTGTTGACATTTCAATAATAAGCTTTTCTCTCTGCATGCTTTATATCTTGACCATTTTAACTTGCTGTGGCTTAACATTGAGGCTGAAATCCCGGCTCCACAACAGGAGGCTACAACTGTGCCTTGTATGAATAGATTCACAGCTTACTTTTTATTTTATTTCTTTAGCTGTGTAAACTTGTATCCCATATAAGGTAAGTGTTCAGTAGACTGAATTTAGAGAAAAAAGATTGCAACACAATGACTGTAGAAAGAGGTGAAGCTGCTCTTCATGTCGGAAGAGATGCCCATCTATTTTGCTGGAAGATTGCTCATGTTCTGTCACTGAGGAAGTTAATCTAGTATAGACACAATTGTATGTATGAACAACAGAGGGTTAAGGCTGTATTGAGCATGGTACTGATGTGCTTCCATTTTTTATTTCCCGCAGGGTGGTTATGAGGTTGTTAATACTGGAGCAGACTCAGAGAGTGAGGCTAGGTGTTAGAGAAACCCTGAACTGTACACCCAAAACAGATTAAAGAAAAAAAAAGACAAAGGAGACAATGGGAGGCTTGTGGATGTCCCTTATTGCTTTCATATGCCTGTCTTATCTTTATAAATTTATGTCCTTAAAAAAGAACAGCTGAAGTTTGAAAAACTGGGATTTAAGATGACAGCTTTCTTTTCACTGTAAATGACAGTCAATCAATTTAAGGTCAAGGAAAATTCCTGTTTTCCCAAAAAAATTCAAGCTCTAAGAGCTGCAGATCAGTGGCATTATCAGAACAGATCAACTGGCTGGGAGGGTGAGACAAGCCTGTCCCTGCCTGTGTGCCTCCCCATGCTGCCTGCAGTTATATTGCTGGAAGCAGGGTAGGTGGAGAGGATATGCATCAGCAGACCATCTTCATCTGCATCTTCAGCCTGGCATCCTTGTACAGCTCACTGTGGTAGTGATGGTGGAGGAATCAGCTCCCATGACAAGTTTGCCTGACCAAGGTGGCACTGGAGGTAGTGCCAGCTTGGCTAGTAACCCATTCTGGCAGTGAGATGTGGAGGTGTATCCTGATCCAAGTCCTCATGGTAGGCCTTGAGTGGCTTGTGAGTACTTTTGCTAGCACTTCAGATATGAGTGTTTCTGTGTGACGAAAGAAATAGTTAATACAGACTATTAAAACCATTTCTAGGTCATACAAAGGGCTCTTCTCTGTTGAGTCTTGAAGTACCTACTTTATGAAGTAGGTCACAGTCACTACTCCCCATTTTACAAATGACAGCCATGGGCCAGAGACTGAGTTGTTCAGTGCCAGCCAGAGACTGGAGCCTGAACCAGGGCTCTGGATGGCAGTGCTGTATTTAATCTCATGTGCTTTTTTATGGTCTTAGACTAACCTAAAACCCTTCTAAGACCATTCATCTCCAGGTGGATTCATTGGGAAGTAACAACAAACTTACCATTCATTCCTCTAGAGCTGGAATTTGAACAGTGTTCATTGCAAAAGGCTTGCTTTTGTACCTCAGTTAGATGCTTCCCTTCAAAAGTATGCTTGGCCTGGGGGAACTTTTTCTGAGAAAAGTACCAGGGAAGCCGTATCAGGAGCAGCTGAGGTCACTTGGTATCTTCAGCCTGGAGGAGACTGAAGAAAGAGCTCATTGCATTCTACAACTCCCTTGTGAGTGGGAAAGGAAAGGAGGACACTGATCTCTTCTCTGTGGTGACCACTGACATGACCCAAGGGAATGGCCTGAAGTTGTGTCAGGGGAAGATATTAGGAAAAGGTTCTTCATCCAGAGGGTGGTTGAGAGCTGTAACGAGCTTCTCAGGGAAGTGGTCACAGCACCAAGCTTGACAGAGTTGGACAATACTCTCAGGCACATGGTGTGACTCTTGGGGATGGTCCTGTGCAGAGCTAGAAATTGGACTGGATGATCCTTGTGGGTAGCTTCCAACTCAGCATGTTCTGTAATGCTGTGGAGGCTCTGCGTAGCGTGGAGCTGTGCTGAGGAGAGCCTCTCTGCCCAAAGGTCCCTTTTGCAGCCAAAGTCTCAACATTATTGAGCACCAGACATTCTGTGCATGTATGAAAAAGCATCCCCTGCCCCAGCAGACTCTCCAGTCCCTCTGCATGTGTGTGACTACTATTACTTGAATAAAGCAAGCCTGCCTAGAGAGCCATCATGATCTTTGTTGAAGACCAGAGTCACGGTTACCATCCACCAAGTGAAATGACTGCCTCCTGTGTGATCCTAAGAGTCTCTCTGGTCCAGTACTAGTTCCAAAAACAGTGCATTAGAGGTCCCACACTGAGTTGGACAGTCTGTCATCCCCTTGCAATGGTGACAGAGGTCACAGTGTTGCCTTCGAAAGCTGCCTGGAAAGGAAGCTTTTTAATTACTTTAGAGCATGGGGAATGTGCTAATTTGTAATTCAGTGGAAGCAACCTGCAGGTTGAAGCTTCCCAGCTCTAAGCTGCTTTGCAGATAGCCTGCAACCCAGGCAGTGACAGAGCTAGGACCATGGACTTCATTACTGCTGAGGCTCTGTGCAGGTTCAAGAGGAGCTAGCAATATTGGAATCTTGGGACAGGAGCCAGTGTTTTATTAGTATAAATCCAAGGCAATTGGGCATGTTAATTACTGGAAGAAATTCACAGCAGGGAGGAAGAGGTTCAGGATGATGGGGAGATGCCATGGATAATTGCCAAGGTCCACAGATGCCCTGTGACCCTGTGCTGGTGAGATTTCCTGCATTACAACGGTTGACTTGCAGCAGATTGAGTATTATCATTCCAGGCTGAAATGTCTAAAGCAAAGTGCCTGCAGACGGAATTTGAGGTAAAAATGGCTTAAGGCTCACGGAATACTGTGGCAAAACCAGTCATAGGACCCTCCAGTACCAAGTCAGATGTTGGTCAGGGCTTTTTTATATGTATGATTGTGCTCATAAAGGGTAAGTGTACAGGTGATGGAATTTCAGTCTTCCTGTCCTACCTGATTTTGGGTCTGCTTTTTGCCTAAGCACTTGATGCTCTTTCACTGCCAGAGGAGGGTGATCAGCAAGAAACTCCTTCTAGAAGTGAAATGCATGGCAATGGGTACAAACCACTGAAGAAAAAGGCAAGTGTCTGTCTCGCAAAATAATCTTTACGTCTCTGCCTACCCGAAGCCCTCAGTCAGGCTCAGATAAAAGCTTTTCTCCCCTCCCTGGGCAAAAGGCTGGCCTGTATTATGTTTTTATTTGTAAAGCCTTTTCTTTTTTTTTTTTTTTTTTTAGAAGAGCTTTTACATTATTTTTCTTTGCTCTCACAGTTCAAGCATGATTTAATATGTCAAAACTAGTTTGCTTAGCTGGCCTTGATTGTCTTGCATACTTCCACTAAAACAGGGCAGTCATCCTTCCAGGCATGCTGCTGCCCAGACAAATGAAGTGTCACAGCAGCTAGGACCAGCTCTTGTGTTGTGACAGAAGTAGCATCCTTCAAGAAAGCTGTTAGTGGGGAATTTAGACGGGGATAATGCCTACAGATATGGCTTGGGTCAGAGTAGTGTGGGCCCACAGAGGCAGATGTGGAGACAAGCTTATGCTCAAGGGACTTCATCGATCATTCATGTGCAAAAGCATTTTGGTCCACACTGAGAGTCTAGCAAGTACCGGAGAGAGAAAGAAACCATCCTGTTGGTGCCTGCACTGGCAAGCCTGGCAGAAATAGCACTGGGAGCCCTTGCTGCAGGCTAGTGCTGCCAGACTGATACGTCTCATTGCAGGTTTCTTGGCAGAAATGAGTTGCAGTGTGATCTTTTGCTTTCTGTAGTCATTGAAGATTTTATCATTGATTTTGGTCAGAGGGAGATGATAATCCTCTATAATATGTTAACTAAATTATTTCCCAGTCTAGATCTTTGTTAAGTGTTGCACTGACTGCCAGCAGAACACAGCCTCTAGGAGAGAAATTGAGTTCATTATAATTGATGTAACTCAGATCAAACCTATTTCTCAGCAAATGTTCTGATCTTGATCTCCAAACCTCCCAAATATCAGTTTCTGGCATTTTGTAGTTTTCTTCTTCTCATCTCATGCAGGGGCACACAGGCTAAAGTTCATCCTGTTTCCATGCTGTGCTCCACAGAAAAGAGTATGGAACAGGTTTTTAGTCACTTCTCACTCTAATTAGTTTAAAACAGCATAGCAGTCCTTTGAGCCTGCTTGCAGAACTTGGTGCATCATAGCTACTCTCTTTCCTAAGCTGTTGCCGTGGTGGTGTGTGCTCAACTGAGCAAGAGCTCTGCACGTGGCATCCTCGGCGTTGGTGTCTTTGGGCCCTCATCTCCTGGATTCATCAGGAACACAATACTCAGCAGTCAGGTCAGGTGTCTCCTGGTGCGTTTTTGGTGGTGTGCTACATGGGGTGTGTGGGATGGCTGGCAGCTGAAATCTAGTGCTCAGAGACAAGTGAATTGATTGTATGAGTCTGTTATTGACTGAGCTCTGAGCGTGGCTAATGGCATTGACAAGAGCTGTGTCATCCTGATGGTAAAGGGAGTGGGTCACGCACAGTTAGCATGTTAAGTGCACTGGTAGATGGAGTGCCCTTGCCAGATCCTGCCCTTCCAAATCCTTGTGGGACTGTTTCGTTTGGTGGCCTCCTTGCAATTCCCAGAGCAGAACCGTGCTTGGAGAGAGCCAGAAAGTCTTCTTTCCTGTTTGGTTGGTTGGCTTGGGTTTTGTTGTTATCGGGTTGGACTGGGTTTTTTTCCCCCCTAAATAAAAGACTATGCTAGATCAGACCTCTGTATGTAAAACACCGGCTGGTGTTATCTGAAAACTTGATTCCATGACTGTAAACTGGCATAAAAGATACCTGGGCATGATGCCTTCTGTTTCTTCAGTCATGCCTATATGTGCAAGTCATTCTGCTGTACTTTGTGGACACAACTAACAGCACAATGCCTCTAATGTGGCATGTGTGTTTATTACAATGTGTAGCTATTTGGGCTAACAGGAAAATGAGTATTTTACAAGAAAATCAAGACCAGCCCAAACTAGAGTCAATGTTTTCAGGTAGAGGCATTTGCACTTAGGTTGGAGGCATAAAACCATTAAAGTTTCATTGTCCATTTTCAGTGAGCTTACTGTAGCATTTTGCAGCTCTGGTTGGGGAGAAGCAAAAGGCTGCACAATAGTCAGGCTGCAGTTGTATCTGTAGGACATCTGAGTCTGCATTGTGGGGTTTAGTGGGAGGCACATTGTTATTGCCTGCATGCTGCTGGCAGATGGGTGAGGGCCCATGGAAAGCCAAGATAGAACATTTCTGGTTGTGGAGTCCCCTTCAGTATTTTGTGCTGTGTACAAGCATGCACAGGGTGTGGGCTGTGAATACAGAAAAACAAAAATACTCTCCCTGAAAGTTTATTGAGCAAAGGCTTCTGGTTTAACAAATTCGAATTTTACATGTTCCAAGGACTGATTTCCAGATGCCATTGGGAAGGGTGTCAGGCCACATTCAGATTAGCCTTATTGTTCCATAATATCTTACTGGAGTACAAGGTTAATTAGTACCATAGGCAATTTGCATTATTCATCACAGCAATCAGCCTTTTCTTCTATTGGTCTGTTGCAAAGGTTTTCCCTTCCAAAAACAAATCCTTGATATATTATTTTCAAATTTAATCCTGTCAAATCATATTTGTGATATATAAATTATCTGGGCATTCTGATACTGATGGAGAACATTTCGGGTGTCAAAAGGACTTTAATTTTAGTGTATAACTCTTGGCCTGTTTGGGCATAGGCCTGCAGGACCGTGGGAGATAAAAGATGATTTTATTAATTCCCATCTTCAAGCTGACCCAAACTGGAAATAGCACTGGTGACATGCATACTGCAGTGATTTATACCAGTAGTGTTTTCAGTGCTAATTATCAGCAGTATCTCAGTGCAGGCATGAAGTGCTGAAGTCGTGTTGCTGCTGTGACACTGTGGTTGTTTGCAATACCCCAGCACACATCTCAGGCATCTCCATTCCCTCCATGAGGTTTGTTGCAGGAGAATGCTCTTTCCAGCAGGGCTCCTTCAAGCCTAAGGGTAAATATGAGGTGCCTTTGGCTACTTTTCAGTGCCAGGTCCCCACCCTGCACCAGCGTACCATGTGGGCCACAGCTGCGAGCTGGGGAGATGCTTACTGACTGGTTTGCTCAAGGTCCAGTGAGCTGTGGCTTTCACTTGTGAGGTGTGTTAGTGGTGCAGAGGGTTTGTTCTTTCTTTCTCAGTTCAAGAAACCAGCACTGCCTGATCCTCAGCTGGTAATGAGGAAAAACATGGTGATACCTCTCTGCCATCGTGCCTACTTAAAGAATAATATTAGTCTGAAAGATCTCTGGGAGAGCTTTCACTGCTGCTTTCAAGCTCTGACATTTCACCCTGGCTGCCTCCTGGAAGACTTTTTCAGCCTTTTGTCATCTGTACACACATGTATCAAGTGTGTAGATAGGTATTAGGGGAGAAAACCAATACACAAAGGCTGGGTGGCTTGCTGAAGGTCCCACAAACCAATTTCGATAGAGTCAGGAGGCTCAGGCTTCCTGCTTATGCCGTCCTTGTTTCAAAATCATTAGAAATTTCTCTGATCTCTCTTGCTGTCCTGAAAAGGATTTAGGCATGCACTTGCTTTCTAACATAAGATGGTGTAGCCTCCTTGCACAGCTGGACATGCTTTGCAAAGTGATGTTGTGCTATCAGGGCCTGGGGGAGTAAATTGCTCTGACATGGCTAGAGGATAAATATGGCAGCGTTCTACCTCACATAGCCTGTGGCAACAAATCCACTGCACTATGCCAGGCAAGGAATGCTTGAGATTCCTTTGTATTAAAATCAGCAAGTAAATGTTTTCCGGCAACCCTGACTCACTTCCCTTCTTGTTTTGTATGTGCATTGTTCTCCCCTCCTGACTTTCCCTTTAGGAGGAACCAAGCTAAGGGGACTGCTTTTACCGCTTGCCTCCTTCCGGCTGGCATGCAAAAGGAATTTCAAGGGCACGATTTTTGTAGTCAAGTGCAGAACGCAATGTTGGGTTTGTGTCAGATAACAGAAAAGGAACACGTGCTTTGAAAGCGAGTATCCTGGTGTGTCGGGGGCTTTCTGGGGCAGTCTGGAAACAGCTTTTCAGCAAGAACAGGCAGGTGGATAAATGTCCAAATTGCACTTATTTGTCAAACAACTGGCAAATGTCTGTGGTCCTGGATTTAGATGCTGTTGGATATGAACAAACGACCAGTCACAGGAATGTAAGGAAGTGATGATGAGTATTATTCCTTTCTCCTAATTACTACCCTCACCTTTGAAAGAAGTAGCTGAGATTCCTTTCAGGAGACTTCTGCTCTTGTGTAAAACTGCATGTGTAGAGCAATTTGTATTGCTTCCGGTTAAAACAGAAGTGTATACGTACAATATTTGCTTAGAAGTCGATTAAAGGCAGTAGAATAGTAAGTAAATTGTACTTAAAATATAATTATGTATATCACCAAAAGTAGAATGGGTTTATCAGCTTAGCCTTTAAGAGTCACATCAATAACTTATGACCTTCAGTACATGTGCAGTGCTCATATGCTAGTTTGTTGCACACTGTTATGACATAAAAGCAAAGGAATTTAATTTTTGCAATCATTCCTGGGGACTGAAACAAAAACTCACAGCATTCAGTGGTGTGTAAATTTAGTGTTGTGTTGTAGATCAGCATGGTTGAAAGTATTGATGAGAGAAAATCTTCTGTAGATGCTGCATCCATAGATCTCTAAAGTAGCTTGTGGGGGCAAAGCGTAGACTCTGTGACTAATAAATAATAGAAGACCTTCACTCCCTCTACTCCCTTCCTCTCCCCTCCCTTTTCTTAGGTTTACATGACATCAAGCAGTACTTGGAAAAAGTAGAGTGGTGATCAGTCCATATTGGAACAAAACAAAAGCCGTCATTGTTCCAGAGAGAAGTTATATTTCTGTTTTGGAGTAGTTGGTCTATATGTCTGTGAATCTGAAGGGAAGAAAAAGCCACTAATTGCTGTTGACTCTCTGACATCATAAGTAAAGAAAGAGACATGAAATTGGAGAGTATGCACAGGGCGGGAAAAAAGCCCAGCATCTTTGCTTTGGCCACATGGATATAACCAGCAACTTGAGACTTTCTCTGTTTTAGATGTCCTTAAAAATACAAACAACACGTGTAGCTGATGGCTGTATCCAGTTTGGGACATGGCACACTCAGCAACCCACTGCCATGACGTTTGACAAGCATTGTAGATACCCTGTCGTATCTTTTCCTAACACTATTATCCCATAAATGTGTGATCTTTCTTAAAGAAGGATATGATGCTAATGCTAAGTGAGACTGATCTGTGATTTACTGAAAATAATCCCATTAACTCAGGTTTATAATCTTTTTCTTTTTTTTCAGTACTAGATTTTGGACTCTGCTTTGATAATTTTTTTTCTAATGGCAGCAAGAAATTAAGGTCTCCTTTAAAAATCACCATGTTTCAAAATGTTTCAAATCTTCATTTCTTGGAGAAAAAGTCTGGTCCTACTGTAAATAGCTTGTTTATATTTTGTAAAAGGCAATAAGGGAATGTATGATTTCCTGGGCTTTAAAACAGCAACAACATAATGTTAATAGCACTAACATGTGGCCAACATGGCTTTTCCAAACACAAGAGAGTTTTGCAGGTGATGGTGAAGAAAAAAGGGCTGAGCGGCCAGTCTCAGTTATGCTTCTCATATACTTGCCTTTTGGGGCTGGAATTCCCAGGGCTTTTGTCATACAGTCAAATATCTGTTGTACCTTGGTGATACCATTATCTATATTTGGTGATGGGGAAGCAAAGTAAAGAAAGCAATTGCCAAAATCGTCTATCAGTCAGTGGAAAATCAGGCTTCCCAGTCTTGTACCCTACTTTTTAAACTGCTGTCTATGCAGATACATGACTGTTATTTCTTCTCACTAGAAAGTGTAGGCATGTATCTACTATATTTTAGCTGATCTTACATGACTTGCTTTCCTGGCAATAGTTTTAGTGATGTGATTTGTAGTTTACAGTTGAGAGAGGTTTTTTATATATACCGAGGCCAGGATTTCAACTGTAGCTCAGTCAAGCACTTGAATACCTTTTGTATTGGATGTTCTCACAGTCTACAGGAGTCTTTCTCAACTAGGTTAAGAAAGCTGGAGACAGGACAACATCATCGATGTATGAGTATTTAATTTCTGCTGTTAAGCTGTTGGGGAAGTAGGAGGTATTTAACATGTTGTAGAAATTACACTGCAAAGTACATGGTATTACTGAGCTATCTGTATCTTCCCTTCCAGACAAGAGTGGATTAAATATTTTGCTCTGTGCTGACTTACTATAAAGGGTAATTTGCAGCCTTTTCTCTTTTGCTGAAGCACCAGATTCTAAATATGTGTTACAGAGTTTGCTTTAAAATAGTATGCCAGTGTGGATGGCGTTTCTACATATTTAATTATCTCTTGAAAAGGGAGTGAAAGTGGATCCATGCCTTACAAAGCAATATGGCTCTGTTTTGCACCCTGTGGCAACAGAACTAGATCTCTTCCTCTCAAGTAAAAATGAAAACAAAAGCTCTTACTGACTTAGTGCAAAATTGGCAATCTACTGTTTAGACAAAACCTCTCAGACTAGCAGCTTCTGCAGCCAAAACATACAAGTGCAAAGTTTCCAATAAATGATTATTAACTAGTGTGTGGAAGTGAAGCCTGCTGTGAGCTTTCAGTCCCTCTAGTTGAACTGTTTTATAATGGAAGCTATCAAGATATTTCATAGTACAGAAAAAGGCAACAGAATAATAAAATATATGTCCTAGAATTCTCATGTGAGGGTGAGTTCCTTGAATTTGTCAAGCTTGCTGGTGTGCCTCCAGAAATTTTCTCCAAAATGATGACTAGTTCTTTAATTACACTTAGATATAGCTGTGTTTGTTGGTGGTATTTGAAACTACAGATTGAATTTAGTACTGTAAGTGTCATTAATCTGGTGAAATAAAAATGCCGAGTTTTTAATAAAGTCTCAATTTAATGTTTTTAAATGCTCTGAAGAGATTTAATGCTAAACCAGCTGATATAAATCTGCTCGGCTCCTCTGTAATCGTCTCTTTCAAGCATGCACCTCTCTTCAAGGGAATTTGGCTCACACTAATTTCAAAGCTGTTTACTGCCCACATGAATTTGATGGACTCTCACTTTTATTGTTAAAAGTTGTTAACATCAGAGGTGACCAGGAAACTGAAGTGGCAGAGTCTATATATAGTATTAATTGTCCTGTATTTTTTTTAGAGTACTACAGAAACCCCCTAGTCTTTCTGTTGTGCCCTAGATGTTTAGAGCCCTTGTGAAAGAGATTGTAGATTTGAGTCAGTCTCTTTTGAGCCCCGCATGTGAGATTTTTGGCCCCTGTTCTGGAGGACTTGTCTGTGTAAATGGCTGTGCCTTGCTTTTTGATCTCCTCAGCAGCGGTGTATCACTGCCGCTACTTGATCTTGCTGGTTGCAAGGCATTGAGAGTTGGAGCTTTGTAGCTCCATCAGCCTGGCACATAGAGATTTCACACAGTGCTAAATGAAATAGAAATATGCCATTGTTTTCATGATTAAAAATGTTTATTCCTAAATAAGCTCCAGTATTTTTTTTTCCTGTGGTATTTTGTTTTTCCCTGTGTTTCTTTAGCCAAAGGTACTTCTCATAGCAAGCCATCAAACTGGTATGTTTCAAATGAGGAAGGGAGAACATTGCTTGATCTGTGTTCTAATTTATATATATATATGAAACATGCTGGATTGGCCTTCCTTCTTATGTAAATCTTGGTGATTTCCTCATTCAACTTCTATAGACCCGTCATCATTTATACTGGTGTGGTGTGGAGTGAGTCCAGATGAACTCCTTTCTTTGCTTAGTTTCCTTGTATGGGATAGCTGAGAAGACCTTGCCCTGGGTGGTCAGGATGGAGCTGCCTGCGTGTCAGTGAGTGTATTTAGCCATCCTAATCGTAAATATTGTAGTTGAGAGGCAGTCGTATTCACAGGGGAGCTGTATCACTGCAGTCGCTTCAGAGCAACAAAGAGCAGAAACTGTACCAGCCTTGAAGATGAATCGGTGCTGCGGTGATTAAAATGATATACATTTCCCATGTTCCACGTAGGAGTCGGCATTGTTTTCCCTGGGGATTTTCGTCAGTCTGTAAATAAAAGATGCTGACGGGTTCCTTGGGGAGCAGCTTAAGGACTGAGAACATCGTTAGCCATTAGATACTCCTCATTAGTCAGTGGCTGACATATAGGGGAAGGCGGGTAGGGTGCTGAGCTTCAGCATTTTTCCCCTCTCTGGCTGAGTCACGTCTTCCCTTTCCAGGGCTTGGTGTCCCACTGTCTAGCTGAAATGGGGGAATACCTGTGGATCAGCCTCCAATAGTGTTTGGGGGGTGTGGAGGGGAAAAAGGATCTCAGGGACTCAGTGCTACGTGAAGTTAGAGAAGTGTAACTTCATGCAGCAAGGAGCAGGGAGCCTGTGTATTTGCAAGTGTGGGGCTGACAGGGCATGGATGCTCCTGGGTACCCTGGTACAGTTAATGAGCACTGCTGCTTTTCTTCCATCAATGTGGCAAACAAGCCAGAGAGGATGAGGGGCAGCTCATGAGCCCAGTAGCTGTCCTGCTCTTTAATTATTACTGTTTCCAAATCCCTTTCAGTATTCACAGCTCAATTTATGTGCTAATTGGCCCTTTTAATAATCAAAAGACAGAGACTGCAAAAGTCAGGGTGCGCGTTCTCATGGCAGTGCCACTGTGTAGCTGTGATAAATTATCTGTGGCAAATGTTCTGTTGCCTTGTGGTGCTTGGCCTCTAATATCCAGCACGTTTTCTGCTGGGTCTCATGGCCTCCTGTGTGAGAGCTGGTCTGGGAAGGAAAACAGCTGAGGGGAGACTAGCTATGAAGTGCTGTGGTGCTGATGGAGCAGGGGAATGCTGAGGCATAAGAGAGGTGGATGATGTTTCAGGGAGGATTTCTACGCTGGGGATGGTGTTAGAGGAGTGGAAACCATGCAGCTCCTCCCTCAGATGGTGTGTGAAAAGCTCAGTGCTGAGTGCATGTTGAAGTGTATTACCCATAGCTCCTCTTAGAGTACAAAAACAGGATTCTTCATTTTTACCACCTCCCTTGGCTTCCTGTGTCTGCCTCCTGCCCCTGTCCCCCTTGAGATCCGAGGTGGAGTGAAAAGCAGCTTCCTCAGTGCCTCTGGCTCTTCTCTCCGCTGTCACATACACCACAGCATTTTCCTGGAGCTGCTCAAAATGCAGCTATAATTATCGAGTACATGACTGCTCTCATTCCCTCCCACTCACCCTCTGGTACCTTGTGCTGGGCTCTGCTTTTCTCTGCAATTCCCCTCACTCATTCCTAGCATTACCACCTCCCCTCTCCCTTCTCCCAGCTGCACCTGCATGTGGGACAAATCTCCTTCTGCACCCCATAGCCCTTCCTATGCTCTTCCAAGGCCCAGGCAGCAGTGAAGCTTTTCTGTGACATCCATGTCAGGAAGGCATTAATGTGTCTGGATGCAGGTCGCCTTCTGCCTTGGGATGCAGGTTTACAGTGTCCCCAGGGTCCCTTGCAAGTGGAATCAATGCCTCTTTTTTTTAGGACAGGCAGTTTTGTTCTGACATAGCAGTGTGTGCAGGAAGAAAGGAGATGTAACACCCTTCCTGCTGCCAGCAGCATCCCAGACAGCTCGGATGGGTGGAGTGGCAGGACCCAGCATCTGCGCTCCCATTAGCAGTGAGTGAGACTGGAGAAGACTCCAGGCTCCCAGCTGCTGGGGAGGATATGTGTAATAGTATGAGCTTCAGGGGATGATGGGGGAAAGGGACAACTTTAGTTGGATGAGGGATGGATTATATTATAAAGCATGTGAGTTTGCTTTTCCAGGGCTTTCTTAAAGGCACATGTAAAAGCAAGGAGTGTGGGTGCCATCTGGCCCTTTGGCTTTTTACAGACATCGCCTGTAATTTTTCCTGGAGTTGAGATGTATCCATTTGTACTTTTGGAAAAGTCAGTCATTTTGAAGGAAGCTCTTTTTGTTGGTGCCTTGGCTTCAGGAAATATTACCGTGTTGCTCGCAAGCCGGTAAGAAATGTTTTACTTACTGGGTGTTCTCCTTCACGTGGTAACTGGTCAGTCTTTGGAGCCAGCCCTTTTAGAGAGAAATCGAACATATGCTGTGCTTTTATTTATTTTTAATCAGGTCTTCCACATCATCAACAAGAGACATTCACCTTGAAAGAAACATGCAAACTCTGTTTTCACTCTTTACAGCAATAAAATTGATAAAAGAGCCTTGAAGTAGAAACTATTTTCTTAATTTCTTGGTAAGTTTGTGGAAAGTAAAGGGGAGGTTATCTGATTTGTTAACAGGGCTTGGAAAACTCCCTTGGGAGATGTTGCTATCCATTATGACTGTGAGTCTGTGCAAAGAGTCTGCAAAAATAAGCAGATGCATCTAGTACGTGGAAAACAACAGTCATGATACTGCCTTGAATAATACACTACTGCAGGATCTTGCTGGAGGTGAAATAAGATATAACATGGGAAAATCAAGAGTGAGTGTTGAAAACCAGGAGGTAGCCAGGTGTAATGCATAATTACTTAAAAATATCTTTTCGTTTATCTTCTCTGCAGGCTTTGATGGATCAGAATTTTCTGGTCTGCTCCTAAAAGCAGTAATATTCTTTTTCCTTTGTTTTCATGGAAAATAATGAACTGAATACAAGCTGATTTGTTTCAAGAAAGTCTGCCTTATTAACTAGGGACATAAAGAATTCATGCTGAAAATGTTATAAGTCTGAGTTGCGTATAGCTTGCAGTTTTTGTGTTAACCCATCCTTTGGATTTCTCTTCCTTCTGGTGGAAGGGATGTTGGTAGGAGGGGAAGATGTTGGCATTCCTAAAAATACATGTGGCCCTTAGCAGAACAAACATAATAAATTATTAACAAGAAGTATTTGCCAAAAGTGGTCAGTAAACACACAATTCAGTGGGTATTCCCAGCTCTCCCTGGAGGTAGGTGGATGTGTGGGTGGCTGGGGCAGGGCTTCAACTTCCATGGTTGAAGCAGCCAAAAGGGAGATATCTTAGCAACATCCATGCTTGGTGAGAGATATAACTCAAGACAAGGGCTTAGACTTGTTAATATACGTTGGTTTTGGAAGAGTAAGTTTCAGACTACATATTGCTTCAGTTTTGGGAAAGAATGTGGGAAAAACCTTGGGATTTAGCAACTTGTGAGGCTTTTTCTCACCTGAACTTTTCATGTTGGAGGTTTCAAAGAATACCATTTATGAAATGGGATGGGTATAGGGGGTTGGTATTAATTTCCAGGTGATAGGTCCCAGTTTGTCTCAAGCCAAAAGTGACCAGATGTAATTACCATATGGTGGCCGTATATAGATAGTTATGGTAGTGTGGGAAAAGAGGGAGAGATGAGGAAATGAGTAGAGCACTGGCTGTGTGGTGTTGCATCTTGCAGTTATCAACATCAAAATATTGCAAATGTATGCATGCAGCGGTGCAGTTTGCTTGAAAATCATAAATTTTAAATCCTACTTTTTTGTTGAATTCTTTGATTTGCCTCACAGATTTTGAGCCTTTAGTTTTCATTTTCAAGCTTTGCTTGGCAAATGTGAAGACTGCAAACCTAATTAGAAAAAGAAGGATAGAGATTGTGATTCCAATGGGTCATGTAATGTACAATACCAAATAGAATGAAAATAAGAGACCTGGCAAGAATGGCAGAAAAACATAAACAAACCTTTTGCAGCTGATAACGAATTCTCAGTGCTCCAACTAAGGGGTTGGCTCCAAGAATAACTGGGTTAGGTTTTCTGACTTGAATTCGCTACTAGGTGAGGTGAGATTGTGTAATGAAACCCATTTGGCTTTAACATTTCAGTGCTTTGCATCTAATATCTTTTTCATCAGAGGGGCAAACAACTGTACCCATATGAAGATCAGTCTCGCTGTCTGCATCAGTAATAATCTCTGGGAGAACTTAAAATAATAGAGGTGAGTTTTGGGAATATGCACTGCTTTTATCGAGACTGTATGAATTCTCTGTTTGAAAAAAACAAATGTTACTCCCCAGTGCTGCCATTCTGTCACTTTTCTTTCCCAGCAAATAAAGATATTATGCATGGTGTAGTAAATTATTTAAGATCAATATACTTGGCGAATTCTTATCTTGTCCAGTAGGCTGAAGATGAAAAATTATGCTGCATGTTTCCAAACAAAGTGTTTCATACATGATAAATAGTCATTAAATTGTGCCTCACAGATGACATCATACCTAATAATACATTAGGGGGTCTTTGTATCTGTGCAGCTCCCAGGAGTCAATTATTTTGTCAGCTACTGCTGCCTCGTGAAAATAGCAGACTTTTTCACCAGGGCCAGGCAGCTAGCCATGAAAGACTAACAAAAGCAGATGTGGAAAGTGCTAGGGGAAATTGTGGCATTGCAAGGCCAGTGTAGGCAAAGTGAATACTTAGAAGTTTTGGAAAACCTTTAAGCTGATGCTTTTTTTTACCTCGTCGTCTTACTGACAGTATCAAGGAAGGCAGAAGCAAGTTGTTCAGCTTTAAAAACAACGGGGAACAACTGAAATTTTGTAAATGGGGGCATACACCTCTAAGTTGAACACAGGCTTAATGCCTGTGTAATGATGTGCCTAGAAGGAAGCTTTTAGCTTTTTTGCTTTATATTTGATTAGTTACTAATAGTGTCTACATGAAATTCCAAACTCAGTCCTGGTTAGAACTTGCTCATGAGAAGTTGAAAGCTGCCTCCTAGTTGTAGTACTATTATTTATGTGCTGAGTTTCACTTCCTATATTTCACTGTTAACATTAATCTGCAAGCAGTCAGTGTACCTATTTGTATCGTATGTAGCATATATCATATATGCCTTAACTGGTTTAGCCTTGTTTTAGAAGTGTTTTGCTGTTTCCTCTGAATAATAGTGCTAAATATCTCATTTTTTTAGAGAGTCATGAGCATGTGTGAATTATAACAGTCTTATATGGCCTTTCTTTGGAGCAGATGCAAGTCCTGACTTAACTGGTAGTTTTTCTTTGTAGCTCTAGCTCCTCCATGAGCTCTGATATGTAAATATTTGAGCATTTTCTCTCCTCCTTTACTGAAAATTTTGACTTTAAGACTTCATACTGGGGCGGAGGTGATCTCCAATCCCTGTTCTCAATGCTCACCTATGTCAAACACTGGAGATGCAGGTTGTTCGAGGTGTCTGCAGCACAATCTCTCCCTGCACCATCTGCATGATGGTGCACTGCAGCTGATAGGGAACTTCAGGCACCTCTTCAGCTTGAAACCCTGTCCCTCATTAGTCTTTCCTTTGGTGAGAGTTGTTAACAAGGTTTTCTCAAAAACATGTACCTAACGTGGTTTCTGCTTTTCATCTTTTCTTAAACATGGGTATTAAGGTGGTTGTATCCAGTGGATACTGATGTTCTCAAGTTTGAATAGACTCACAATCAACTTGAAAACCTGGAGAAACTGGTGCAGGCTGGATCTGGTACTGAACTTTCAAAGCTGAAAGCATGGAATAAATATGAGCAAGGATTTGACACTGGTGTGTTCTCACTTGCTGCTAAAACTATCTGTACATAACCAAAAGCCTTTCAGATAGTGAAAATTATTCAGCAGTAGAGTATGCCCAGCAAATGTCTGCATAAAGAATGCTTCAGAATGGCAATTTCTTATGATAAAGAAACATTTGTCTTGATTAAAGCAATACCAGTTAAAAACATTTGTGATTTTGATGACCTTTATCTCTGGATTCAATTTACTGTGTAGCCTGTGTTTCAAATGCCTAAATTCTTTACATCTTTCACAACAAATGGTGTTGGATGTCTCCAGTAGTCTTGGAGGCTACCCAAATCGGTCTTAGACTGGCTGTGAAGTGACCTAGAGAGAGCCTCTGCAGTAAATTATCCTTCTAAGAGGAATCCAGCAGGTTTTGCTGGAGCATCCTGCTGCGATGAGAAGCATGCAGTGCTCACTGATGCGCAGGAGGACCATAAGGTGATGAGGAGCCATGCTCGTGGCACAGGCAGCACTGGGGACCGTGGTGCTCATGGGGGTGGGCATGACTAACCACCAGATGCTTCTGGCCATTTCTGTGCCACGGTCTTTCCTAGTTGCTACTCCATTACTGTAAATTAATTTGAAGCAGTGCTGTGCTGTCTGTCATGATTTTGCTCAAAAGAACAAGCTGATAATTGTCTTAAATTGATCCTGCAAACATCGAGGACTGATGGTCTCTGTTTTTCATCTTCCCACCTTCACAGTCCCAGGGCCTGTGTTTCTGTGAGGACTTTCTGAAGCCCTGAGAGCTGTCACCCAAGCTCAGTGCACCTGTGAAATACAGTTTTAATAATTTTGCCTGCTCTTTGATGCTGTTAAAGGGTTTTTGTCTTGATGGCTCTGCTGTTGGCCACTCTGTCTGAAGTCGGACTAGTTTTTTGAGTGATGAAACTGTCCAAGGAAATGATATGCTTCTGTGGTTTGGTTTTTTGTTTGTTTTTTTTTGTTTTGTTTTGTTTTGTTTTTTTGTTTGTTTGTTTTTTTGTTTTGTTTGTTTTTTTTGTTTTTTGTTTTTTTGTTTTGTTTTGTTTTGTTTTGTTTTTTTTTTTGTTTTCTGTAGGTTTCCAGGGCTGAGACCCTCCTTGGAAGGGAAGGGTCATCTAAGACCTTTCCCAACATCTTTCTTCAAGTACATACTTGTTTTTCTGATGAAAGTAATTGAGAGTTGGTGTGTTGGGAGTGCGTGGTGGTTGTGGTGCTGGCCATCAGCGGTCACCTTATCCATCTGCTCTGACCTTGTTTACTGTGTGTGAGTACAAAAGCTGATCTATTGAGTCTTCCTTGTTTTAGCTGTCTGATTCAGTCATCCTTATAAAACACTGTTAGTCTAATTCCAGCAACATGCTTTTGCTGTCTTTCTTTTCTCTGAGTGTTTCTGTGCAGAAGAAAGGTCAAAAAGAGGAGAAGGTGAAAGTGTGGGAGCTGAACCACGGTTTCAAGCCAAATGGGAGGAGTACATTTTGAGAAGGAATATTTAGGACAAGAGGTGGAACAGCCTCAAATGACACTTTAAGAAACCAGTGGAAAGCTACCTTTATGACTCTTGAGTATTTTGGGATGGAATTTAAGGACTGTAGGGAAAAAACTTAAGCGTGAGAAATAGTGGCTGGTATGGTGGGAGTTAAGAAGGCTTTGTAAAGGAGCTTCTATAAAACAAAAGAAACTCACTACCTAAGAAAAAAACTAGAATACTAATTTACCTGTTAAAACCTTTCATTTTGACTAGCCATGGCTGGATTCAGTTCACTACAGTAATGCTTTCAAGTATATATGAGTACAGCCTTAATGTTACAGCTCTCAGCCAGTTTAGGTAGGACACCTACATTCTGTCACTATTGCTAATAGTACTGAAAACAGTGTTTTCACCATACCTAAACCCCATGATTTTTCTAGTTCAGTGTGGAAATTGTTTCCATTGCTTCAGTGCTAGCAATACGACTATACATTGTGTTCAGAAAATACGTCCTTGAAATATCCTTAGTTCTACCCCTTTTTTTCATTTTTAGTGTCTTCTATTAGTCTTTCTTTTCCCAATACCCTGTTATAGGGAAATTATTTATAAAACTCTAGGAGCAGATATATGTATAAGACTCGAGAGCACAGATATCACCATATTCTTCTGATCTCCATGTGCTTATTTTCTATTGCAGTGCCCAGAGCATGTTAGGAGATTATATTATTTTTCCTGTTGTAATTAATTTCTTCCTGGGTGGATATGGGTTGGGTTTTTTTTTGTTTTGTTTTTTTTGCTCTTAGATGTAGTAATCCTATGTTCTGAAAGTGTAGTGTGACAATTTGTGGTGCTTTGAGAAGGAATTGGAGCCTTATATCTGTTCATATATTTGAACTTCATGCACTGTGTTTTGAGAGAAATCACAGTAGATCTGAACTTCTGAGAGCTCTTCAGGATTCCAGGTGGAGGCCCCTTCCATGTGACCAGTCTTCTAATGCAAGCAGAATCCCCATAATCCAGAAAATTGGAGCTGTTCTCAGGTCCTTATGTTGGCCTCTAAAACGCATAGTTAACAGCTTCTGCAAATCTTGCCTCTCTTCCAATTCAGCCCATAAAACCTTGATATTTCCTCCCCTTTTTTTCCTTTGGTCTTTTCTGTCTAGGAATTACCTATACTGTTGTTTCTTCTCCCTGCACCCAAAGGAAGCTAAGAAGAATTAGATTTAGGGAAGGAGGAATGATTAAGTCACCTAAATCCATGTTTCAACTCCTGTGCAATTTCCCTGGGGGTCAGACTTAGTATTGAAGTGAGCAGAAGCTGCGAGAGTACAAGGGCCTTTTCTACTTGAGTGACTTATTTAGGCACCCAGATAAGTGTTGAGAAGACTAATTTCAAGCAAGACTTGCAAAATGCAGTACTGGGGACAAAATTGTGTCTCCCTCTGAAAGTTCAGCCTTGCCCTGGAGACTTATGGCTCAAATGAGTTGTTTAAAGTGCATTTTTAGGAAGATGCACCGCCTGATTTCTGATGACTAAATAGGAAATGCATGGGATTGACGTAAATCTAGGGAAAGGACTGCAGTGTGCTGTGAACATATCCATCTCTGCACAAAGAGTAGAGGCTGGCATGTTTAAAGCAGCACTTCTGACCTTGGGCAAGTCTTTTTTTTCCTTCTTGTTTCCTGCCTTTTTGTCAGTTCAGCCTGATTTTACTGTCTTTTGGGGTAAAGTATACCAAATGGCACAGAGTTTTCCTAAGCTTAAATGGGCATATCAGTACTGCTGTATTACACATAATAGTATACTTTGCACTTGGTTTTTGCATAGCCATCTGTGTGCCCTTCCTAATGCTAGCTATCAGCTGAGGGTCCAAGAGCGTTCCTGCCTTTTTGTGGACATTTACATCCATGAAAGGATTAACGGTAAGAAGGGAAGGGGGAAGAGCAATTGAAAAATCAGGTTTGTAATCAGTGGGTGAACCAACCAATCCTGGAATTTGCTGAAGCTCCTGGAATATGGTCTGTCCTGCTCTCATGCACTTGCTCCCCATGCAGCAGTGCACAAACGTTGGGGTGCAGCATGGGCGGCCTGGGTGGCTAATATATTTATTGAAAATTAACAGCCTGTGAAATTACTGTGACAACACAGCATTATGGAAAGACTGTGGAGACACCCAAGGGCAGCTGCTGGGACCATGCTCCTTTGGAAATGAGTGATTTGCTGCTGAAGAGCAGCCTGCCTTGTTTGTGAAGCATGCCCTCAGTGCAGCCCAAGCAGGAAAATACACTGTGCTGGCTGCTCATGTTGTAGCAGGATGGAGTTAAAAGTTAAGTTCTTCCTTTTGAGGTTTTACAATGGGGCTTTCAAGTGCTGCCCAAAAATGCCAAATTGGTGACTTGATAGTTCTGCTTACTGCATTATGGAAAACCACATTGACCTTCATTTAATTTCTTCTTACCTGTCCTTAAACCTGAATTTTTCAATATTTATAGATCAAAATTAGGGGAGGAGGAAGGATTCAAGCTTTCAGATTCTAGTGCAGTCCAGAAACTTCCCTTGGTTGATTAATTTTAAAAGGGTATACACAGATACAAAAGCAACCCTTTGCAACTGTGCATTTTATGACTCCATAATAAAGCCTGAGCTGAACTGGAAATCGACCACTTTTTTCTTAATAGAAGCAGTTACCCTCAAGTTTGAGAGCTTATAAGTCACAGCAAGTAGTTGTGCTGACCTGAGCCATTGTCATGTTGCCGGTCTGTGGTGTAGACATATTCTGGAGCCTGTTGGCAGATGGGGTCAAATTAAAAAATGGATATAGGCATCTACAAAGGGATTTGGGCTTCAGCCATGGACAATTATCCACCATTTCCCACACTTTGTCCATGTAGCAGTGTCATACTCTAGATCATGTTAGTGTCATACAACAGATCATGTTAGGTACCTCTGACTTAAACTGATGGGAGAATGGGAAGTGCTGCTTTGGGGACACAGTTGAAGGAATTTGGATTCTCTAATTGTATTTCTCCCCTTAATATGTTGAGATTTCTTATCTGTTTAAAACTGACATATTTTGTCCATTTTGTATGAGGGTTGCCCCATAAATAGCTCCCTCTTTTGTACTGCTGTACTGTCTACATAGCAAGTCACTCCAACTTGTAGAACGGTGGGAATTGCCAGAACTGTGGGTTGCAGTAATATCTTTTAAAGAAGGTCTGCTTTACCAACCCCAACTTTTTTCCTCTTTTGGTTATTTTGATACAAGTGGTTGTTCTGGAAATATTTGGCTCCTTTTGTCCATCTTGTAACTGCACAGGAAGCATTGGGTGTATTTTCTTCATTTTTGACTGTCCTTGGAAAAAGTCTGCATCAGTAAAAGCACATTGCAGGTAACTGATACCTTTGGATATTTGCAGGCCATGAGTGCCACAGATAGTCTGCAGTTGAGCTACTGGATGGAAGAATAGCTTGCTTTAAAAAAAAATAATAATTTTTTTAATCTTTTACAGAACGGTGTTTCTCATTTATTTAGGTCATCTGTTACAGGGAGTGGGGGAACTATTACTCCTGCTATCTTCATGCTGCTTGTGATTTATTTTCAACTTAAGTATCATGCTGGCATCACACAGGACATTTACAGTTTTGAACTGAGATCCCTCTCTCCCTGCTTGGTGGTAATGCCCTATCAATTCCAAATGGCAATTAATGCTGTTTCCCCAAAATTGCTTCTGCAGAAATAAAGTGTAATTGCAAAGTAGTTGCCCATTACAGTGATTTATCTTGTCACTGACTGATTTGTTATTTAACTCTAAAACATTTTATTGATGTCTTTGGAAAGTGACTACGTGACCTAAGTAAAAATGTTAAACTTATTAATCATGGTAAGTTTTCTCTGCTGGGTTTACCATATACATGAATTATGTAGCTTGTAAAATAGGCTGTTTATTATGCTAAGAAAATACAGTGCTGCACTACAGGCAGCACATAGTTTTAGTTTTATTAGCCTTGAAAATAAAAAGTTCAATAGATAAAAAGGTTAAGTACAAGTCACTTGGTTCATTTTTTATAGAGTCCCTTTGAAGATAAAGATGCTGTGTCCATAATGAATAGTGTTGTTGTAATTAATTTCCAAAACCTGAAGTTCTTATTAAGTTGCAACTGAGAGGAAAATCACCTCTTTGCCCCGAAAACCCCATGGGTGATGGATTGCAACAATTTAGACCTTTCTGAACCTTATAGATTCCAAAATTTTTACATTTGTTATATTTAATAGAAGAAAATACCTTTATTATCTGTTGGATTAATTTATATTTCTGGTGGAAAACAATATGACTAATAACACAAACTCCTCTTATTGCTGCAGAAGTAGTAACTGTCCGAATCGTGCCAGTCTTGACTGAGTTGTGGTGTTTCTTACAGAAGTAGGGAGAGGAAGAAAAAGATCTGGAATATTTCTGCAGAAAGAAAAGTAAGAGAAGGAGAAGGAATATAGCTCTACTTGTGATGAGTCGCTTGAGATGCCAGAAACAAGCAAAAGAAGATAGCAGATGCCAGGAGGAAGAGTGTCTATGTTGTAGAGGAGGACCTGAAGGATAGGGTCTTCCTTGTGTCTCTGAGCTCCAAGATAGCGTTGAGCTATGAGTAAAGAGGAGTCAACTCAACTTTAAATCAATTTACCCTTTAATTGGAGCATTTGCTGGATCTAATGGGAAAAGATGAGCTCAAACCAGTTCATTTTGTACATAGAGGTGCTTTGTGCAGATCTCTCCTTTGCAATTCATCTTCCTCATGACAGGAATAGATGTGATAGCTGTGTTTCAAGTGAGGAAGTGTCAGGATAGGCACCTTGACAAAACTGAGGGACAAAAGTCAAGATCCATCACTCTATCCCTTCTTGAACCAAGCAATCTGGGAACAGAAAACTTGGGCACTTGCCAAAACTGGCAAGAGGAATCATTTTAGCCAAAATCCTGTCACTAAATAAATAAATAAATAAATATATTGGAGCAAAGTTCTTGATGCTGATTAAAAGCAAACCTCATGATGACAAAAGCATTACATTTTCCCATGCAGTAAGGGTTGTCCCCAACACTTCTCTTGCTGCATTGCAACAGGAAGGAACATCACACCATACCCAGAGTAAGATTTCTTTGGTTTCCATGTCTGATGAGAACATCTGAAAACAGGCCAAAACTTGGGCATTATCAAACTGGTATTTATTACTCACCTGTTTATATGTTCCATTGCTGGAGAATCTGAGCATTTTATTTACAAGACTGTCCACATCCTCTTTCTCCTGCCAGTCCTCTGTGTCACTGCAAGTGATAAAAAGATGCTCTGATTTAGGTCTTGAAGACTTACGTGTGTGTTAATATCCTGTTGAATAAAAATGCAGCTCTATATAACTCTTTCTAATTTCCTTCTGTGTGTAATGCCCAAAATATTCATTGTACAATCTCATTTTATTTTATTACTTTACCCTTTTTAATTTTTCTTTTATTCATAATAAAAACATAGGATAAGCAGAAAAGAGGAAGATCAAATACAAGACTGCCAACAGATAAAGAACATTGTAACATGAAATAGGAAATTTCATGCTATTAATATTCAATCGCACGGGAAGCAGGTTGGTCAGGGGAAACAAATCAAAAAAATGCGGGATGGGTACCAGGCTTGGAAAAGATTCTTCTGCCTGAAAAGTAGTCTGAATCATGTGATGGTCCTCTAAGCAGCAAAATAGCTGGGAGTGTTGAAATTTACCGACATGTATCTTCACTATGGAAGTCCTGTTTCTTAACTGGGATAATAGATGAATAAACGTTTTGCTTTTAAAGAAAAAAACACTTGAGGAATTTGGCCTCTTGGCCTCCTCTCCTGCTGCAGATCTGGGAGAGTGGGGTTATCCCTGGACAAGGTTCACAAACTGCCTTGTCTCATTCCTCACCCATAAATAATATTCCATATGGGATGTGCTCTGTGCAGGGTGTGCATATGAAACTGTCAGCTCATATTTGGTCCAAACAGGTGCCAGCCTGTGATGCAGTTGAATGGAGGAGCCAAGCTGTATCCCAACTTGAACATCAACACTGAGAGGGGCTTGGAGCAGGGTGTGGCTGGTTTTTGTCTGAGGGAAAGCTGTGAATGTTTGATGAGGGAGGAAGTAAATTATTTAGGTTTTGCATTACATAATGCAATTTGTACGTTGGTCAAGGATGATATGAAATCATAAGACACAGTCTCCAAATTCCTGCTTCTTTCTGAGTTGCAACATGTTCTGTGAGCACAAAACTACTCACCTATCTGTGCGTTTAGTGACAATTGCAGAGACTTTTGACAAGAGGTCATTAGGCCTTGATCCTCAAGTCTACATTTTAAGCAGTAGCCATTAAAATTAAGGGATTTCAGTTTTTCAAAGTAGCACCGTCTTACTTATTGAATTCAGAACCATTGTTCAAGATGTTACAGGGTTATTAATGGCTCTTGTGGTTTCTGGTGTTTAACATTGGCCAGGTCATGGCTGAGGAAGTATTTTCTTGTTGTCTGTCCGTAATGTGTGTGTGAGCTTTTGCCCAGTAAGGGTCTCTCCAGAACTGATGCTCCCTGCTCCTTGGGGTTCCTTATGGTTGCCTCATCAGCAGTGGATGGTCCTGTCCTAACTGGCTGGATTCAAACAAGCTCTTGGCTGTGTGTCTGCTTTGCTAAGGCCATTGAAGTCAAAGTCCAGCAGTAGGTGCAGAGCACAATGGCAGTGAAAGACTGCAGGATGTTGAGATAGGTGCTTTTCACAGACTATTTGACATGCTGTAATCCACTTCTGTACTTTGGTAGTTCATTTCATTAGCTTGCCACTCCCTGTCTAAATATAAAAAATGCATGCTGAAAAATCGATTACTGTCACTTGTCAGTGTGCCTCATTTACCCTGCCTCAAATGCCTGGGGATAATTGGCAACAGTGGAAAAGTTAGCAGCCTCCAACTGTCAGCAAGGTTGCAAAGGCGCAAAACTGGCTCTCCCATCATGACATTGGCATGTCGGCTTTGTAAGGGTGTTGAAGCTGGATTTGGAGGGTTGGTTCCTATTGCAAGCTTATTCTTGCTCAGAAAAGCCTCCCCTCTCTGAATTGCTCTCTGGGACAGACCATTCTGTTTTCCCAGCTCTGCAAACCTGTCTGTAAACAGCTTTCTGTGAGTCAGTTCAAAGAGCTGAAAGTGCTACTTAGGGAAGAAACTGTCTTGGGGCTTATACCTCTGAAATAAGTCCACATGTATAAATTGGTTCAGATTGGTTCCCCAGCTTACTCTTGCACTGAAGTTTGCATGGAGTCCTGGGAAGTTTTCCTGAGGAGAAGTAAACCTTGTGAGTTTTTGCTTCTTGGGAAACACCAGAGAGTTAGATGTACTTGAATTATACTACAGCCTTTCTAGTTGGAGATGTGATTTTGGAAATGACTCCTGACAAAGATTATAATATCTCTAGAGTGCCTTGTATTTTAATCCTTCAAATCTGTAATATTTTCAGACTCTGCATATTGATATTTTTTTTTCCTTTGGGGTTATTAAGAACAGTAACCACAATTAAAATCTTGGTACAGGGCATCTCTGCTGAATTGCTATGTTTTTTTATTCCTAGTTAATCAGCAGTAGGTCTCAGGGTGTAAGTGGGTGGTCTTCCATATTATCAGTTACTGCAGCTCTGTGGACCAAACCTTGAAGTCTTGCAGTTTAAAGTATATTACTTGATGGAGCAGCTGAGCTTTTGCCCTGTCATTTTGAATGATATTCCATAATAGTATTTAATGTGATGTTAACTTTCAACAGGAGCATGACTAAACACTGGAAATTAAATTTTTTGACATTTGTCTGTTGTTCAGTATGGTTGAAATGCAGTTTGGCATCCTTTTTAAGTAACACTGCATCTTGCGCAGATAACGTGCTTGGAACATAATGAGCTGTCAAAAGATTATAGCAACAGAAAGGTCAAATAATCGCTTAAACATGGTTAAAATATAAATCTTGAAAACACAGTTGGGCTGATTCTTCCTTGCATTTAGTTAAAATGTTTAAAGAAATCCTCTAACTCCCATAGTTCTGTTTTCCTGAGATAAATACAACAGAAAGAGATAACACAGAGAAAGGAGAAAACCTCTTATGTTTTAACATCATTTTAGAGAAATAAAATGAAGCATCCTGACTTGACAGGAAGGCGCTTTCTTAACATATTTTGCAAGCATGTTTGTCTCTCAGTGCAAATTAATTACTAATTGCCTGTTATGTGATGTGTTGAAATTAGCTCTTTCTTTCTTATCATAGCTTGAGACATCTTTGCCTCCTACTTCTTAAGGAGGTCAGGGCTTCAGCCTCCTCTGGAATCCCAAATGAGATTTGTTAGTCAGGCGTAGCAAAATCTAATCTCATCCAGAGAAAAAGAAAAAAAACAGACCAGAAAATGATCTGATTTTCCGATTTCATGGCCAAGGTTACCCCGGAAAGTGGCATTTAAAGCCCGTAACTAAGGTGGCATGCCAAACTAAGCACTAATAACAGAGCAACCGTGTGGAAAGATATCGCTTTAACAATTTTACAGTTGCTAAGTGTGAAAATTGTAGTGTGGGCAAGCTCCTGAATCTGCGGCAATTGGTTCAAAGAGCTGAAATTGATGCTCGGTGAGAAAACACTCTCGGCCCCTGTAACTCTTAAACACCGGTGAGGTCGGCTCCTGCTTTTGCTGTTCAAACATAAGGCTGAACAGCTTCATTAAAGAGACTTTTTTTTCTCTCTGAGAATAAAAAAAAAATAGCAACAACACCACATATTGTTGGTTGGTGGCTTGATAGGATGGTGTTATCAATGTGATCTTGTGCCTTACAGACCTGAAAGAAAGGGGATTAGGTGGCTGCACTTAAAAGATGATGCATTTTTGCTTGTTCTAAGTACTTTTCTGCTTTTGCTTCACAGACACACACGCTGCTCCTGCATGTACACATGTGCATGCTTGTCTTCCCTTGAGCTATGCCTGTGCACTGCTTTATTCTCTGAAAATACCTCCCTGATGCAAGACATTAGGTACTATGCATACATCATACGTGTCTCTGGGATGGGAACTGTGAGGTGATGTGTGTCAGGAAGTATTGAGGGAGCAGATTGAAAGGAAGTGTATGTTCATGTTTGTGAACTTACCTCTGGACTGATTTGCTCTAGAGGAAGTAAGACACCTTAGAAGAATAATCTATTGAATGAGTTTGTACGTCAAAGGCTGGCTACTATCTAGTCAGATATTAAACCAGCCAAAGGTCACTGTGTGTCTTCTATAATTTAGCAGCCAACCTTCTAATCCTAGAATGGTAAAGTAGTCATACCATGGCCTGGAGGTAGCGAGGGCTCAAATCCCCTTTGTAAAACTGTGTTGTCAGACCTCCCTTCTCTGGCAGCAGAGTTGGCACTTGCCATCTTATGCAGCAGATGCACTGTCCCAGGCACATGTGTGGTGACAGACCCAGTCCACCAGAGATGGATGGGCAGCCAAGGGCCTGCAGCAGCAGGAGGCTTTGCTGGAACTGGAGGAGCTCTGCAGAGCTCCTGATGGCCCTCAGGGAAACACGTCCGGGAGGAGAATTGTCTACAGCATGAGGAGATGTTCTTGCCTCCAGTGGCTTCAGGATGTGCCTGAACTCGGACGAAGGCACTTTGGCTGCAGTAGTGCTGTGGGTTTATGGGCTGCCTCTAAAAGGCTTTGGGTGAGAAATTGCAATCAATGTTAGGTAGGTGCCCAGAAGTGCTGATTGCAGTAGTCCTTTCTGTGAGCCTGGGGGGCTTGAGACGATTCCTCCTCCTGACTGATCCAGTATCAGCATCTTTGCAGCTGAGGCCATTTGAGTGCCTCAGTGAGGCTGCAGGGGTCAAGCTTTAGCAAGCTGTTAGTTAAGCTTGTGGCTCTTAATCAGCTGTCATTAGTCAGGCTTGGGAAATCACCCCAGTTGCTCTTGGGTTGGGGGTGGGAATACTAAGCCTTATCTGTTTGAAAGCATATTTAAATCCTGCCACTGAAGAAGTTGTCCCAGCCTGTGAAGCACAGTTAGGGAACTCTTCATGGCCAGTGTGTGTTTTGTGAAGACTGTGTCATTATTTTTTTTCCCCCTCTGTATTTCTACCATTGTAAGCCTTGAGGTTCTGTGTGTCTTTTTCGCCTAGCTGGTTTTAACTCCTGCCTTTTAAAAGTAAAGAGTCCTGTGTGATGGCACGAGTGAGACAAAATGTGTTGGTTGTTGGCTGGGCTGCAATAAGCTATTTTTGCACAAATTTCTTCTGTCACCTCATGTTGTTGTCAGCATGTCATGTTTCCAGAAGCAGAAGTCTAAAGCAGCTTATATTTAACACTCTCCAGAGAGAGACTGGAGCCTGGCGTGCTCATGTGGAGTAACGATCTCTCATCTTTCAGGGATAACCCATTTGTGCAGGCAATGAGCATTTGGTAGGTGAAACCCTCACTTGTTGGGTGGGAGTGAACGAATGCTTTAGCACAGGCTCCTGCCATGGATGCACAGCCTGACAGCAAGTGCTCAGAGCTACGCAGGCCTAAAGACTATAAGGTAATATTTCTCTTTTGGTTTTCAGAAGAAAGCTTCGAAAGCATCAGAGGGCGGAAAAGCAGAGAGGACTTCCACTGTTCTTGTGTTAGTCCTTGTCCATCATAAGCACTAAGTCATATAATCCTGCCCGTAAACTCATTTTAACATTTTCACTGCACCACCTGCTCCAGATAAACTGGAGGTCTGGTTTAACCTTATTTGGAAGCAAAAGGCTGAAGTTTAGACTTTCTCCATATGGAGACTCCTAGTGAAATGAAAGAAAATTAAGGGAAATGCTGATTCAGTTCTTTTTGTAGAACCCTGTATCACCAACCTCTCCATTTTGAAAGAATTACGAATATGTTGCTGCTGTCAGCATGCCAAAAAGAGAAGACTTTACAGAGAAATTATAGATGTGCAGAGCTTAAGCCTCTGCTTTCAGGTTCTGTTGTACCTACTTGAAATGGGGGAAATAAAGCAGTCCCACAGTGTGTCTTTGCAGCCCATCCCTACCAGCTCCTCCAGGCATGCTAAGACTTTGTAAAGAGACTGGGAGAGACTGGGAAAAGCTATCTCCCTTTAAGGAGCAGCCTGAGCAGCTTCTGACATTAGGAGCAGCAGCATCCTGCTGCCAGTAACCATGATGTGTTGAGGTATTGGGTCCTGGCTGGAATTTTTGGGGTTGGGTGGTTTGGGTTTTCTGTTCCTTTTTTCTTTTCTTTTCTTTTCTTTTCTTTTCTTTTCTTTTCTTTTCTTTTCTTTTCTTTTCTTTTCTTTTCTTTTCTTTTCTCTTTTCTTTTCTTTCTTTTTCTTTTTTTTAATTTTATTTTTTTATTATTATTTTTTTTTAACCCAACACAAGCAAATTGAAGGTATTTGCAATCAGGCTGTATTGTAGTTCTAATCTATAACAACTGTGGAGATAGATTTGTCAGTTCCTCCATACTTATCTTCTTAAACAAAAGAATTGTTTAGAGCTGGCTCAGTCTTAAGATGCTAGAAAGACTGTTGTTGTTTCAGTGGGTTTGGCTTCAGAAGAGGGATACTGAATAGGATATTCTGATACTACTGATACGAGATACTCTGCATGGATACTTAAAACCACATCCACTAGCATGTACTGCAAATTTTTTGTGGTGCCTAGATTGTATGATATGTATTTACCAATATAACTCTGGTTTATCACACATTTTTAAACTTTAACCCTTTGTTCACATGCTTTAGTGCATCAACCATGTTTCTTGCAGCCAGAGATATTTGTACTCCTGCCTCTCTACTTCCTAAATGAACAGATGTGACCTCATACATTTAAAGTGACACACACGAGATATTTCTGGGTTTACCACTAAATGCTTACATTTCTATCTAACCTTTCTGGGTCAGGGGGAGGAGACCAGGGGGTGGGTATCACCATACTCAGTGATTCAGTCTGTCACTTGCCTGAACCTGAGATGTCACTGCTGGCTGACTGCTGGTATCTATATGGGAGTATCAAGGCACCTGTTAAAAGCTGTGTTTTTGTATCTCTATCCACCTTCTAAAATGTAAGGGAAGGCGAAATGGGGAGTAAATGACTGGAACAGGAAGAGGTTCCAGCCTTGGCAGAAGTCAAGAGTGCATTGCATTCAGCCCTTACCTGAGCTGGAGAAGGGCTGGGGGAATGATGCCATTTCTGGAAGACATCATTTCACTGTTAGTTTTCTGAGGCTTTGAAAAAAGGAAGGAGCGCAGGCTGCTTACTTTTTTCTCCAATGAAAAAGCAGCACAGCCCCTCTGTGCTGGTAGTAGTTCCTCCAGGTCGTCTCTGCTTCTGAATCGGTGGCTAGTCTAGTAAATAATGAGCCTTTCTTTTTTTTTAAAAAACCTTCAGATTATGAAGTATTAGCTCCTAAACAACCTAGGGAAGCAGCATCTGGTGTGTCTATTAAGCCATATGCACTCAAATTCAATGTAGCAACAGAAAAAGACAGGGTGAACATTAATTACGAAGTCCAGTGATAATAAGAACTGACTCCTGTAGAGATGATTGGTACTTGAAATACAGTTTGATTTTTAAAAAAGAAAAGTAGGAAAGAAAAGCCTAATTGACAAAAGCTGAACTTTGCATATTTTAAAAAACAAAAAAAAGAAACAGCCCACAAAAAAAGACCAAACCCATAGACATTCCCCAACATATGACAATTGAACAATGTTTCATAACTAGGCAAGAGGTGAAGATCTAAACATGGATAACCTGGTTGATAAACAGGTATTGTGCCACAGTGCTCTGTAGGGGTTGTGTGGATTTAGTACTGTGGATAGAATAAAAGCATTTCAGACCTGAGGTCAAGGCTGGGTATATTCCTGTATGGGGTACACTGTGTTCTCTTGGCCATTTCTTCAAGCCCAGCTGGCAGGAAACTTCCCTGGACTAAGAAGGAAAAATCTACCAGTCTCAATTTGGATCACCTGGGATAGCAAAGGGAGTGAACTTCATTGGTAGACATTAGCAGGCTTGCACAAAAGGAAAGAGTTTGCCCTGGTATCTTTGCTGTAGTTTGATGTCCAGTTGTAGCAGAGACAAGTGGAGGATGCTGTCTTGTTTTGGATGAAAAAGGTTAATTTATGTCTTGTAAGCTGTTCTTATGATTTGGCTTTGTTTCAGTCCTTGTCCCATTCTCCCTTCCCATTTGTTCCCTGCGGCAATTTTGACCAGAAGTCCCAGATCCTGCTATAAGTTTGCCTAAATAAACAGCTGAGGTGCTGTATGGGAAGAATGCAACTAAATGTTTTAAGGGTATATAAAGTATATGCATCACCAGCGAAGTTTCTTGCTGTGAACATTATTACAGAGACTACCAAGTGTTTTCCATGAATGTTTCTGAATTAAATTAGAAACTTTTAAAATTCTTCTCATAACTTTGACTAAGATAGCCTTTTATGAAATGAAAGTACCTGGGTTTTGGACAAGAAGTGGAAATTATTTAAGCACATGAATTATCTAGCAATACTTAGAGGAATGATCATTTAGAAAAAATAGTTTCCAATTAAAACCTTTTTAACAACCATAATTATAGATGCATCTCAGTACTTTGCTGTAAAGAAATACAGATGATGAGCAACTGGATTGTGTCTGAGTTCCCCCAGCATCTGTTACTCCTCTTGGCAAAATAAATTCGTGGGTTCTAGTAACTGTTTAGTAGAAGTCTAGCAATTTTACAGATGTGTTTGAGACCATTTGTACCTGCATTTCCCCCACATGGAAAGCCCTTCTGTACTTAGCAGGTCCTTTTTTCCATGTGTTTCTTCATGAAAAATTCTCGGTCTTGGTTTCTTGTCATATCAAAGCCAGGAATAAAAGGTAGGAAACAAAACCTTCTCCTCTTCCAGCACAACCAGATACAGAAAGCTGTAGCTAACATTTTGAATGGGAAAAAAATCTGTTGCATATATTTTAACATGTGCGTGTATACCTGTACGTACACTTGTGCGTTTGTGTAGGTATTCTGATTTTTAAAGGGAGGAATCCTGAAGGTAAAATGAACGCTGGAGAAATACAGATTTTTTTTTTTCTCTTCCATTGGACTAGCTGAGTCTTAGTTCATGTAAATCTGTTTTATGAAGTCACAAGTCTGAAAGAGATGCCTTTGCTTTGTGCAGTCAGCACGGTGCACCAGACTCCTATATTCTAAACTCAAAGGAAAAAAAAAAAAACACAAGAGAGAAAATAAAAATAATTTTAAATAGTCTCTGTATGGAAATGCTTAAGCAGCTCTCCTTTAGATCCCAAAGATACCAGGATGCACATTTCTCGTGCTAAAGGAAGCAGATTTTCCAGCCCACAGAAGAGAGCAATTGTTGCTTTCATGTTCACGGGAACAGTAGCGAACATCTTCCCACATATGAACAGCATCAAAAGAGCCTCTGGTTTGTGATAGTCTGAGTCCTGATGCTTGGAGATGTGCAGGATGCATGCAGACTGCAGCTTGCCTTGAGATGCAGGTGTGTCTGCTTGCTCCTGAAAGGTAAATGTGTCGATCTCAAAGGCAGAGTTGTCTTGTCAAGTAGCCTACACTGATGGCCAGGAGATCTGACTTACTTGGTAGGACTCTGTTCGATGCATGTGTGATACAGAGATGGCCCATATATTGGTATTCAGACTGGGAGCTGAACTGCATAGGCTCAAGGGATTAAGCCAGCCTCTCTCATTGCATTGCACTCATGAGAGCTGGCCAAAAACTGAGGTCTTGGATTGTTGTCAGTTTTGTTTTGTTGTCTCTCCTCTCATCTCTCCCTGGTGTGCAGCTGTTGATAAGCACAGCCCTTCCAGGTCCTATAATGGAGAAATCAAAAGGAATCTGCAGATATGCTTCAGACCTGACATGATTGCAGCAAAACCATACAATGAGCCCAGAATGACTTGTTCTTGGCTGCTGTTCACTGCAGCCGCTGCCTTACCAGACTGGGTAGCATCGCCAAACATTGTGAGCCACTGAGTTATTGACTGCTAATTGCCGTGGTTGTCATTATTAATCTTATTTCAGATTCTGTGATTTCCACTGCCACAAGTGTCCGTTTCCATTTCAATCCCCAGAAATTAACAGAGTAGGCGGTTTTCGAAGCGTTTTGGCTGTGCTTCCAGTGATAGGTTTGAATACATGGAAATAGTCTTATTGAGTTGTAGAAAAATACACGCCCAGCAGTCTGAGTTGCTGAGGATAAATCACTGCATGATTTGTCCCTTGCCCAGAAGGCTTACCTATTAGTCAGGTAAGTGGATTTGCCTTGAAAACATCCAGCAAATTCAACTGTTGATGGTTTTAAACTCCACGGAGCAAATCCGTTCACCTACAGGAGGACTCTCCTGCTTCATTCACCTAGAAGTAAAGTTGAAAGATTAAAAAGGGTCAGAAATGCATTTGACATCTGTGCCACAAACACGATCAAATCTTCATCTTGGGGGAGGGCGGCCTTCAGGTAATGGGATTTGGGAAGTTTCTGTCCTCTTTAAGACCTTGTTAGGGGACGTGATTGCCTTGCCACCTACTAGCAGGCCAATAATGAGACTTTTGATGGCTGTCACTCAGCAGGGAAGTGAATGAAGTTAGATGATGGTGATAAATTGCTTGCTATGTTGGCTGCAGAAGGGGTTAGGACAGGGCAATTGTCTGCCTGAAGCAATGCGGAGCAGGTGCACTCACACCTTCGCTCAGTAATGGGAAGTGCATTATATTAGACTTAATCTGTGCATGCATGTGAGAGCAAGTGCTGCTAGGTATTGTGGGGCTATTATTGTCATAAAATCCTTAAAAAGCAGGAAAAAAGCTAGCTAGTAAGCAGAAATATCTTAATTTGTCTGACAAGGTCAGTAGACTTCCAGAGAGCACCATTGCTGTGTTATGTAGGGCCAGCAAGTTCCTGGCCCTCCATTTCCTTTTAATCCGCTTAATTTTTTCCCCAATTTTCTCTGTGCAAAGTTCTTTTGCCCCCTTCCGGAAAATGCCCCTCACCTTTTCATCATGACTTTCTTTCTCTCTCACTATGGATTTCTTGCTCTCTGCAGTGGCTCCTTGCCTGTGAGACTGTACCATAGCTTACTTTTGTCCTGGTCACATGAAGGGTAAGGATGCTGTGTGGTGTTGCTCAGGATGAGGTGATGTTCCAGGGGAAAACATCGAGGAAAGGATATTTCCTGAAGGATGGAAAGTGGACATAGTGGAGAAAAGCTTACTGGAGATGGTCCAGAAAAATGATGCAACTGTGTAAATACATCTGGACCTTTCCAAGGGGAACTATTCTTGGGGCTGGAGTTGGATGATAAACTAAACTTTTCCTGACTAAATCTCTCTTATCAGTAAGATTTTGTTTGTTTCCCTGCTTTAATTGCTGGACAAGTTAAAGAACAGATTCTTTCCCAGGTCCCCAGTTACTGAGATGTGGCAAGTGGAGTCTTTGAGCTACATCTGTACCACACTCAAGATTATCTGGGATAAATGCACTCCTCAGTTTGTGTGTTGTCTGTAGTGCAAAGAATGTAAATATTCATTTGTTTTTGATTCAGTTTCAAGCAAAATTAATCTTGAGTCAAACAAAATTATAGTGCAAGCCTTAAACCAGCAAATTTTCTTCTAGAGTTTCATGCTGACTCCTTAGAAATAGCCGCTCAGCTGTCTGCATTACTGTGTAGCTACACAAGTCCGACTAATTTTGTTTTGCTTGTTGGTTGTTTTGAATTTTTAGAGTTAGATTTTCAAGAGAGGCAATCTAAAGTTAGGTTTCTACACCTATATTCAGGCATATAAGTGAAAGATGTGGAATAAAACCTCTATCCCATTGAAGCTAATGGTGAGCCTTCAATCACTCCTGGTTTTCTGAGGGGTTTTATTAAGTCCCTAGGGATGTCTAGACACTTACACTTACAGCACAAGACAAAAATACACACTCGTTTCTTGACTAAGTGTAGGACTTGGTCCTACACAGTCAGTGGTACTAGGAGTGATTTGAATGTTGTTTTCCAAATGGTTAAAGATTGGGCTTTTATGATTGGACATGCAGGACTTCTGGAAACCCACTTCTGGCTTAGACAGTTTTTACCTAACATCTTGCTGGAGTAAAGGAATGTTTGCAAAGGGTGATAAGTATTTGCTAAATTGGAACCTCTTTTGTTTTTAGAAGCCAAATATTGCCATTTTCCTTCTAGGAGGGAGAGACCTCTAGTAGCAGCTCGGAAACATCTCCTCACTGTATCCACAGCGATCCAGAGAAATTTGCTGGACTTGGTTATGGGGGAAAAAAAATGCCTGCTTAAGCAGGATCCTTGATTAAATTTGAATTTGTAGCATGGGATAAAAAATGTCTCTCTTCATAAAGGGTGTACTTTATGAATCAATTTTCTGTGACGGTGGTTGATGGAGGCTTTATACAGAGCGTATGCTTGGAATTTAACTTGGGCACAGATGCAGCTGCAAAATTTCTGCCCTCTTTCCTGAAATCATTGCAGAAACATGTACGTGCCTTCATACCTAAACAGCAAATGCTTGCGTGGAAAGAAGGTGACAAATACAATTCCTCTCCCCGGGTTGCTCTTAAGAATATTAATTGCCTGTAAAGCCAGAGGTAAATAATGGAGAGGGTGAAAAGAGAAGGGAGAGGCCAGGAGGGGGTCTGAGATGCAAATACCTGCACAATATGGGGTTGAGCTGAAGGCACTCAGATCAAAAATAATCACGCTGCCATGAAACCCAAAGGTAAACAACCAGTGTCCTAATAACAAATGTTGTCACTGTATAACAAAAACAAGGGTTTTCTATGCATATGCCTGGCTAGGACACTCACTAGCCTGCAGCTGCTCATTTTCTTAGTTAATCTGAGTGCCAGTGGGCCAGAACCTGATTTGAGTCTTACCCAGGGACTGGGGGATGCAGGGACTTTGGCATTGGTGGGGACTGCAGGCATAGAAGCCCGTTCTGCATTTAGCATTACATGTCTCTTGAGATGTACCTTACAATAATCAGTTGATCTAGTAACACAGTCAAAGAGTCAGGATTTAAAAAAGACTTTGCTTTCTGAATTACAAATTGCAGTGAATTTTTCTTTAGAGCAGGTGTTCTTACGGTGTGAGAAGATCTGGATGGAGCAGCAACACGAAATCTTTCAGCGCATGCAGACCAGCACGATTTCCCATGCATATGGATGAAACGAGAGGAACTATTTGTATTTTTCCCGAAAGGCTCTACCGACGTCTGACATATTACCGCAGGTCTTCCAGCAGAATAACAAAGAAAACAATAGTTTTCCTCTGTGGTCTCATCGACTCTCTTTAAGAGTTCTGGCTTGGTATTAACAAGTAAACAATGTTTGCTTCTGCTAGATTGCCTTATGCTACAGAGATAAAATAAAATTACCAGGAAGAGAAGGTTTTATAAATGAGTTACTGGGGTTTTTTTCCTTTCTGAAAACAACCCAAACCAAATGCTGCCAACAGAAAGGAGCAAGGGGAGAAGTCACTGAAGGAGGAGGTGATTGGATATGTATTTATTGCATTTGTAGGAGTACATTATTGCTGATTCAATGAAATAAGAAAATTGTTTAGGCTTGCCTGAATGAGCATTACTTTATCTAATCAACCCTTTCTAAATTGGTCTTAATGTACTTCTATAAATACATTATTTCCAAACCCCAGGTTGTGTGGGCAGAATCAACTCTGCTCTGGCACTGAAATCTGCCCACTCTTTTTTACCATGTTGGAAGGCACTATACCCTTCCCCCCACTCACCCCAGAAAGATGGGTTAGGAAATAGGTTGGAAGAATAATGGACCACGTGTGGCAGAGTGGGACAGGTTATTTAGCGGTGGAGTGCCAGGTTCTCTGTAGGCAGGCTGCTGAGTGCAAGCCTGGGCTGCCCTAAGTGTAGGACTGATTTGGGTGACCTTCTGGGAGCCTTCTCCTGTCCTTCAGACCAAGAAGACTTGGCATCCTTGTGCCCATGAGGTCTCTGGAGTGAGTTGCTTTTCCAGGGACATGGAAGCCAAAATGCCTTGGCATTTAAGTACTGAGAAAACTATGTCTTGGGACTCAATTGCTGCCAGGCTCAATTTGGGTTTTTTTTAGAAGAAAACCACCAAAATGTGATACAGAAGGCTTATTTCATGAGGAAAAAGAAGGATGCACTGCTAGAGTTTAGCATAACCTCAGGCAAAGGAGCTGTGGTGGTATTGATTGGGGTGTGGCAAAGGGAAGAGCCGCTGTCAAACTCTCTAAGGAGTGGTGTGGACTTTGCCCCGAGGAGCTGGAATCAGGGACTAAGCTCTCGTTCTTGAGCTGGTGGGCAGGCAATTTTCTGGCTAAGGAAATAAAGGAAGGTTTGAGCACAAGCTGATGTTTTTTGCCTTGCTAGCAGAGCACACTCCTACCAGAAATTAAGCTGGGACTGTTCCCTTAAACACATTAAGTGGTTGTAATTGTGCTGTTATTAAGCTGAAATGATATATCTAAAGGTCTTCATGCATGGATCATGAAAGAGCTAAATAGAGTTACAGGGCTGGGAAGTAATAAACCATGGATGGACTCATAAAAAAAAAACCAAAAAAAAACCAAAAAAACCAACAACAACCCTTGTCAGTTTTGTCTTTGATAAGCAGTTAATTTATCTCAGAACTGGCAGAATTCCCTGTAGTTTTGTGTAGGGAATTTCTAAGTTATGCTATGAATATCAGAGTAATATTTGGTTATCTGAGACAACTGACAAGTGTTGGAGCATGACAGCTAAGTCATGTAAGCAAATTCCAAAGACAGGTTGAATCTGAATATATTACAGGATAAAGGCTGCAATAGGTGTGTATTATGGCAGAACAAAAAGAAAGATTGCTTTAGTTAATGTCAGTAGAGGCTCTGTCTACATTAGCAGGTGGGACGACATGACACATTGGGGAAGGATTTATAAGGTGAAGCAGCACTCTGAGAATCTTGCAAGGGCCCTGTTTTGTGCTGACTGTGGCTTGACCTCTTGCAAAATCCCAGAGCATGGACTGTGAGCAACACTGCCCTCCCAGTTCACATCTTCAGGTTGAGATTTATCCCCCATCAATCCATTTTGCACAGATGGTATTGCGTGCTGAGGGATGGTAAGTTGGGATAATTGAGAGGTTCACTTCAGAAATACTTGTCTGAACCAAATTTTCAATGTAAGTCCATTTACATGTACTAACATGGCCTGAAAGGAAGTTACAGTGAGGTGGGGGTCAGTCTCTTCTGCCACGTCTCAAGTGAAAGGACAAGAGGAAACAGCCATAAGATGCACCAGGGAAGGTTCAGAATAGATATTAGGAAAAAAAAATTCACTGAAGGAGTGGTTAGGTATTAGAATAAGCTGCCCAGGGTTGTTTTGGAGTCACTGTCTCTGTAAGTGTTCAAGATGTGTCTGGATATGATTTGGGGGTGATTATGATGGTTCTGGATTGGTGATTGGATTAGATGATCTTGCAGTTCTCTTCCAACTTCGATGGTTCTGTGATACATTGCATTTTGCAGCATTTACTTCGTTCTCACTTGCATTATTTAAACAATTCTCCATTTTGGCGCCAGAACTTGGTAAGATAGTAGCTTTGCTAATTGTGCACCTATAAACTAGGGTGTCTTTCCTCCATCAAACCATGACACTTGACTGTGCACATATGAAATGCACATCACTGTTATGGGACTGTTTAGGTGATCCTGTTGTGAGTGTATGGCTCAGCTGGTGAACAAGTCTGTCCAAAGGAGAAACCCTTAGCAAACAAAAATGCAAGCTCTTCAAAGAGAGGCAGTGAAAGCAGCCCAAGATCTGTCTGTCATCTAAGGAGAGTTAAAAGCACATTTATTGTCCCTTCTGTGATGATAACCAGGATTTTGGTGCATAACCGGCACATTAGCAGGATGCTTCCCACCCCACTATACTACCTTAATGGGTTGTGTCCTAGGTTATGTCCATTTGATGCTCAGTGGTTGGAGAATAGTCCCAGGTAAAGACTGTAAGGTGGCAAGGTATCATGGCATACAATATGGCTCATGCTTCTTAGGGGTCTGAGCCATGAGAAAAACAAAGTTAATACAAAATTAAACCTGTAACTTGGAAACTACAGCTGAGGAGCTCATGACCATTTATTTTAAGTGCTAAAATGTCTGTGGGGTTGAGAATTAGAAGGAGGGATGCTGCAAGGGTTACAAGGAAAGGTCTCTCAGGGGCAGATGTGTAGGGAGGTGGTAGCTATTACACTGCGAGGCGTTGCAGAAGAGCAGGCTTAAGAAATCTGACAACAAACAGACCATATTCAATCCCTGCACAGCGATATGAGAAATTTAATGCATAGCCTTCTGCAAGAGCAAAAACGTCATCGGTTTTACCCATTTAAGCAGCAATCTCATTGAAGGGAAATAACAGATAGCAATCTGGATTTTTATTTATTTGACACACTTTAGGAAAGATGAGAGCTAGTTTCTACATTTGTTCATCTTAGGAATGGCATACAGCTCTCTGAGTAAGCCACACATAAGTGTCATAGACTGTGGTGGTCTATTTTGGATTTCTGAGAGTTATCAGGTAAATCCAGAGACAAGCAGATAACATACTCAGCTTGAAAATGATAAGCATGGAGATATGAAAGCCATTCCTTTCCCTGATGTTGAAATGTAAAGATTAGTGGAAATGTCATGGCTTAGAATTCATGAAGTAATGTTTCCCTAATCAACTATCAGAATAAATTGCCAGAGTGCAGTATATTTATTTCTTTCACATGAAAACGGGCTAAAGGCATGCTGAAGCAGGTGCTATAGGTATATGTAAAAACCCTTATACATAACGTTTTGCATTACAGGGCTTATCTCCTAATTGTGTTATGCCTGTGATTAGCTACTATAAAATAGCTCCGCTCACAACCTCATGAATACTTGCCATAACATGCTCTGCAGGAGGGGCCTGCCCAAACACAGTGCTGCTTGCTGCCCATTTACCTTGGCGGGGGGTATGGCCCGTGTACGTCTGGTGGTGCTGCATCCTTTGACTCTTTGGCAAGTAGGAGGTAGAGATTTCCTTTTGCTTCATTAGAGGTCTTGGCAGCCTGCAAGTGGTTTGATGCTTCCAGGTACAAGTGGTAACGTCTGAGCGGCCATATCCATGTTGCTTCTGTCATTCTTGGGAGATGCAGAAAATGCCAGATTTAGGAAGAATGGGGGATAGAATTTGAATAAGCATGTCCTATGCCTATAATTATAAAAATATGTATACACACATACACATGCCCCGCTGCTCCTCAGCTGAAGGTATCTGCCCCATCACATTTGGACACTAATTAGAATGAGTGAATTCTCAAAAATCTAACAAATTATTTAGACTAACAAGCTTGTTTCACTGAAGCAAGTGAGGGAGAGATCACTCCAAGTGCTCTGCTGGCACATCTGGAGGGACAATAATTTCTGACTAGGAGTGGCGATCGGGGCAGATCAACTCTTACTACATTAAAGGAAAGACAACAGGTGCCCTCAGCTCTTCCTGGGATATTATGATGTTTGTGCTTCCCTGTTCTGCAAAGGGAGCAGGGTGTAAAATAGCTCTGCTTACTTCTGAAGGTGCTGTGTGAGCAGAGAGAGGAAGATGCCCCCTGGTAAAGAGAGTTCACGAGGTAAGTAGGAGATGAGGGACATAAAGCAGAAAAAGCACAAAACCTCATGGGACAATATAGGATAACTCCCTGCTTGCTGACCTTGTAATGCGAACCCCATGGGCCCAGTAAGTGTGCCAAAAATTATTGCATGCTATTTTGAGGTTATATTACCTTTTTTTTTGTCCAGGATGGACAAAATTCATGCTCTCTGGTCTGGGCTGAGATTTATAGCAGTGCAGGATATTAGTACTTTTCCGATTACAGCGCTGTGGTGGAAGGAGACTTCAATGCATCCCTCTTGCTGCTGGAAGGCTGACAGCCTGTGCTTATGCCTGCATATGTATTATCAAGGGTTATTAATTTCTTTTGGATGGAAAACTAAAATTAGTGTCCCTTGGCTTTTTCCTAACTGAAAATGGCTTTTTAAATATGTAAGAATCAGAAATCATTTTTTTTTGATACCCAGGTCCTTTCCTGAGTCTATCATTCGCGTGATCATTTGTCATCAAGCACAGTGGGTAGGAGGTTAATTGTAATTGCATGGTCATCTGGACCATTGTGTGATTTGAAGCACAGCTTCTCTGCTGTGTCAGGTCCAACAGTATATTATTTGAAAGCGTTACTGCCAGGTTGCTCTTTAAATCTGCCATGGGGGTTAAGGAAGAAGTGATTTAAACCTTCGATTTAGTGCTCTCCTCTTGCTGTCCGCTTCAGGCCACTTTACTAGCAATGGCAGAATGTGAGCAGAATTAAAATACAGAATTTTTAAATAAAATAAAATAAAATAAAATAAAATAAAATCAAAAGTAGCAACTGAGAAGGTGGAACCCTTCATCTTTGTAACTTAATACCATGTATCTTTGTTGACAACTCTATATGTAAATCACTAATTATTCTAAACTATTCAGTTCCCCTCCAGGAGATCTGGATTTCAACATTAAAGGCTGGCTATAAGGAATGAAAGCCTTGCACCAATTCCCCACAGGTTTTATTAAGCTGCAGAGAAAACCCAAGGTTTTTTTGCATCGTAAATAACAGTGATAGAGAGGTCAGCAATTTACCTACATCAGCGGAGATTACTGGGTTTGGAGCCATAATTGTAAGCACTTTAGGGCTTCAGTAATACATGTTTTCTACCTCAGTGAAGCAGCAAGGTAAGGAGAACACAACTGGCTCTGTTCAGCTGAGGTCTTCTTTCATCACTTTATGCCAGAGGTGATATACAGGAATGCTGTGAAGGTGTACAACTGATGAGGGATATCTGTCGTGGATTGTTTTTGACACAGACTTTTTCCCAACCTTTCCCTTTTTGGGGATAAAAGGCCATTTGCAGACCTGCCTGGTGGCTGGGACCAGGTCTGATGGCTTCAGTGGTGTCTGGTTCAGGTCTCAGGGTCGTGGTTTGGTACCACTCCCAGACTGAGCTGTAGGTTGCTTGGTGTGCGTATGTGGTGGTATGGTATGTGCCCTCTCATAGCCATGGGATGGCCAGCTCTTTTGTCCATTGATCCATTTGAACAGTGCCTGCCTGGTCCAGTGTGAGCTGGGGGTGGCTGTGGGCAGGACGAGGGCTGTGATCTCTGATATGTTTCAGCCTGTGAACACTGTGTGTTTGGCTGCATGGCCTTTGAAAAGAGAGGGCAAGGGGAAGATGCCTCTCTGCAGCCTGGTGTAGATGTGGCATGAGCAGGTGTCGTGCATCCCGGAGGAGGAAAAGGCAAGCCCTTGCCTGGTCTTGCAGACTGTAGGCAGCACTGGTGTGGCTGATGCTCTGTAGAGGCCCTGTAATGACATTGGCATGTGCTGAAAAGTAAGGTCTGGTTTAAACCCCACTAATTAACACTTTTTTTCTGAATTTTAAATTGAGTTATGTGTTCGGTTTTGCTTTTAAACTGCTCTTGCAGAGATGCAGGAATTGCCCAGACTATCAGAATCCATTCCTTATCTTTATACAGCAGGCAGTTACCATAAATCTCTAAACTCTGGCTACAGTCTTATTTAAATGCTATATTCATTTTCTGTTGTTTCATCTTTGTATCTATTTCTTACTCTATGTCATTATAAATAATTTACTTGCTTCTGGTCCAAAGTTCTTTGCAGGGAGACACAAGCTGAAGGCTTTTAAATTCAGGGCTCCATAAGCAGAGCATGTTCTTAACATTATCCCTGGAAGAGACAACTTCATCACCTTCTGCTTCTTTCCCCAGGCTGGAAAAAGGCAGCCTTGGAAAGCAAAACTTCCTATTTAGATTTCTTCTTAAACCTAATTCCTCAGGAGCAAATGAAAGCTTCTTTTTTTAATCTCTCTCTTTTTAAAAAAGAATTAAGACCAGCCAGAAATCTTCCTATGGATGAGTGTGCAATGAGCCTGATGCCTTTTCCAGCGCTGGCCTTTTGTCTTCTTTGTCCTCTATTTATATTATTCTTGGCCACCTTTCTTAAGAAAGCTTTTGATTAAAGGATGCAAACTGCCTCAGATCCTCTATATCAAGATACAGAAGTTTTTTTCAAGTTGCTTGGTATGTGAAAAGCATCCATTTTTGCACTGCAGTGCAGCTTTAGCAGATACCTGGTCTCTTCAGCTCTTTCTCTTTTTTTTCTTTGCCCTTCCATCCTGCTAAATGGACATCTTGTCAAATCCTGTTTGCACAGACTGACAGCTATAGAGGTCTTGGAGAAAAAGCCAGATCCCTCCACATACACCCTAACAAACAGAATCAAAATGTCAAGGCACAAGTGAAATATATCACTGTGCTTTCCTGTCAGATTTTGCTAATATCACCTGGCTAAATTGACCGAGGAACACCTGCATCAAGTTAACCTGGTTTTATTAGCAGTTGTTTCACATATTTATGTTTGGTTATGAATACAAGGACTGCTGGGGAGAGAGCTTTCACTTATTTCCTGACAAGATGAAATGTCCCCTCTTCTTCATACCAAAAGACAGGGCAGTGAGTCACTTGCAAATAGCACAGCAATTAATAAGGAAAGAAAAAATAATTTCACGGCCTGTTGTTAAATTAGTAATTCTTTAGAGTGTCTGGAGTTTCTGGCAGAACTAATACGCACTCTGAAGCTTGGGCAGCCTCGGTGCATATCATTTACCCAACAGCTGTAAGAACCAAATGCGGAGAAAAAGAGTGGTCCTTGATTGCAAGGGAAATACTGGAGTTATCTGCCTAGTAATCATTCAGCAGCCTTGTTCATAGATAATCAAGAAACACTTAGATTTGGCTTACATCTCTCATTCTTTCAAGATAAAAGTAGGAGAAACACTGGCTGGAACATTATGTGTTGAGTAACACGGGGGAAAAAAGGCAGGGAGCAACATACATTTGAGCAAGGAGAAGAAAATACACAATAAAAGTGCAATAAATTTCCCTTGTATTGAAGGGGAGTATTTTTATAGCAGCTTTCTGCAAATTGAATGCATCTACATAAATAATGTAGCGACACATTTAATTGCAACTATTTATTTTTAAATTTGGCTGGATGATGAGAGAATTTCTGTGCAGAATAATGATCCTTGTATTTTTGCCACTTGCACAACTTTTAAAAGTATCACTGCTGCGAAGTGTGCTTCAGGCTTGTGCTTTATGATATGGGGAAGTGGATTTGGCAGGAAGGACTTTGTAGCAAGCAGGAAGGCAGTGTTTGCTTTGCTTTTCTTTTTGCTTCGTATCTGAATTCCTGGAACAGTTGCATGACTGTAAAACAGTCATTTCTGGGGCAAGAACAAAGTCCATGAGAATAGGCAGTGGACAGGGATACTAGCAGGATGTATCCCTCTCAGTGCATTCTTTTGTCTCAGAGAACTACTGCTATAGTTTGATAAAGAAACTATCTTCTTGGCGTATAACTACATGGTTTTTTTCTCTGGGCTTTTGGCGTTTTTCTGACTGGACAGAAGTCAGGGCAGCTCTAGTTAATTCGTGGCAAGGATGATTTATCTCCAGCATCCAAAAGCCACAAGGCCCACTACCCAAATAGTATTGAGATTGGCTTCAAAATCGGGAGGTTTAAAGTGCAAAGTTTATTGATTTATCTTGTGTTTGAGCATTTTTCTTATATGCAGCAAGTTTTCCTCCAGAAGTAGGAGAAATCATACTAAAATAAATTCTCCAAAGGATTGGAATGTGGAAGCTCCTGACCTTATCTGTCTGATAGGGGAAGAGCCAGCAATGCCTCAGGTTGCCCTTTGTTGGCCTCATTCCTAAAGAGGAACATGTTTGGTGGAGTTACTTGGCAAGGCAGATGAACTGTGAAGTGTTGCAGTGTTCGTCTGAGCCAAAGGAGTAGTTTAATCAATTTAACTAATAATCTCAGTATTTTTATGTCTGGTTAATTAAACTGAAATCATGAAGTGTTCTATCTGTGTGTAATGGCATAACCGCTTGATGTTTCTGCACTATGTGTGTAGCTTGCTCAGCTTTCCTCATTAAATTTTCAGGGTATTAATGTTTGCCATATCCTCCTTGCATACAGTCCTTGATTTGCTGCCTCCCAGCCAAAGCCAGAGCATCCCATGATATATATAACTGGGCAGAATTTAGCTCAGTGAGACCTCCATCTGTAACTCCAACCAGTGTGCTCCAATGCAAAAACCCATGAGCTTCTACGGAAGGAGGTATGACTGAAGGGACGTGTTCCCCAAGAGACTCATCCATGTTTCTTCTGTGCACCTCTAAGCTGCCTGCTTGCAGTAAAATTGGCTAGCATCACCTGTACCTGAAATTTGCCAAAAAAAACCCAAAAAAACCCCAAAAAAACCCAAACAAACAAAAACACACACCAAAAAAAAAAAAACACTTCTGTGGGATCATTGTTCTGTGCATAAATCCGTTTAGCACACTTAGTCACTTAATCCAGGCAATTCTGGATAAATCCTTCCTATCTTTTTTTGGTCAGGACTGTGAAAGATCCATCTCCATCACCCTCTGATGGAATTTGAATAGATGTGTCTGCGGTGACATATGTTCAGCCATAGATTACAAGGGAACAATTTTAAAATAAATTGTCTGCAGCCAGTCCTGCCGAATTTACCTCCTGAGACAGATGATCATAAAGCTAGAAGCAAACAAGCCCTAAATATTTGAGGCCAAGTTTGAAAGGATCATTTTGAGAAGGTGTTAAGCATCACTCTAGGTTGGTAGGATGCTGCCTATTTTGGACCGGGAGAGGAAAGGCTGATTTCATACCACATAGAAATATTGTTCATGCAAATGAAGTTGTGAAAGGTACAGCCAATCAGAAGGAAATATTTTAAGCATTTTTGCTTCTCTTTATTGCCTGCATATGTGCAGTTTATTAGTTCAGGCTAAAACCTTAAAATGTTGGTAGAGTAAACACACATGGCATAAATCATCAAAATAAATCCTCCCAAATGTCATATTTCTTAACCACAATGGCTTACAATTGTCCAAACCACAGCATAATTAGAGAATCTTTCTTTTTTTGCTGGCTGGGCTCCAGATCCCTATGGCAGACTGAACCAGAAGACTAAAACCCTTTTATTGTAATATTGTGCTAGCAAACATGTAGCTTTGAAGAACACTATTTTCCAGGAGCTTTTGCCGACTGATCTTTGCATTACTGTCCATAATAGGTGTACACAGACAGACATAGGGGAGTTTTGGCTGCATCATTTTCAAGTTTGATCCTGTCTCTCTGTTGCCATTAGGGATGATGCTTGTTATTGCTATTCAGTCAGTGCCACTATTGAACTCGAGGGAGTTCTGAGCCTTGTCCATCAATCCTCCCCTCGCTTAGCGTGGCAGTGCAGCTTGAATGTTTAAGTTGCCATTTGTGTAACAAAGGATAACCTGGGTCCATGTCTTTGTGTGCAGAAATCCCCAAAACAGACTCTTGCACCTCTTGGATTATGTGCAGAGCTGGGCATCTCAAGTTATGTGTACAAGCATGGGGAAATAAATGTGTCTCTGCTGCCTTCTGTGTCTTTAATTATATTTTTCCTTTAGATGCAACATTGTAAATCATCGCATCCTCTGTTTCAGGGAGTAAAATGATTTCAGTTTGTCTTCATTAAAAAACCAAAGACAGTAATTTAAACATAATTTAAGTGCATCTTTGTCCCATTCCTCAGACAACAAAGTAAAAATACACAGATAGATTTTTATAGACAGAGAGATTTATGAAGATATATATTTTATAGCTATGATAGGCAGAGAAGCTGTAGGAACAGGATGTGGACTGCCTTTTTTTATTGTAAACCAAGCTGATCTCACTGAGCCCCAGATAGCTGGGGCTCAGTGAGATCAGCTTGGATTTGTCCCTTGTAGCCAGAGAGCGAGGAAGACTGCGAGTGCCTCCTGGCCTGAGAGCTGAAGGAGCCCTTGTACACACTTGAAAGAGCATCCATCTGCTGGTCACAGAAATTTGGGGTTTGCTAGGAAATGACACTTCACCTCAAGTAGTGCTTTCTCTGGAAATGTACTGGTTTTTCCCGGTGTGTTTTGGACGGGAAAGTTTGGCAAGAAGACCCCCACAAAACCAAAGCACAGCCAGCTAGCCCTGCAGTTGACACAGTTGGTGGGAGCACGCTTGCGCAGTGCCGAGTGCTTTTGAAAAATCTTCTGTGTCCCTTAAGAGCATTTATTTTCCATAGCTTGCTTTCCCTCTGCAAAATCAAACCCAAATGATAGTGTGGGTTTGCATATATGCCAGAATAAATCTCCTTCACTGCTCCTCCATCATGCTGCTGAGAGTTTAGGCTTGACTCAGGCTTTGCCTCATTGATTGCTTAAAAATCTTCTTTAGAGCAAAGTTAGAATGTGCAGAAATATAGCCCATTAGATCCTAATGTAAGCATGAGCGTTTTTAAATGTATTGTGTTCTAGGTATTTTTATGGCTTGCAAATGTAGCTGACTTGGGAATTTGATGAATTTTTCAGACTGTTGACATGTGATGAAGTTTTATACCATTTGGAAGAAACACATTAATGTTATTAGTGGCAGTTAATTCTTAGTTTTCTAGCAACTAATGGTTATGTCATAAATTGTTGTGTGACAATTTAGTTAGTCACGTGGTAGAAAAACGTGGTATTTCAGAGGGAGGAACTGAAAGTACTAATTTATTTATATATTTATATACTTTTCAAGGTTGTTTCGGTACTTAGAGCTAGAGCTGATTTCAATGTGGAGTGGAAATAATTCAGCCTAAGTTAGTGTGCTGTTGGGCAGAACAGTATGTAAAGACACAATGTTTTCTTAGAACAAAAAAAAAAAAGCTTAAAAGAATATTTCCCATTTGAGATACATGGATTGGCTTACATCCAAGGTAAGAGCTGAGTCTCTTTCTTCAAAGTGCAAAGATCTCAGATGCCCCACTTATCCAGGAAGCTCCAGGACACCTTTTAAAAAGACCTTAAGCAGGTCTTGGACTGCAGCATTGAGTGTTGGACTTCCCCAAAGATGCTGCCAAATCTACTGGATTGAAGCAAACTGGCAGCTTCAAATTGCAGTGTTTTATTAGTGGGTATTTATTTAATTCCCTTCAACTACCCAAGGCATAATACAGGAAGCAACATAGCACTATTGCAGATTGAGAGACAAAGCCTAAAGGAGAAATAATCAGGGCATTTTACACATTTTACTGTAGCTTTATAACTGTAGCAGCAATTTCAGTGTCAGCCTGCAGTTCAAGAGAGCTGTTAGGGAGGGCAGGATTAGCTCTTGGGAGCCTGCTTGTAAATTCTGCAGGAGGATGCTCTTTGGTGGGTTGCTGTAATTCTTGAAATACTTTTTAGAAGAGCATGGTGATCATCTGTTTATACTGGTTGGAAGGCATGAAGACAGTCCATTGTGGTTTTTGTTTCGTTTTTCCTTGTAAGTAAAACAGCGTGTCAGAAGCACAACCTGAGGCTTGGAGCCTCTCAGCATTTTAATTGATTCCACATTATAAAGACAGTACCTTTCTAAGCCCTTTTATAGGTTTTGGACACATGTAAGAGGCAGCAGCTCCCTCTTCTCAGTGCAAACACTTCAAGGCATGGCAGCTCCAGAGATGAGAACAGGATTTGGTTTATTTGTATCTTGTTTTTGCTCAGATCCTTCAGTTCTTGAGGCATATTCCCTTCACTGGAGCAATGTGCTACTGAAAGCATATTTGATGAGCTACAGAGCTGAAAACACACACATCCTTCCCCCCACACATACATACCTCTCTGCATCCTGCTTGTTTTTCAGCTGAGAGCTGGCTCAGTGTGGACTAGGGGTCTGTCCATGAGGAATGGAGTTTTACACTGCGGTTACTTCTAAAAGCTGTGGTAATTTGAGCTGTGTGCCCCTGTCCAAAGAAATTTGCAGTCTGAAAAGGTAAATGGCACTAAGGCATATGAAGGAGAAGCAAAGGGGGTTTGCAGGCTGGGGAGGAAACCTCAGGTTCAGCTGGATAACCTGTGCTCCATCTACACTAGGCATCCTTATCCTCATTAATTTTTGTTATATTTAGTCCTTTAGCTTTATTTATGGATTAATGGCACTGCCTTATGAGTTATACTTGTGGTTTCTGATTACTGTGGAGACTAATTTGGTGCTCTGCAAGGGAGACTGTGTAATTCCTGTTTGAGCTTTATTTTCTGGGACATATGAAAGGTCGCTTTGCTGATCCTAAGCACTTAAGTACTGTGAGCTTATCCTTCCAGCATTGCAAGAGTGCAAAGGGAGTAATAAGTTGGACCTTTTTCATATCTCCTTGGGTTTCAAGGCTTAGAGGGTCATGTTTCCTACCTTTTGGCTCTCTGGGGAGAAAACTGGAATTCTCACTAATACTAATTATGGGATGAAGAGACAGATAGAATATTCTCTAAGCAGCTGACTGATGTTTCACATTTGCCCTTGTTCTTGTGAGAGACTTTAACGTGCCAGATGCCTGCTGGAAACTCAATAAAGTGGAGAGGAGGCAGTCTGGGGGGTTCCTGGAGTGTGTGGAAGATTAACTTCCTGACACGGCTGGTAAGCAAGCCTGTCACGGGATGTGCCCTGCAAGACCTACTGTTTACAAACGGAGAAGGGCTGGTGGGAGATGCAGAGGCCAACTTGGGCATTGCGACCACAAAATGATATAGTTTTTGACTCTTAGTGAAGTAAGGAAGGGGGTCAACAAAACCTCTACCTTGGTCTTCCGGAGGGTGGACTTTGGCCTGTTCAGGGCACTGGTTCATAAGGGGTCCAGTAAGGCTGGACATACTTTAAGAAGGAAATCTTAAAGGTGCAGGAGCAGGCTGTCCCTGCTTGCTGAAAGCTGGAGGGGAAGGAGACCAGCAAAGCTGAAGAGAGAACTCTCACTAGAACTCAGGGAAAAAGAGAGCTTATGACCTTTGGAATAAGGGGCAGGCTACTCAGGAAGAGTACAAGATGTCGATAGGTCATGTGGGTGAAAGCTCAACTAGAACTCCATCTGGCCACTGCTGTGAAAAATAGTAAAAAATGTTATTATAAATACATCAGCTACAAAAGGAGGGCCAAGGAAAATCCCTATCCTGTATTGGATGGGGGGGAGCATTGTCACCAAAAGGCTGAGGTACTTAATGCCTTCTTTACCTCAGTCTTCAACAGAAAGGCTAGTCATCCTAAGGGCAACTGGTCCCTGAGCTGGTAGACAGGAATGGGGAGCAGAATAGACCTGCCCCCGCAATCCAGGAGGAGGTAGTTAGTGACCTGCTGTGCCACTTAGGCATTCACAAATCTATGGGGCCCAGTGGAATCCACCCGAGGGTGCTGAGGGAGCTGGCAGAAGAGCTCGCGTAGCCCCTCTCCACCATTTATCACCAGCCCTTGCTAACCAGGGAGGTCCCAGGTGATTGGAGGTTGGTCAGTGTGATGCCCATCCACAAGAACAGTCGAAAGGGGGATCTGGGAAACTGCAGGTCTCTCAGGCTGACCTTGTTGCCAGGAAAGGCTATGGAACAGATCTTCTTGAGTGCCATCGTGCAGCATGTATGGGACAACCAGGGGATCAGGCCCAGCCAGCATGGGTTTAGGAAAGGGAAGTCCTGCTAGACTAACCTTATCTCCTATGGCAAAGTAACCCTCCTAGTGGATGATGGCAAGGCTGTGGATGTTGTCTGCCTGGACAAAGTCTTTGATACTGTCTCTCACAGCATTCTCCTGGCTGGATGTCTGAGTCCAGAGAGTGGTGGTGAATGGTGCTACATCCAGCTGGCAGCCAGTCCCTGCTGGAGTACCCCAGGGCTTGGTATTGAGGCCAGTCCCGTTTAATAACTTCGTCAATTATTTGGACAAGGGGATCAAGTGCACCCTCAGTAAGTTCACAGACAACACTAAGCTGTGTGGGAGGGTAGGAGGGTTTGCAGAGGGATCTGGACAGGCTGGATCCAGAGGCCCAGGCCAATTATGTGAGGCTGTAGTGGGCTGACCCTGGCGGGATGCCAGGTACCCAGCAAAGCTGCTCTATCACTCCCCTCTGCAGCTGCAGAGAGGAGAGAAAGTATAACAAAGGGTTCATGAGTTGAGATAAGGACAGGGAGAGATCACTCACCAATTACTTTGAAGTGTGGATTATTAATTATTTATTACTGATAAAATCACAGCAGTATAATGAGAAGTAAAATAGATTTTAAAAACACCTTCACCCCACCCTTCCCTCCTTCACAAGTTCTACTTTCTCACATCCCAGCGGCACAGGGAGATGGGGAGTGGATGTTACATTCAGTTCACCACAAGCTGGGGGCAGGGTGGCTGGAAAGCTGCCTGGCAGAAAACGACCTGGTCGACAGCCAGATGAACATGAGCCAGCAGTGTGCCCAGGTGTCCAAGAGGGCCAATGGCATCTTGGCTTCTGTCGGGGGAGGCTCTGTCCCCCTGATAACAAGACCCAGAAGGACCACTCTGCACAGGGAGTCACAGATGTGACAAC
>JAWWES010000133.1:27839724-27916429 GCA_035583135.1 Lophotriccus pileatus
CCCTTTTCTGTTTTGTAGCACTGGAAAAGCTTGAGAAAGGCTCTTAGTAATAGATTTTTTAATACAGAAAATAAGACAGGGTAAGAACACGAAAATGGAAAAGGTGATTATTAGGAATAGTATGATGCCTTTAATTATTTTATTTACCCAATCGGAAAGGGAAGGGAAATGAAGCCAATTAAAGAGACCTGAGAACCCTCGGTCTTTGTTAATGGTAATGTCACTGACAAGTTGTTTTAAATTGTGAATGCTTTGATGAACACTTTCTGCATGGTCTGAAAAGTTAAGACAACAGAGTCCTTCAAAATCCTGGCAGCCATGCCCATGGGCAAGAAGTAGAAAGTCCAGGGCTGCCCAATTTTGGAGGCTTGCTTCTTTAACTTTTAAAGTGTCAGCTAAAAGTCCTTCTATGGCAATAGAGGTGGCATTGGCTTCCTTGGCCATCCAGCAAGCCATATGGGCTAGGGTAGAGAGAGCACCCAGGGAGGTTCAGGTTGGACATCAGGAAGAATTTCTTCACTGAAAGGGTTGTCAAGCATTAAAACAGGCTGCACAGGGAAATGGTGGAATCACCATCTCCGGAAGCGTTCAAGAAACAACTGGATGTGGCACGTGGTGTTGTGGTTTAGTTGACGTGGTGGTGTTCAGTCAAAGGTTGGATTAGGTGATCTTGGAGTTCTTTTCCAGCCTTAATCATTCTATGATTCTGTGATAACTGGGTGGTTTTACCAACAGGATCATATACATGCCTGTGGGTATGGAAAACCTCAGAGATGATTCTTGCTTCCAGCATGTGTTGCCTAGTGTTAGTGTGCAGCAAAGGCATGGGGCAGCTGGAGAGGAGAGGAGCCCTGCCCACTGGATGCAGTCTTCAGCCAAAGTTCGGGTACGGGATGGTTACAGGGATGTAACTGCAAATCATTTGATGTTAAGGCTTGCAGAAAATAATCTGCCAAGTAGTCCCAGCTGGTTGATGTTATTGGCTTGTTTTCCCTGTTTTTTGTTGTGTCTCCTCACTGGTACTCACTGTCTCTACTACTGGTATAGCGCATTCAGCACGTTGTTCAAAGAGGCCAGCTTTCATTTAAGAGGACTAGTGGTGGTACCTCCATCCACTCATGTTCCAAGAGTCAATTTCTTTCAGCATGTCTCTTGTGGGCTCCCATCTGCAGGGTACAAAGATGGTTTCTAATCTGATTGCTGCTGGTTCAAGGGATCAGTTCAAGCCATTGCTGTCCTGAGATGCTCTTGCTGCCATCCTTCATTGCAGCCATCTCTCTCTGGCCCATTTTCAAGTGCACAAGCAAGAGGCTGCACAGATGTTAATGCTCTGTGCCCGCAACATTTTGTGGTTGCTGTTAAAAATAAAAAGAGTGAAATTAATTTGCTAATAATGGATGTGCTACTAACAGAAACACATCCCACTTGTACCTAATGCTAGCAAGTTGTTTATGGCATATTTGCTATGTCTAAAAATAATTATTTTTTTTCTAGCAACCAATTTAATTTAAAGACTATTTTTACACATCAGTGGCTGTTAATCAGCTAAGGAGTTACCAGTTTTAATACTAAGAAGAAAGAAGCAGATCTCATCAACAGCTTAAAACTTGATTTCATTTCTTTTCAGCTGGTTTGCTGCAGATTATGGGGAGTCTTAAGCTCATCTTATATCTCCTGCTTTCCTATCCCCTTTAAAAGAGAGATAGTACCATTATGTGCATAACTGTACTGTGCTAGTTCTGTATATCCTTTCAAGAGCTGTTGAATTGGAAATACCAAGATAAAAATATAAGAAGACTAAAATAAGATTTAATTAGGAATTAAACCCCAGACATCCATGTAATTTTAAATAAAGTCATGTATACTTCATGAAGAGATTATAAGGTTGTCAGAAGACGAATAGTAAGATAAAGACCAAAACCCCAAGGTACCTGCAATTTAGGTTGTTTGTGGCCCTGTTCTGCTCTGAAACTAATTTCCAAAATGTCTGAGACATTGCTACCAGTGGCAGAAAATTGACATGGTACCAGCTTCAAGCACAAGACTATACTCATCTAACCACTGTCATCTCTGCTGTATCGTGTGGAGGCATAAGATGTCCCTGGGTCATCTTTCATTTAAACAGCATTCATTTCATCACAGCATCCCTGTCTATTAGGCAGTTGCTGCTTGAACCATCTCACAGGCTGTCCTCTCTGTGCCATGTACAATGGAAATGTTAGAGAGACAGATGTTATTATAGATACTACTTACGCCTGAAACACCCATGCAGCTACAGCTGCTTCGACTCCTGAGCATGGTAGTGCAAGTGTGGTTTACATCAGGAGCTGTCCCCAAGCTGCTGGTCATGAGAGCCTGGAAGACTGTGCTGGGAGAACCCTGCAAATCTCCCTCTGTCCTCCCCAGAGCATCTGCTACAGGTATGTGGACTCAGAACACCACCACTCGATGTGGCACTTATTGCATTTATTTTTATTTTCTATACTCCCTCTTTGCATATCCCATCTTCGGTCTCTGAATTCTTCCTTTCTAACTGACACAAGAGTATTACACTTACATCTGATAGCACTCTGCTCTGCTGGATGTTTGTTTTGAGGACTCATGTTGAAATCTTCAGTAATGTAATGCTCTTGACTGTTCCTCCTTATAGTGTTTTAATAGAGAAGTGACTTGCCTGACCCATGGGAGCCTGCAGATTATAAAAAAATCGGTCCAGTTCAGTTTTATTCCACATCCCTCATTAAAACATTGGTTATTAGCATTGTGCATCTCTTGGCTCCGTACTTGTTCATGAAAACAAAACATTCCCTTTGAGCTGAGCTGCGTACCATACCGTCATTAACAAGCTGCACCTCGCTGAAAGTCTGTCAAGGAAAACTGACTTATTTTGCATTTGCTGCTTTGAACAAAATAGAAGCATGGTAAACTTTTGTGCTGTAATGATTTTCTGTCTGTCTTGGTGGGACATAATGAGATAAATTCAAGTTCTTTTTTGCAGGGTAATTACATTGAGTACACACTAAATGTAGGCTGCCCTCGTTATATGTTGCTTATTTTTGTGCTTTCATTACCCCGTCTCTGTTGTCTGTGTGTGCAAGTGAGTTTGATTTGGATTTGAAATACCATTGTAAGCTATAGAGGAACCATTTGGTGGTCTGCTCTCCCAGAAGAATCTCACGAGATTGTAGAGCAAGTCCTTGCTGTAGATAGGACAGCATTTGAAGGTGGCTGTGAAGTAAATGAAAGAACTTAACTAGGTGCTAGAAACTTAGAAATGTGCTGTAAAGCATGAGGACAGCTCGTGGCAAGTCTACTAAAAGCTATCAAGAATAAATTCAGCCTTAGGTCTGATCACTGGTCCTGGGGTATGGACACAAAGCAGAAGACTGCATCCTAGGTGTGGAGCACTAGTTGGATGATGAGCAATTTTGGAAAATGAGGTTTTAAAAACTGTAAAAACCTTCAGTCCAACTGGTTATTCTGTGCCTGTCTTGTGGGAGAGAGTGTGGGAGGGTGCCCAGTTTGGGGGAGGTCAGCAGGGTTCCTGGAGATGAGCATCCCCGAGAGTAGACCAGAGAGGCTGCAGATGGATGATGACAACCTGTCAGCCCATGGTGGGCTTGGGACCTGCTTCAGAGTTGCACGGTGCATTCTGTGAGAGTTTCATAGTCTGGGCAGGACTGTGGAGGTGGGGCCTGGGGGAGGTGTATTGGATGTTCTTGGATCGCACCACTTTTTGTGCATGAGTGATATTAGTCATCGAAGACTCATTGGTTAGCTCTACGAGTTAGGAATTGATGTGCAAGTGCCTCACCTTTGATGAAGAGGCAGCTGATGTAAAAGGGAAGATCTCAAGAGAGTTTCTCTAGTACTGAAGGAAGCAGAGCCAACTTTAGAAGCAGCTGTCGTAGTTGCTTGATCAGAGGAAATGGTTCACTAGTAAAAATCTATACTTTATCTATGGTGAAGATTAATTCTGTCATCAGTTGCTGAGTTTTAGCACATGCTGTGAGTGTCTGGGACATTCCTGATGGGATAATATTAGTGGTTTTGCTGTGAACTCGTTTTCTTTGCGAGCTAATTACAACTGGGAAAGTTTGAATGCAGATGAAAAGGCTCTGGGATTTCCAGGTAACTTCTGTAAATCTGACAGCAGGTCTGTGCATCCGTGATATCATACTTGGGCAGAAATACTTCAGAGCAACTCTGAAGGAAGAAATGTAGCATCACTTTGGAGCTGCGTTAACATGTCTCTGTGACTCTGCTTTTTGAGACAAACAGAAAATCAAGGTTTCCTCAGTTTGCTGTGTATCTATAATTCTGCATATAATGGTATGACTATAGGGCCAGCTGTTTTTTTCCTAAAACACTACTTGCAAACCTGTAACTGTCACTGCTTCTGACTGAGTGTGCACACACGGGTGAAGTACAGAGAGCTTTGCATAGATGAAAGAGCATGTGTTTCAGGAGGCTGGAAACAAGATATTACTGTATTCCCTTCAAATTATTAAAAAAAAGAAAATCCCAAGCTACCCTTAGCAATATATTTGTAAGAAGAAAAACAGCTCTCAGATCAAGTCTTTGTGCCTCGTCATGCATATATATTGGAGCTGGAAGGAATATCTTGTACAGTGAGCATGCCTGGTTCAGGCTACAGCCAGAACAGTGTGTCTTATATGGAACGCTTTAAAATTCATCACAGGTTTGCAGGGGGAAAGACCCTAGGGAAGTAGCCTTATCACAATGTCTTAAAGCTGTCAATCTTGAGATCCCCTCCGCCACCGTGTTGCTATTTGTTTGCTGAGACATTGATTTCTGAGTGTAGAACATCTTAAACAAAAACCATGAGATGTATTTTACCTGTTTTTCTAAGGCTAAATGGGGAAAAAAAAAATCACACTAATGTTTTTTAAAGCAGAGCCCAGAAGATGTTACCTCTAATGCATTCAACAGGGAAAATAAATACCCAGCAATGGGAGATGACTAGCAGAAAAAAATAATCGACGAATTCTAATTCTCTTTTCATGCAGATATTTAAGTATGTGCTATCTGTTAGTGTTTTAAAATATGCAAACCAAATAGCTTGCGAGTGTTTGTCTGTTTTATAGCTGAAGATATGCGGGGTTTTTTAAGAGGAAATGTGAAGACACTAATTTTATGATGGGAGAGCTTAGCCTGTGGTTCTTCTTTTCACAGTATGCAGACCTGGGTTCTTCAAAGCTTCACCCCACAGTCCATCCTGCAGCAAATGTCCCCCCCACAGCTACACGCTTGATGAAGCATCCACATCTTGCCTGTGTGAAGAACACTATTTTAGGAAGGAATCAGACCCACCTACAATGGCCTGTACAAGTAAGCATGTGCTTATAGGGTTGTTTTTAATCCTTTCCAGCTGTTCCTGTACTGTGATTAGACATTATGATACTAATTAATATGCTTTTTCAGGCTCTGGACTGGAGTTTGAACTAGTCTTGACACTCTTGTAATGTCACTGGCTTTGTCCATTGTAATCCCAGTTACACAAGAGGAGACTTTTCAAAGCTTTTTGCTTCAAAAGCTGGCATCAAACCCAGAAAGCATTGTTGCAATGAACCATGCTCCATCTCTCGCCAGCGGCTCCTGGGCAGACTCAGCCAGCAGCACAGCATTCAGACATGAGTACCAATGTGGGACACTCACACGGGAGGAGGAGTGATGGGCAGTGCTTGTCAGCAGTAGGCAGGGGTAGAATCTACGTGGTCCTGCTTAGTATCATCTCTTAGCTCATTTTCAGTAAACAAGCAGGGAGAGAGATCTGTCTTTCCAATCTGCCTGGAGATGCTCACTCCTCAGAGTAGTTGAAAAGTTTGTGTTGGAAACTGCTTCTCCAAACCTGCAGCAAAAATATAGGACTTATCCTCTTCGCATGGGGGGCGTGGGGGGAAGTATAACAAGCACATTGGAGTACTGGGAGTCCAAGGTGGAATCAGTGTAACCAGAATCATTAATTTTGCCCTTCCTCTGTTATCTGTGAGCTGTCCTGTCAGCTGTATCTTGAAAGTCTCTTGCTCAGTTTATGTTTCAGATAGTTAGGGCAACAATTTGCATGCCTGCAGCCAGTCCTGCTGGTGAGCGCAGCACAGACCTGAGCTGGGTCTGTCATGCTCAGAGTTAAATCTCGTGCTGCAGAAAGGGTTAAAGGGGACCAAAGAGGAGAAAACTATTTGTGCTACTACAATAGTTAACTACTGCAGTTAGAGCTTCCAAGGACCTTAAGCAATGGTGGAAAAAGTAGGTTTATCAGTCCATGCATGCTCAGAGTCACTGTACAATCGTGCAGAGGTGACTTCAGTACTGTTTTCTTGCATCCTGTCAGCATGGTAGTGGCTTTTTGTGCCTTTCCCAGTGAATACAGGTGTCCTTCTTAGCTTCCCAAGTTTGCACTTCAAAAGGAGGAAGAAAAAGTCTGCTCCTGTTGGAGAGATGCTCTTGCAAAGGAAATTGCCCTCGGCAGCTCTCTGCTTGCCTGAAGGAGGCACTTGGAGCAGAATTGGGCCCCTTGAACTCTGCCTTTGATTTTCACCAGGCAGAGGAGCATGAAGCACGTGGGTATTGGAAGGTGTGCTGCAGGGAAGGGGAAGACAGCCTTAGGCAGCATTGCAGTCACTGGTGCTGTCAGATCAAAGTGGTCTGGGGGGTGAGTCAAGCACTTCTCAGTTTATTAAATAGGTATGCCAGTGTCTTTTGGAGCCATAGCTAGGGTAGGTTACAGCATGAAAAGCTTCTATACCAGGGCTTCTTGATGTTCATTTTGCCCCTTGGCCTGACTTAAAAAACACAAATAATTGAGAGATTATGTGGTCCAGCATGGTATTGGGAAACACACTGAGCTCTGGAAACACTCATAAAATTGGCTTTTCTGTGCAGACAGAACCAAAGCCAGGAACTGACAGAGAGTTATGCCAGACTGGTATCCACTGTGCCTCCTGCCCACCATTGGTGGTGTTGCTCTGCCCCTTCTCAGGATGTAAGGTATGCATCCAGTCTTTCCTGATGGTGAATTAGAACAGGGAAGGAGCTGCCATCCCTGAGGAAGATGTTTATGCATGCCTATGGCCTGAGCACAGGGCAGAATGTTCAGGGAGGTACAAGCAAAGTTCAAGTGTGTCTCCCCATTAGGTTTCTGGTGCAGTTTGAACCCTGTATGTAAAGGCTGTAATTTCCGATTCTGCAAAAACCACAGGATTATGTTTTTGTGGCTTTTTTTTGTGGGTTTTATGCTTATTTACTGGTGGTGGTTGGCTAAGTTTGTTGGACTTTAACATTTGGGCGTTTTGTTTCAGGGTGGGTTTTATTTTTGTTTTGAAAGCTTACTATAAGCTAGTTTAAAGCGCAGGCATGGTGCCTGAAGCTGTGTTAGGATTTGGCTTGGCAGGGTACTGAGTGCTGCTGGGGCAGATGAGAGATTTATTGCCGATCAAGGCACTGCTCAGCTTCTGTTGCCCTCTGCAAACCCCAGTGCAGCAGTTGAGGATGTTGCAGCATCTCTGCTGGCATTCATGCTTACAACCCCAAAAGCAGGGTGGATTATCTGAGCCTTCTCCATGTGCTTCAGTCACCCTCACGTTCCCCGTGCATCTTTTCTTAGGATTTTGTCCTAATCCTGCTGTATTTGTGCTGAAGGTGGATGAGGAGGGCATGTGCTACACCAGCTCAGTGGCAGGGGTAGAAAATCTTGGTAGGGACAGTAACGAGTAGGTAGCGATGCTAACATTTTAAACTAGTCCAAATAGATCTGGAAGGCAACATCTCGTCATGAACTAAAACACAGGCAAGACAGACTTGAGTCATGACTGGTAGAAAAATATTGCAAGGGGTTTTTTAATGTTTTTATTATTTATTGCCACTGTCAGCTGCTCAGTTAAGTACAGGGCAGGGGGGGAATACATTTTTGTTTCATTTTTCCAGTTCCTTAAGTATGTTTTATAAGTAATGATTGGTAATTTTGAAATTAATATTGATGTGATGCAGTCTGAAATAGTTATTGCCCTCAGACAAAAAAAAAAAATAAATTTGGCTCTGAAGGATATTTTAAAATTCTCTTAATATTGTTGTGTATCTTCCAGGAAGTAATTGTGTTTTATTTCTTCTTAATTTAAGTAATCCTAACTTCAGCTCCTTGCACAACATCTCCTTAAAACGAAAACATCATTACACCCTTTCTTTTCCCCTCACATCTGTGAAAAGTTGCCCTATTGCTGTTCAGAGCATGCTGAGGAAATATTTATAATATTATGAAAAATGGGACAAATTGAAGATTTTATAGTATTTGGTGTAATATTGTACTTGCAAAGAGTTCACAGTTGAATTTGAGTGTGTACATATATATATTTATATTTCGAGAGTAATTTCTCTCATAGTTTATTTTTTTAAAATACGTGTCTCAGTAAACAACAGGTTTGCTGTCCATCAAAAAAAAAAAAAACACAATATCTTTGGTTTCAGAAATTTGCCTTTTGTGACTAAACTGTGGTGCAGAAGGGGTGAATCTTATCTGCGTAGGGTACAAAGTATCAAACTCAAAAATTATTTATGAATTTTTAAAAATCAGAAGCCTAATATCTTTGTCCTTGACAAAAAGAGTTCAGTAAATTAAAGCAGATCACCTTAGCAGGCCTAGGGCCACCTCTTCTTAAGGTAAAACACCTTTTTGTTCTCCCAGATGGTGTTTAGCCAAGTTCTGTCCAAGTACAGTCTCAGGATGCTTCAAGTAGGTCTTGTTAGGTATCTGTAGACTACTGAAGACCTTTCTCTGATGCCCTATGAGAATGCTGATTTTGTAGGTTGTTAAGTCCTGCTGGCTTTAAAGCATTTCCACTGAAGCTGATGTTTGGTAAGCCTTCAAGAAGAGCAGCTGGCTTTTCTGTACAAAGCAAGTAAAAACCTCTGGTGACTTTACAAAAGTAATAATTTATCCCCCATTAAAGACACATTGTCCAGTAAATGTTTCTTGTGCCTGAGTTCTTTATTTTCTCCTGGAGTACTGGCATCAGCAAAAGGGCAGTCATCCAGTGAAAGAAAAAAATAGGGCAATTTAACCAGTAAAACATATAAAAAACCCTTGAGTGCAATATATATAACTCCACACAGCTCCAGTGATGAATTTCATAGTTTCCATTGTATCAGTTATGAGTATGACACTGCAGAAAGTAGTCCTCACTTGGGCTATACCTCGATGTCATTAGCTAAGCAGCACTGGATCCTCAAGGCACAGCTTGTGAGGGGCTTGCTCCTCGTTCATAGTGATCTGAAGAGATCACATAACAAAACAAAGATGGTCTACCTTTTTCCAAGCTACCTTAGCTTTTCCCTTCAACTGCTTTTCCTCCGAAGAATAAAAAAATACATCAGTATTATTTATTTCCTCTGTCAGCAAATTTCTCATTGCATCAGAACAGCCTGAGTCCAAATCATGACAGTGTTTCAGGTTATCAGTGTTACCAATTTTATAGACTTAGGAAGGGGAATAGGAAAGGGAAATAGAAGAAAATGCTTCTGGTTTATAAGGTAATTTCATTTTTGCAACACTGCCTGTTTTAAATAACGAATCGAGCTTAATTATCACAACAAAACGATGACAGCCTAAGACAGCCTGTTAGACTCGTATGGATCTCTACCTAATGAAGCTACTTGTCGGACTCTTTTCAAGGAACTGTTCGTGGGTCTTGACAGCTTCATTCAAACTGAAGGGAAGTGTGTTGTGTTGCCTTCTCTCAGCAAAATACCAGTCTTTGCCATATAGCTTCTGATGGTGCTGTAACTAAAATCCATCCCAGCTAGCTTTGATAAATTTCCCCTTTCTTCTCATTCATTAGCATTCCCTGAGTACTTAGCATGTGGATCTCTTGCATGAGACTCCTGCTTGTCCTTTCACATTGTCTTCAGGGTGTATCTGCACCTTGCCCTTCATCTGCAACATAAGGCTGTTAAAAACGAAAAGCTTGCAAGAAAGCAGTCTTGAAGGTGTCTTCAGGTGGGTTTTGCTTGTCCAGCCATGGCCTTTCCCACCAGGATGAAGAAAAACAGCTCACTTCTTGCAGGTGCTCTGATACCTCTGTAGCAGCTGTTCCTCCTTGGATAGCCTTGCCAGAGCCATGCTGGCATCCTGAGCGGGGAGGCTTGGCAAAATAAGCAAGTGCAATGTGGCTAACCAACCATGCTGCAGCTTGGCGGGGACCAAGAAGGCTGATGTTGAGTAGCCGGATATGGCCGTGTTTCCAGTGGTCCGTGTAGATCACCATCTGCTTTGGGCTACACTGAGTGTCTCACTGGAGTGTGATTTGGATGCCCAAGCTTAGGTTTCACTGCTGCCAAATAGCCGATGGGAAGAGACGGGTACACACAGAGGAAAGATTTGGCATCTGGGCTGAGTACCTAAGTAGTGTGGAAACCCTAGTGCATATCTTATTTTTAGGACCTAGGGCTAGTATTATAGGGGTAGTGGGGTGAAGAGAGGGAATCTTGCCGCTGGTGAAGCCGACGGTGACTTGGACAGAGCAAGGACTTGCTGCTCCCTTTGCAGGAAGAGCAAGGAAAGCACCAGAGGCAATGCCCCAGGGTGGAGCACTCCTCCTGTTGGGTTTAAGCCACCCAGTGTCTTGTCCTCTGACACAGATGACTGTGTCCCAACACAGACCCCTTGAGGTGAAGTGGGAGTGCTCAAAACAAATTCCCTGTTTTCCACGTTCTTCAGATGCTGCTGCAAATGATCCCATTGTACTTTCTGACACATGAGCACTGGAGCATCTCTTTTCAGCTTAGAGAGTAGTAGCGAGTAGTATGACTGATAATACTGTTTTTACCATGTGTTTTTCTCGCTTTACAAACCAGGACCCCCCTCTGCTCCTCGGAGTGCCATCTCAAATGTTAACGAGACTAGTGTCTTTCTGGAATGGATTCCCCCTGCTGATACTGGTGGAAGGAAAGATGTGTCTTATTATATTGCATGCAAGAAGTGCAGCTCACACTCGGGTCTGTGTGAGGCGTGTGGCGGTCATGTCAGGTACCTTCCCCAGCAAACCGGCCTGAAAAACACCTCTGTCATGATGGTGGATCTACTTGCTCATACAAACTATACCTTTGAAATTGAGGCAGTGAATGGAGTGTCCGACCAGAACCCCGGAGCCCGGCAGTTTGTGTCTGTAAATGTAACCACAAACCAGGCAGGTAAGTGGATCTTCAACCTGGGGAAATGTCTGGGGTGGGAGCCCGAGCCAGTCAGACCCAGTGTAGACCTCCCTTTGGAATGGGTGGAAGTCTCCAGCACGGAGAGCTGGACCATGGCCTCTTCAAATATGGGGTGTGGGAGTTGGGGGGTGCTTATGTCTCATAGGTTATAATTACTGCAGTCTTCAGTATGTTTCTGTTCAGCAGGACACAGTCTTAGGATTTGTGACCTTTTTCTTTTACACTAAACTACTTGAAGATACCTCTACTTCTTTGAATTTTTATGTATCCATCCACTAAACCAGAAAGAAAACAGCTGCCTTTCCTGTTGGGAAAGAGAAATTTATAAGAGTTCATTTTGATTACAAATCCCAATGGCTAAAGCATTCTAACTTTGCAAACAGTTTCCCTAAGAAAATTGTTTTTTAGTGACTTTAGGAAATTTGATCCCTCTTCTTCAATCTGATACTACAGTGACTGGACTCAGGCTGGTGAGGTATGGTACATTGTCACTGCTTCTCCAACAAGGTAGGGCTAAGATGTCACTGCATACTGTGTTCTTCTTGGTTTTGCACTGTACAGGCGGACATCATGTAGACTGGTTTATTCCTTTGTCCAGGGCTCTGATCTGTCTGCCCTTCCTTTGCCCAGCAGTTGAAAAGAGCTGTCACTTTGGACACCGGCAGGGAGTTGCCATTGTACCCTGTCACTTGGAAGTGTGATGGGAGGCAAAAACATGATTATATTTCCTTCCATGCACATCAACACACCAGGCACATCACACAACTTCTGTAAAGCCCCGCAGACCGACCTGTCCTCTTGTCCCTCATGCTCTGTGTTTTAGGGTCTCTGCCTACCTGGCTTGCTTCCTGCCATTTAGTTCAGGGCTCCCCAATGGCATTTATCCATTGTGGACCCCTTCCAGGAATGTGAACTGATTGCCTTTGGGACTGTGAGGAACTGTGCTGCCAGATCACTGGAGCCACCCCCTGCCTTCTCCAGACAAGGTAAACCTTGGAAACCTGGTGGGCAATTCAGCATAACAGTAGATGTAGATTGGCAGATCCTCACTGCAGAGCAGAAAAATGCTAGCTGGAGCAGGGCTGCATGTCATTCCTGCTGCCCAGGTGTCTATGCACAGGCTTGACAGCCAGCAGCAAGAAAGTGCAATTGCATTGCACTTCATCAGATACCTGCCCTGGCAATTAAAGTGGATTGTTGAAGTGTTTGAGAAATTGTTCAGATATATCTCAAGGACAGGAGAGAAAGGCATGCCAGGGATGCTGCTGATAGATGTGGTGTGGAATCTGCTGGAGGAATATTAGAGGATGGTAGTATGACACCATTGAAAGCACCTGTTTAATGCAGATCAGTGGGTGCCACAGTCCTAATGCTGTTTACTGTTTTCCCATCGTGAAGACTGCTGCTAGAAATGCTGCTGTTGGAAAAAGTATATTTTGCTGTTAGTGGGTTTGCATTGGCATTTCATTGCTGGCATTGGATTTTCCCAGTGTGGCATTAAATCCACATAAACCTCAGCAAATGTAGCTGCACAAGAGGAGATGACACACTGCTGATCAGTATAGACTGTGAGGAAATGATCCTGATTTGTGAGTTATGTCCCAAACTCTCCATAGCTGCAGCAGGATTCATCCACATAGCTGTGTATCCTGTGCATCAGGCCAAGAATAACCCCCTTGTACAGTTATCACCTCCAGCCTTGAATTGGAGGGTCTGTTATAGGAAATGGCAAACCTGTGACAAATGTGGCTCATGCCAAGGACAAGTGGGTAAGTGCAGCTTCTGGTTAAGTTTCACTGTTTACCCTGGTGGAGTTGCAGTCAAGGGAGATACTAATGGATCAAGCCATAAGTGTTTAATTCACTCTGTGGTGTTGAAATTGTATCTGTATGCTCTCATGTTTGATTCAACAAGAGATTCGATCAAACCACTGTCTAAAGAAAGCAGTGGTGACTGTATTTTATTGTCTCTCTGGCTGGTCCCACCACTTGTTCAGGAGGAGAGCCAGGCCTGTCTGCTGGAGTTGTAGCATCAAATGTGCTTCCCAGTGATGTGCTCTTTCAGCACTCCCTGGGTGATCATCATTTCGTCCATGACAGAAATAAAGCATATGTAAAGAGGGACATTGAAAATCAAACAAACTGCCAAGCATGGAAAGTGGGTATCTGTCTTTTTAAGGTGCCTCCAAAAAATGTCCTTTGAGGCAAGTAATGAGGTGTGCAGGTATAGTGGTCCATGCCTGGCCATGCCAAATGATTCTGGATGTCTCTGCAAAAGGCTCACCTTCTGCAGTTCTTTCTCAAGTAAGAGCAGGCAGGGCACATGGGATTTCAGGGAGTCTCAGCCCACCCACCTTTCTCCTGAAATTACCACCAAGAGGTGCAGCTCTGGTGTTTTAGGATTTGTTTTCCCTTGCACGGGTTTTCTGATGGTGTGATTGTATTTTCATGAAAGATGGTTAATGAAGTTGAGTCAGTGACACAAAGCCAACTGCAACAGTAGGAGAAACCCTGCTACAAGATCTGCTGGCTGCAGAAAATTGAAAAATGCATGCCATGGGATAGTTTTGGCCACTGAAGTCCTGCTGGCACATATTCAGTAACCTAGCACTGCAGAGAAATGCCAGGGTCTGTTTCGTTGGTTTGGCTTTTTTCCGTCCCAGAAAGACCATACTCATTTCAGGATTGCAAAAAATGTGCAGGCAGCAGGATGCTGGGCACACCACCTTTTCTGGGCATAGCAGCTTTTGGCAGCAGAAACTACCTCTGGTTTGGACTCTCGAAGGGATTACTTCCTGAAAAAAAAATATGTTTTTCTCCAAAATAATTTGTCCCCCTTCATTTCTCCGCTGTTTTAAATAATGAGTAAAAGAATTGGCGTTGGCAATCAGACTGGCATTTTCAGACTGATGTAATTTTCCTCTGAACTTTTGAAATCAGATTTGGAAATACACCAAGGAAACAGTAAAATTTTGTGCACAAGAAGAGGCTAATAGCTACTATCAGTCAGTGATTGCAGTACTTGTGGACCTGACAGTACTTGGGATGGGACTGATCCGTGCAGGATGCACGGCCTTAGGCTCCAGATACAGGACTAGTTTCCCTGTCACCCTCTTGCAATCCCCAAACCTTTGTTGTCTCTGTGGGATTTTGCAGGTGTTTTTCTACTAGAAAATACGTGTCTGGAAAGGGTGAGCAATGCCACGAGCCAGGAGAGACAGAGATTGCTCTGTCCTCCATTATGACTACCCTAGAACTGCAGCAGGCAGACAGAGGACCTTATTCGCTTTGTGGACATGAGTTGACCCAAGCATGGTTCTTCCCTATGGGATTGCTGCAAAATACGTGTCCAAGGGACTTCTCAGCACAGATGGCAAGGAACCATCTGTAGTGGAGTCTCACAGCATGTTGAAAAGTGTGCCTCATGCACCTGGGCTGGAGCACAGTGAATAATTCATAAGTGGCAATGATAGGATTGAGTTAGCCATCCTTTTCTTGTTCATGGTTTTGCTTAAGTTTTCATATTTTTGAAACTTCCACCTATTTAAACAGTTTCCAGAGAGCAGTTTGTGTGTACTGCTAATATTGAAGTTTGCTTTTCAAGTGACAACTGCATGACTCCTTTTTTTTTTCTCAGCGATTTCACCAAGCTGGATGATTAAGGTATGCTGTCGCTCTAGACAGAGATGTGCATCTCCCTTGAGGTCTTCCATCTTATCTGCCTTGTGCACAGAAAGCACCTACCATGACGTCTTGGTCAGAGACGTGTGTCTTGTAATGGGTCCATGGGGAGCAAGCAGTTGGGATTCATGGCTGCCTGCACGCCCGTTGTGCCATCGCAGGAGCACACTGGAAAGATGCAATGTTTAAAACCTTTCTAGGCTTAAAACCTGCCAAGGGTATTCACTTTAAGCCAGCCTAAACAGCTGAGCAATTTTCTTTGCTTTTGATGTCAGCAACTCCCATGCTGGTTATGGCTTCAGGCACGGAACTAGCCTGGAGGTGGGGGGTATGAGAGTGGGGCAGTTCTCCTGCTGGCATCCCAAATGCCACAGACTCCTTTACACTTAAAGACCTTCTCTGTGTGTGTTTTCAGATAAACCCCCTGCCTGTTTACTGTTTAAAAAGTCAGAAGCTAGTGTTCAATCCCCTTCTGTGACCTGTATGATATTTTTGAGCCTTCTGGGAAAGGAGGAGAAAAAAGATACAGATGTGCTTGCTAGCAGAGGAGGAGTTAATGTGTCTAATGCCTCAAGGAGTCTGCATGCCTGAGGCCAAACCAGAGATACAAGTTTCGTTCTGTGGTGCAGCAGTGCTATTTAAGCAAAGGTGCTGGAGAACAGGGCCTGACAATCCGTACCACTGCCTAGGAATCATGGCAGGGTTCTCGCTTGACCAAAAATACCAATAGATACTTGTAGCAGGGACATATGCTGAGAACTGTGATCCTTACTCAGATTGTGCAGTCAGGCATGCTGCAGTGAAAGGGAGCAAGGGAGAAGGTGTTTTCCTTAGCAGTCAGGATGTGTGCAGTTTTTGGAAAGTAGCCAAGGGCAATTCGGAAAGGGAAACCTGCAACACAGAGCTTGTTACAGTCTTACGTCAGCATCTATGTGCTCTTGAAACCAATAGACTGCAGCCCTGCACAGTCTGGGAAGAAAACATCAGAAAATGAGTCAAGTGATGGCTGTGCTGGAAGTCACGTTTTGAGAGATTGCTTTTGGAAATGGATGGGTTCAAGTCCTGTAACGTTCAGGGTCTGATTCTTCCAACTTTAAAATCTCACAGTCCTGTTTGGTTTGACTTGGGTAAGGGAACAGTTTTCTCATTTTCATTAGGAATAACAAAAAATTTCCAAGAGAATGCTCCAGTAGATGTAGCCTGTTGCAGCATATTGCATCATCTCACAAAAGGAGCAAGGCTGGTTTTGCAGCATTACTTTTCAGCCATTACTTTTCAGGGCCTGCAAAAGCTCAAGCAGGTGCTTACTTTTGGAAAACTCCCTTTCCATACCAGCATGCTGAGCGGGGCTTGCCTTTAAACATCCACTGTAACAGTGCTCGGCCCACTGGGCTGCATCATCTTCCCAGCGATGGTCAATAGTGGATACCACAGAAAGGGTATGAGCACGAGGCAAACATGTACCAATGCTTCCCTAGAGCACTCTCCAACCTCTGGGGAGCGCCTCTTTGTGCTTTTTTAGCCCTTAATGGATTTTTCTCGCATGAATTTGTCTAATCATTTTATGAACTCCGAGAAAATTTTAACGGCTGCAGGCAATCCTTTATGAATTTGGTATGTCTGCTAGTTTAAACTGTGCTTTAAATTCACGTTGGCCAGAGAGGAGCTATTAGTGGCATCAATCGAGGGTTTAAGGTTTGCAATTGCCCATCTATTTGGAAAGCACTGCCATTTAGAGAGGCCATATTAGCTTCCAGTGTGTTAACACAGGTACTGCAGCATTTAACCTAGAAAGATGTGCTTTTAAGAGTCTTCCATAGCAAGATAGGTGAATACCAGGGGTATTTTGATATGCAGAGGTAAACTAGTACTGCCTCTAAGACCATGGTCTCTATTTAAAGCTGAGTGCACCCTGCACTGCCCCTTGCAGCAGGATCTTTCTGCTGGCTGTGAACACCCTTCATGTCCAGGGAGATGTGAAAATGAGTACTGAACTGCTAGTGAGGGTTCAGACAGCAGGAGAGGATAATTTCCTTTGTGAAGTTCCGTGCATATGCTGGTAATCAGCTTCAAGAAGTGTTTTGGTATATTTTTGAAACATGGTAACATGCAATCAGAGCATGCAATCACAGGTTGTTAAAAAGCAAACACACTGACAGAAGAAAGTAAAACCTGAAAGCCAGTGTTATACAAAAGGTTTATTGTTTGATCTGACTTTTTCTTTTTTGTGATGGTTGCATTTGTTCTGAATGCAAAATCTTCATCCAGCATCCTATTCCAGAATCATGAGTTCACCCCAGCCCAGATGGCTGGGTGTCTGCTACCACATGAATTATGGATCAGATGAATATTTTACAGTTTTATTTATAACTCCCCAATCAGTAATTGCTACTTTTTCATAGTTTAAGTCTTTTTGTTATACTTTGCATATTAGAAATACGTGCTTGAGTACTGAAAGAAGTTTTTGGAATATGAAAAAAAAATCCCCAAATTACAATATGACTTTTACTTAGAGGTTATTTTTGTTCTTGAAGTATGTGAAACAACCCCATTGTTGATATATGAGGACATTAAAAGATGAAATAGAAACCATTTTCCTGCATCTACAGACAGACCTTTCAATTTTGACATGAAATTAAAACATCTTATTTATAGATGAAAATAAAAAAAGTAAGAAGTAGTTGTCCCTATCCACCCTCCTCCTGAAAAAGGGAAGAAGAAAGCTGCTAAAGATCTCTTTATGAGATTCAACTGATGACATGCATTGCGTTGTGTGCAGTAGGGTGCAGGTTTTGCCATCTCCCCGTGGCCGTGAGACCAATAAGTCTATGGTAAAGCGGTTAGTCTCCTTCCAAGCATGCTACTTAGGAGGAAGTTGCATGAGCTACAAAAAGCCAAATGCCAGGTTACACCTGGCAAAAAGTAATCCATGGACTGCACCTGGATGGTGCCATACAGCTGGGTGTGGGGGAGCAAGAGCTGCCCAAAATACTCTGTTTGAGGTGCTGCATCCAACAGGATTGCTTCTGATTGCTCTGTAGTATCCCACGGCCACTGGAATTGCCACCAGCAATGTAGCCTCAGGCTTGAGGTAGACAAGCAGATATTGAGTAGTCTGAGTCTCAATGTTTAGAGGGGTATGAGTAGCAAATACTAATATTTTTCAAAAAGCATAGAGCAGGCCATGCTGCAGTCAGATGTAGTAAGAGCTTCACGAGGTCAGAGCTGTAAGAAACTTGGGCAGAGCACTACTCATGTTACATTACAAGAGTGATAGTGTTGGTTTAAAATTTTATTTCCCGTTTTGCTGGCATATTTTTAAATGACTGCCAAGTAATCTTATATTAATCTAATTCTAATCACCTTAAAACACGGTCTTCAGGGCCAAGGAGTTCTCTTTGTATTGTGCTGAGCACAGTACTTGGCAGAGAACAAAAATAAAGCAGCTGAAATGGTTTCACTGCCCAGATGACATCAATTTATAGATTTTTTTATTCCTCCCTGAATGTTTCTTTTAAATTTCACTGCTAATAAAATCCTATTTAGCTCTTTAGTCTCAGTATGCCAGCTGATAATTCCTGTGTCTGATATGTTATTTCTCTGATTTTAGCATTAAAAGTAGTTTTACATTTGTAACAGTCTGCATAAATGATACTTCTGAAAGTACCCTTAAGAAACCAGGAATCCAAAGTAGCCGAAAGAGAATGTAAAAATACTCTCAGTGCTGTTAGAGAAATGGCAGGGGACTTGTAGGCATTTAATAAACATCCCACTTGTTCTCTGGCTGTGTTTTTTTTACCACACCAAGTAAGCTCTTTATAGTAATCTCCCTCAAAAGTTAAATATAACAGTGGAGGAGCCAGAATAGTTTGAACATTTGTGTGTTTCGGTAGTTGAGCACTGAGCGAGCTGTGCTATAGAAACACCGCTCAGGGTATGGCAACTTCACAGGGCATTTCTCCTTTCCCATGCAGCTGCCATTCTGATAATAATGATCTGAATGAGTGTGAAGGTGTAAGTACATGCATGGCAGTGTGTACGCATTTTTCTGTGTGTGGACATGCAGGACACACGCCAGACAGAAGACAGAGGTTACCCACCCTTGTTTTATGTGAGTATCTGTGCCAGCTTGGTAAAGCTCAGACGGTTCAGATGCCTTTCACTCCTCCTGTCCTGGTGCCAAATTGCTTGCTAACTGAGCCCTCATTTGAAAGGGGTGGCTCTCTGTGCTGCAAGGCCACCTGGCAATTCTCTGGCCCTATTTTCCTTCTGTCTGTTTTCTTTTGCCTTGAACCTGACCCCTCCTTAATATGCAGTTTGTAATTTATCTATTTATTTATTCATTTTATTCATTTGGCCAGATTTTTTTCCGCTTTGTTGCTGTTGCACCTGGTGTCTGCATCCACAAAGCAGACTGGTTTCTGCATTCCAGCAAAGATTTTGCTGTATCAAAACTGAGCTCCAATTCGCAATGTGCATGAATTACAGGTCCCCAGTTAGGATTTTACAGTATCAGGCTGAAATGCTTTTCTCCCCTGGATTTCTTCTCGTTAGAGAGGTGTGTTTCAGTGAGGCTTGGAAGGTTTTTTCACATCCTCTACTGTGGTTGCTATTACAGTGCATTTCAACAGCAAACCGCTTGCTCATTCCATGAAAGATTTCCAAAATGCTACTTCCAGTACTTGTATTTCTTGCAAAGGGTTAATGTAATAGGAGTGGTAGGACTGGCTAATGCTTTATCCCAGCCCTACTTTCTGCCCCTCCTTTCTCCTGAAGATGGGCCATGGGGACACACAACAGGGAGGGGAGAGCTCTACCTGAAGAGCCAAAGTGACAGACAACCCAGCAATAAACCGTATTTCTCCCACAGCAGCTGGGCCAAAGTTCAGCTACATGCAAATACTACAAAAAGCTCAAGAGTTGGAAGGTTTTAATTAAAACGCACTTCAGATGTGCTCGTTTGCCGGCATGATGGAATGCTTTCTGCATCGCTTGGTCCTGGAGGAACAGTCCTGATCAAAGCGAGTAACTAATGGGATTTCCAGCTAGATCAGTACAATAGAAATCACCAGAAGGAAAGCATTATTATTTATTTATTTTCCTGTTTCTTCGGGCTTGATAATTTTTAAGATTGCGGGCTCTGATCAAAAGGCCCTGTACGAATCGATGCAGAACACCCACTAGCTATGGTGACGCTGGGTGAAGGGGTTTCTGCTGCAATGCAGCAAGCTGGGGCAGTTCATTGCTCGTTGCTGAGAGATGCTGAGCACTCTGGATTGATCCTGTAAGTGCTTTGGCACGGGCAAGCCTTGGAGAGAGCACCATTCCATGGAAATGGAGGGGGAAATTTGCAAACTCTCTTTTGCATTTGGCAAAATCTGCCCTGTGGCTTTTGACCAGGGGTGGTGGGTGCATCGAATGGTAGCAGGGGCATTTTGCTCATGGCCCCTTTTTTGGCAGCAAGAAACAATGTCTTAAAAGTAGATTTGGAGGATTGGGTGGAAAATGCCAGTGGAGGGCGCTAGCACTACTTACTGCCTTCCCAGGAACACACAGTGCACTTGCCCACCATGCTTCTGCATCCTGCTGTGTAAAACTTGTACATCTTTGTTCTGTGACCCTAAATGAGATGAAGCAAAGCTGAATCAGGTAAAAGCAGAAAACTGGGCTTGCCTTCCCTGCTTCAGTTTGAAAGGGTTTATGGGACCCTGTGTGCCATTTCTTCACAACTTCTTTCCAGCTTTCTGCAATCTGCCTCAATCCAAGGAGAGAAAGTGCTGCTCAGTGAAGTAGATTATTAAATGTTCTACTTCCTGAGTTGTCTTTCTCACAGTCCAGCATTAGTGTGGCTTGTTATGGGGGACTGATCTGCACCATTATCCTGTCATCTCCAGAGCTCTGCCTTCCCCACAGTGGGTTTCTGCCTTGGATCATTAAACCACGCAGCTCTGTGGTTCTGCCTTGTTCTCTGAGGGGTGGCATCAAAAGCATGAAATTGCTTGCTGACCTTGCTGGAGACTTACAGCATGAGCCTTCAAACACCTGGCCATGCAAGGACAGTTTCCACAGAAAGGTGCTCTCACCCACTTCAGTAAACTGGAAGACTATCACTGCAGAAATCACTGCATTATTTAATTTATTGTACATCACTTTGTACCAGGTGCTTCTTGGCCCCTGCAAGGAGATGGAAAGGAGCTGGAGGATGACTGGGCAAGGATGCACATGAGGGCACAGCCCCGTGTCCGCCTTTTCCAAAACTGCAGACAGCACCTAGCAAAGCTGGGTGTGCATGAAAGACTAAATGCCCAGTGCTCTCCACAAAGGTGATGCACCCTCTGCTGTATGTTGGCTGAAGCTTCAAGGGGGACTTCTGCCAGAGTCATATAGCCCTGACGGCTTTTTGAGTGCTGTTTGCAAGCCTTGCAGAACATCTCTATAAAACAAAACAAATCCCCGTAAAGTAGTCAGGCAGTGGATAATATTTCTTGTGCTCTAATAACAATTGTGCATCTGTTGTGGCCTCATAGACTTCTTGTTATCTTCTGATTATGGTCAATGAATGAGAACTGCTATTTTAAATTCAGTTTGCACAGTGTCCAGTTCTTCATTTAGAACAAAATATAGACAGTAAATACATGGTCATTATGCAAATGAATGCAGTAAATAAATGCAAGTTGGCTCAGCTTTCTTGTATCCAGACCTGATGGATACAGCATAATTGGAAGGGGTGCCTCATGTCAGTAAATTGCTATTTCATTTCCTAAAACACATGCACTGCCTTCATCAGGGATTTTTTTCAGTCATCTGGTCCATTGGTAGGGCAACTGAGGCATGGGGGTGCGGTGTGACAGGCTAGAGGGCACACACCACGGCTGGGACTCTTGCTGCTCCTCTGCCCCTGCTAAGCCCTTCCCATAGGGCTGGAGTCCAGAGATGCATTGGAGGTGTTTCTTAACCTGTTTGCCAAACTAACTTTAGAGCAGATAAGACAGGCATGTGAGAGTCCGCTGGAGATGGGCTGTTGGGGTTGGCGTTGTTTTTTCTGAACTGGTTTCAGTATTACTGTGGTTTTAGCTTCATTACAGCATGAAAGACAGAAATGTCAGTCAGTGGTGTATTTATCTAAAGCGTTTAGTGAGCTAAAGTGTGCTGGAATAGCTTGGGGAAAAGTGTGACATGTCTTTGCTCCCAAATCTCAACTGCAGTAGCGAAAGTTCCCTCCTTCCCTCTTGCACTGTCTGTCAGGAAAGACAATCTTTGATCCAAGTCCAGCTGAGTGCAAGGTGTTGCCTGCCATACATCTGCTTGGAGAACTGTGCTTTGTCTGCTAAAAACGAAGCTGTTAATAATGTGACAGTGTCCATTCCAAGCGGTTGCAAATTCCAGTGCCCAGGCGATTAAATGTGACTAAAATCCCGATCTTTTTGACTTGGTATCCAGCAAGAGAGCAGTTGATACCTGTTCAGTAAATACAGTTGAGTTTTATTTGGCCTTTGGCAGTAATAGTATTTAGAGTGGCTTGGCAACTGTTCACTGATGACGGTCCAAAAAAAGCACTTAGCGAAATCAAGCGATAGCAGTAATGAAGTGCTAAAGACACCGACACTTTGTTTATCCGCTTGAGAGATTAGCAGAGATTTCAGCGGCTCCTCCTGGTTTCTCTGCGTGTCTTAACTTTTGCACCTGGATCATGAGCCCATCTGCCAGGGACTAGTGAGGGGGCTGCCTCCCACCGCCCAGGGCTGTGTCAGACTGTCCTCTGCTCCTGGTCCCCATGGCTAAGCCCCAGGCAGGTGTTTGAGAGGCTGTGCCAGGGGTTTGATGGAAGAATATCCAAATATGTGAAGTGTGGGGCTATCAGGTCTTCTGCCTCCCTGTCTCCAGCTCCAGCTATTCTGTCTCATGGAAGTAATGATGTGCTTCTGGGGACGAGGCATACACATGGCTCATAAATCACTGGACCATGAAAGTTCTGTGCACTTGGCTCTAGTAGGAGGAGTGCTCTGGCATGCACAGCAGCCACCTTCTCACTTTGACATGAGGGTGCTTGAAAACTTTAGAGATGCCACAAGTCAGACGATTTTACAGCTGCCGTTTGGCTGAGTCTAGTAGTGATTTTCTCTCTGAGGGAAGCAGCAGCTACTTTTCAGAGAGCAAATGAAGCCACCTGTTGGGTTAACTGAGCTTTATTCTGTCCCCAGGCTGCATTGCGCAACCTTTAGGGCCCAAAGGAGTCTTTGAAGTACCATTGAATTTCATTGTTAATGTCTCAGTCATTTACCGTGAATGGAAAAGGGTATTTTTTTTCACTTGCAGGCATGAATAAACTCTCTAAATTGCAAGAAATAATCCCTCTTAAAGGAGAGTTGAAAGTGGTGTCTTTTAATGTAAGAAACCTGGTGCCGGGCTGTACCTAGGACTGCTACAGCTCTTCTCGAAAGCACTGGATTTTGCTCAGTGATTAGAAACAAAATAAATCAGATAAAAGGAAAGGAGCTGATGACAAGGTGATACATGTGTCAGAGAAGGGGAGGGAGTGGTGAAGGAAAAGTACCTAATGTGGATGACTTTAATTATGTGGAAGGTGGCAAGATTGACTTCCCCATCCTGAGTGGAGTGTATGAGAAGATACATTAGGCTATATTCTATTAGAGGTTGATGAGGTCTTCTCAAAGATGTTAGTAGTTACTTGGAAGAAAAAAGGTGCACTTGCTGGCAATATTTATGAGAGATTTAATTACGTATCACAGACTGAGTTCCAATTAGAAGGGAAGAAGGGGGTTGGGAAGAGGAACGAAAAAATGTACAGACTGTGTTAAGAGCACGGTGATAAATCCATGGCTGAGGATAACGGTAAACAAGGTAGCTCTACATCATGATATAATTTGCACACTGATTTTTTAGGTGCTTGTTCCAACTTCCCTCCCATGCCCCATCACAGGCAAAATGCTTATAAGGGGGTCAAAGACAGGCTTCTGTTGCTCATCTTCTGAGATGGAAGGCAAAGATCATTTACAATTGTTGTGATACAGGGCTGTTACCTTTTTTTTTTTTTTTTTTTTTTGCTAAATCATTAACTGTGTCATAAAACAGCACTCCAGAAAAGGCAGACAGAGACAAATCACAACATTTGCCTCCTGCTTGCATGAACAGTGGAAAAATATTGCCCTGCAAGGGTGGTACCTCCATGTCCGAGTGGCTTTGGCACAACTGTCTCATTACATCCCTCTCATGTGCCTCAGAAAGAAGCTTTTCTGTGCTCTTTACGTGTGGTGTAAGCTGTTTGCAAGTATCTCTACAGATGATGCAGGTAAGAGTTTTTGTCTAACAACATCAGCATTAGGCACTGGGAATACTTTGGATCTTGTGGTATTGTAATTAAAGTAAAGGTAAGTCTGCGAACAGTTCATGACAAACACTGAAATTCTGGCTGAAGAATAGCGGGAATTAGCTAGTGAGATTGCTTTCATTTCAGCTAACATCATTCCTCACACTGATTATTCAAAGGGTTAACAATGTTTCTTAATAGTGGTGAAAAGTCTTCAGTGAAGCAGTGACAATACTTCAAAAATGGGGATTTTTTCTCTTCTTTAATTCCACGATTACACTTGGAAAGCTAGAAGAGATCAAAGTAAAAAACACCCCCTTTTTTACTGTTGTAAAAAAAAAAAATCCATGTTTATTTAAAAGTAGCTATGTCAGGAGAAAGGTATGATGAAGTATAATTGCCAAATTCTTATTTGGTAATTAGTATCTTGCAGCCATCTCAAAGCTATTAAGAAACAGGCATAATTGCACATAGGATGCATATATTTATCATGGAAGTTGGCACTTCAGACCATTAGGAAGTATCTGTGGCTTTGCTGTATGCTACACAAAGATTAATGTAGTTTAGGAGTCTTAAGAGCCTGTCAGAGCTGCTCCCATCATCCAAGAATTTGTACCATCAGGTGTTATGAGAGTACTTGGAGAGGCACCAGATGGTTTCCATAGCCATGCTGCAATAATATTGTGAGTTCCTGATATTCTTTCATTTCCAGAGGTTTCCCTGTTGCTGGCTGCAATGTTCACCTCTGCCTGTTTTATTTACACACTGTGAAAAAAAAAGTTGGTCAGGTCCAGGAGGCAGTAGTGTTCCATTTCTTTTCTGTTGTGCAGAGTGTTTCTGTGTACCAGCATTGGAGGAAAGAAACCTGGGCTCCTGGGAGCCACTGAGAAGAGACTTGTCCATGAAATAACCCCAGACACGTGTCACAGGTGCAGGGCTCTGCCACCTAAAATGAAGAAGTTATTGTTGGGGATTAAACATATTCTCTTGTCAGCCCATCAAAGAAAGTATAGGCAGATGCAGCGTATTCCAGAAATAAGCAAGTCTGGAAGTCGTGTCTAGAAATGAGATAGGAACAACTTGCCAAGGGAAGAGGATTTTCAGTAAAAGATCATAGCTAGAAGTTCAGCACTTAGGGCTTTTTAATTAAATGTGTTTGGGAAGGGATGGACAAAGAAAATCTCAGGGAAGAAATTGTTTCAGCCACAGGCCTGAAGCTACCACCAAAGATGAGACTGAAGTAGAAGGTGTTAACTGTGAACATCACAGTGCTTTGCGAGCGGCACGAATGTCCCTCCTGCACTTTTTGTAGGGTGCAAGAGAGAGTGAAGTGACTTTTCCCAAGATGACCCGACGGTTCATAAGCGGGGCCAGGAAGAGACCGAAGGTTAGCAGTGGCACTATGCTTCTCTGGAGTCAAGGTAGAGCCATAAAATTAATTTAGTTCATTTTTGTTCTTCCGTTATCCCCCACGTTTCTTGATTACTTTTTAGAGCTCTGCACAGGAATACAGGGTTGGGGACTGATTCTTGGTGTACATCAAAGTCCTTCCTCAAGATAGGATCTCTTCCAAAATGGAGGAATAAATTTTTTTCTGTGTTAACCTGCAGCTGACCATAGGTCCAAGTGGTCTTTTGTTTCGTTCATAGCTTTGTTTAATTCAGTACCTGGAGGGTTATGTTATGTTTTGCCTTCCCTTAGTGGTTGAATTCTTGTCTTTATTGTATGGAAGCTACTTCTGATTAAGTACTCTGGTGCATGAACATATAATCATTTTTATTTTCATTATTTGAACTATTCAGTGTCTTGCAAAACTGCTTTTTTCCTCACATTCTAAAAATCCTTTTGCCCAGATCATTCAGTATATAGTCATAGCATCTGAATTGACGTGCCTTATTACTGAGGAAAAGATGAAGCAGAGAACACCAGATTTATTATTGGGTCACTGACCGAGATATTTTTTGAGTTCCCAGAGCTTTATCATAGTGACCATCCTGGGTCTTGTCAGGAAAGAGATGATCTTGAGAATTAGATCACCGAGATTATAATATACTGCTGTGTTAGACAAGATTCATGGTCAAGAGAGGATGTGGCATTTACTGTGCCTTTTAAATGTCACATCCAGATTTTAAAGGCCAGAGTCTCAGAATAAACAAAAGGGAACACAGCTGGCTCAAGCGGCTTTAAAATGAGCAGCCTCCCAGTAATCCAGTGGGAGCATGTGCTCTGTATTTATGCAGCAGATACAAGACTGAGCAGCCACTGGAAACCCCGCAAGGTTGATAGCAGTGTCTTTCTTGAGATACGAGGTAAGATGTGCCTACATGGTCAGTGTTCCTTTCATTTAGCTGCAGAAGGAAGTAATGTGAAGTTCTTATCAGAGTGATGCACAAGAAGTTAGACAGGCATTAATGGCTTGAGTAATTTTGGTTGGAGTACAGTAAATGAAGTGATTGAATGCCACATGGAGTAATATGTCTCTGCAAGCAGTTGCTTGGCAGCTGTAAGACTGGATGGGATTCCTTTTTCTCTTCTTTTAGCTATGTAATAGTTTGAGTGGGTGATAACACTGAGAAGAAAGTATTTCCACTTTTCTCAAATACATTCCTCACTGGTAGAAACAGTCCTATGGGAAGGTAATCTGGGAGCTGAATTCTGCACACTGTACTGCTATACAGCATAAAAATCCATGCGGACAGTTCCCACTGATCAGATGTGATAGTTCAGTATCTGCAGGCTTTCTAAAATCAGGCTGTTTTTATAATTTTTGTAGACTGGCAAGTGTTGCCAAATTGCTTGGAAATTCCCTGACAGTCTTCAAGGGACATTCAGTTTTAAAAAGTACACTTGACGCATACATCCTTACGTAAGGCTTTTCTTGATTTTTTTTTTTTTCTGGGTAGCTCATTAAATTGTGCATGTGTGTATAGATATATTTAAAAGTGTCCTTTTCTGTTTTCTTTTTCAGGTTCTTGGCAAGTAACTGTTTTATTGATTTTTTTTTTAATATACTTTTTGTCTTCAGTACTAATTTTTAGAACAAAGTTCAGTTATCTCTTAAAATGCTCTATTTTTTTAGCCAAGTGGCAAGATGGGCAGTATTGCAGCAAGTCACTACATGGTGAAGTTTGGTTATCTGCCCCCAGGATTGAATTGTTATTGATTTAAAGGAAGATGAAAAGTCAGTGGTGTTTTGTGGGAGGGCTAAATGATCTCTTCTGGCCTTAAAATCTAGGTATATTGATTTAAAATTATCTTGGTTTATCTGCTGCCTATAAATTTGCAAATTCAAGTTAAATGAACATAAAACACATTCTGGTTGAGTCCAGTATGTTTGTACAGAGTTTTAACTTAACCATTTTAAATATTGTTCCTTTTAATTCTGCTTAACTATGTATAGCTTTCTTAGAGTACTTCTCATTTTGGGGGCAGCAGTCTAGAAACGTTTGTATATTTCACTGTAATTGAATCCTCATGCAAATCCAAGTCTTTGTTATTCTTGCATTCACTGCAGTGACCTTGATAATGTGAATGCTTCACCTTTTCTGCTCCTTAGAAGGCAGTCCTGTGAAAACGAGATCAATTACGTGCATTGCTAGGATCCTGTTTTCAATACCACTGAGTTAAAAACAGAGCTAGTTAATGGGCTTTCCCCTTGTATAAGGAGTGACAGGGGGAATGAAAAAAGGAGAAGAGAAACTGAATTGTTTGAGAGGAGATAATCTCTGTTTTGTTTCTGCCGTAGATTAGGAATGATCAATTATCATGTCAGAAGGCAGGGAAACTAATATGCCGCTGCATCTACATGTAGTTATTTAATCATCCTGCCTGATGCAGAGCATTCATCATTCACATTTTTAATGCCACTTACTGTTATCATCTCACATTTATGCTGGGAACATTTAAAGAGATAAAGTCATCCTGATAGGCAATGTCCTGGGGAATAGAATAGTGGAGAACCCATACGATTCGATTTTTGGCTCTTCAGTCTAAGTAGCTGGAGCCCTGGCCCGATGCAAACTGTTGTACAGGTCTGATGGCTTAAGTCATCATCTGAAGGAAGACCTTAGTGAACTCCCATCTGCACTGGGAGGGTAGTTCTCAGTGGTGCTGTAAGTTGCTTTTTTCTAAGAGCAAGTGAGAACTAATGTCATCACACACCTGTGAAGGATACAGGCAAATGCTTGTGAGCACCTGGTATTTGTGCTCTAGCAAGCCACCTAGTAAGTTCTAGTAGCCACCCCATCCTGTCATTTGCCTTGTTTGGACTACTTTTAGACATCCTCAAGGCACAATTTCAGCCAGCCACTGGGCGCAATGAGCACTTGCAGCATGAAGGTTGGTCAAAGGAGAGTCATAAATGTACAGGGTGATACCAAACAGGGGAGTGTTTTATGAATTGCATGTGTGAAGACGTGCATATATGTATTTAATTCTTCACTAAACTTTTTGGTGGTCTAGCCCACACACTGAATAAAGATGAAGATGACAGAGTTGTAAGAACTAGAACACTTCCCTAGATCTATCCACGTCATTTCCTAGTCCAAGATGGAGAAGAGAGCCAAGAAACTCATCTGAAGGAGGAACCCACAATGGCTGATGTTGATATCCCCTTTTCTCTTCTAGAAGTTCCAAAACTGAGAGGAAGTGAATGATCAGTATAAGGAGAACTTGCCAAAACCAGATCTGTAGTCCTATTAAAGTGCTTGTGAACCAAAAGAGGAATCTGGAATCAGTGAGGCTTGTCTTGCCTCCATCTTTCTATAATGTCATGGGAATGCTGAATGAGATGATGTCACCAGAGCTTCAAGATGCATTTGAGAGTGCAGCTGTACAAAAGCTGACTCTGAAGCAGTAAGTTGCTTGAGTCCTGTAAGCCTCTTCCTAGCCATATCTAGGAATAGTGAAGCTTTTATTTCACAGCCAGGAGGTAGATGGATCTAAAATGTGGATTTGTGGCACATCTTTTTCCCCCGGTGCTTCAGAGAGTGGCACTATCAGAAATTAAAGCCAAAAAGGCAGGAAATTCCCACTCTGCTATCCTATGTGCATATATCTTTCCTAATTTCTTACCTGTCATACACACAAAGTAGTGAAAGATATTATCATGGAAGGACCTGCCACCAACCAGTGTTGATTGCATTAAGCATAGTGTTGCATAAAGCAACCTGTTTGACCGCAGTTCTGATGGTGTAGGAAAGCTGAAGACGTGCATTTATGCATTGCATGTGCAGCTACTATTTGAAACAGCTGAAATCTCTGCTGGGACCATTTAGCTTCTGAATGGCGATCCCACCCTTAGGTGGTCAGACTGTTTTCCTGTTCCCTGACCTCCAAAGCCTGTGGTGACCCAGTTGAGTAGGCAAGGGCTTAGGACATATCCTGTCAGCAGTAAATGGAAAAATTGGACTAGAGAGTCTCCATAGTCTGTAAACTGGGTTTTCATGTCAGAAGTGTTCTGGTACATTCTTGAGTTTGTCTCTAAATCCTTTTCAACGCCTTCAGAAACTAACTGTACTGAAAAAGCCTGCTGTGTTTTGTCACAAGAGAGCCTCTGCAGAAAGTGATGCCTCTGCAGGGTGGGAGAGTCAAAAGCCATGCTTTCATATGCAGCTGCATTTATCCCATTCAAAAAGTTGATGTTCATCCTGAGCTTTGTGTTGCTTGGTCAGTTGTGATCTCTGCAGTTTTGCCTCAGCAAAGCCATTTTGCCCAGCTCTTGTCTTTAAACACACAACCAGTGCTTCTACTTGGAAACATAAGTTGAAGAGAGTTATTAAAATATGAAAATAAGCCTTTACCATAAATTTCCCTGTAATTTTCCTTTTTGTCACTCACATAGGGTTTTTGTTCCATGTTTGAGCTCAGCGTGATATCAACAAGTTGCTTGTGATTTAATAGAAGAAGCCAGCTGCCAGGAGTAATGCTTGCAGGTATTCCTTCTTTTCTTTATTTGCCTTACAGCAGTGCCTTCAGGCCAAAGCAAAGATTGTGCTGGCAGCATCTGACTTCTTGGTTCCTCCCCCTCAAATCTACAGAGAAAAAGGCATTACTATTATCTTCATTGCACAGGTAACAGTAGTGAAAGATGAAGTGACTTGCCTATGGTACGCTAGGAGTGTCTGGCAGAGATGGAAAGCAAAGTGTTATTTCCTCTGGTCTGATGTTTTTATCCCAGTGCCATCCTTTTGTGTGACCAGCCACTTTCAACAATTTAGATTTTTCCGTAACATCTCCTGGCACAAACGTGCCAGCTGGTAAATGGCAGTAACTGTATGTCTCCTGGATCTCTGCCTTTCAAGATCCTTTTTATTTTTATCACTCACCTTATGATACCCAGCTACCTTTGTAGAGCTTTGTGCCTGGAAGGATTTCAGCATGTGCTCATCTAACCTGCTTTAGAACCTCCATAGGCACAGATGCCAGAGGTTCACGGGGTGATTTTTTTCCAGTGCTTCATTATTTTTGTCCTTAGAAAGCTGTCCCTAAAGTTAATACCGTGCTTGTCTTGCTCCAGAGACAGCAGCCTTTTACTTATTTGGAGAGTCACGTTCTCTTTCAGTCTCTTTTTTCCCCAGGACAGAACAGTCCCTGTTCGTAGCTTTCTCAACTTGTGCTTTTTCTCCAATTCCCTCTTGGATTCCCTCAAAATGCACTGTGTTTTTCCTGACATTCAGAATGGGACACAGTGTGGAGCCACCAGCTCCCTCAAGCACTTTCCCCTTCTCCCCAAGGACCTGATAAATCGCTTTGCCTACTAGGAAGCCATGGGTTGAAGACTTAGCGAGGCAAACAGCTCCAGAGAAGGTGCATTCTGTAGCAGAGCAGAGCAACAAGACATACAGAAGGGTTTACCAAGCCAGGGAAACCCCAGAGGAGTGCCAGGACCCACTAGGAGCCCACAACTTGTACAAGAGGGCTGATGAGTGGGCCAGGCCAGGAGTATCCACTGCCATAAAGAACAGCTCCAGGGAGAATTGTGAGCAAGCAAGATGGGCAAGCAGGGCATGGTGCAGGACTTTGTGCAGGAGGGTGTGTAGGGAGGTCACATTCCTCTGACATGAAGGGGAGAAGAATCTCCCACTCCTACCAGTTTGATGTCAGAGCCAGCAAGAGATGCCCAGAACCTGGAGAGGGAATCAAAGCTAAGCAGGAGATCGCCTGAAGAGCAGCACAAAGGAATTCCAGTTATTCCATCCAGTAAATCAGCTTTGTCAATGTCCCAGCTTAAATGCCTTTATGCAATCACATGTATGGGGAATAAACAAGGGGAGTTATAGAGACATGTGCATGCCTGTGACCTTATTGCCATCACGGAGATGCAGTGGGATGGCTTTGATGAACTGGAGTGTTGGAATGGAAGGCTACAGGCTCTTTAGGAAGGAGAGGCAGGAGAGATTAGATGGTGGGGGGGGTATTGCGCTCTATGTCAGTGGCCAGCTGGAATACATGGAGCTCTGCCTGGGCATGAAAGAGTAGCTGACCAAGAGCTTATAAATCAGGATTAAAGGGAGGGCAAGGACAGGTGACTTCATAGCAGGGATCTGCTGTAGGCCATACAACCAGGACGATCAGGTGAGTGAGGCCCTCAATAGACATATAGGAAATGCCTCATGTTCACAAGCTCTGGTCCTCATGGGGGACTTCAACCACCCTGATATCTGTTGGAGGGACAGCACAGCAGGGAGCATGAGATTTTAGGGCTAACAGTGCCCATGGTCACACTTAAGTGCCAAAAGACTGGGCAGGATACCTGGGTCGGCAGTAAGGATGAGATCTGTTAGATTTTGTCTCAACTTATCTGCCATTTCCCTTAAAAACAGTTAAAACCTGGACAAAGTTTGCTCTGAAACAGAAAAGCCAGTGTCAGTCTAAAACCAAAAACAGGGTAGGAGTGGGTTTATGGATCATGTGTATATATAACCACAGGTACATAAACCTTTCCATTTCAGCTCCAGTCATTTTGAGATTTTAATATTCTAGGTGTTTGTTCTAATATTACCTGTTTTGATATATTTTTATTTGTTTTTAAGAATTTTATTTCAAGCCTTCTGGTCTTCATTGGGGAACTTACTTATGGAAAAGGTCTGGACTGTGGTTCTGCAAAAAAGCTCAGGGTCCTGTCAAAGGTGGTGAGCTTATGCTTTTCTTCCATTTCTGAATGAGAGATGTGAGAAGAACCGTGGTGGTATCTGAAGGGGCCAAATACCACAGGAAATCCAAAACAAGCTACAATAGAAGTTAAGGAGTTTGCCTGTTCTTTGCTCTGACCTGTTGCACCTCTTCAGTAGCTGTTCTTCAAGTGGAAACATAAGGAATTTATTTGTCTGCCTCTGATTTCACTAGAGTGTTTAGTAATTTGGCTTTAACATTAGAATTCATCAGCAAGACTGATTGCTGTATCATACAGAGTGGCAGGCTTGGCAGAGTAGGAAATTTCCCCTGCAATTTAAAAACGGTCCTTGAATTTGCTGGGTTTAGAGTTTGATAGCAGCTGGAAGAAGGATGCATCAAGTCTTGCATGAAGAAAGGAGCCAATTTAGAAATTAAGAAGGTGAGTTATAGTAGGGAGCAGGGATATGCACGTTTCACGTGTTTTATTCAGTATCTTTGGTTTGGTTTGGTTTGTTCTTAATGGCATGTGATTTCAAAAGGAAGTTTTTGCTTAAATGCAAATAAGATATTAGTTTGCGAATGATAGGAGAGGTGCTGGTAAGTGTGCTGGAAGCTAGTCTGATAAATCTACTCAATAATGAGAATTCTACAGCAAAATGCTGAGAGCTCTGTGGCTCAGTCAAAATGATCCAGTCAAATGCCGACAGCAGTGGTAGTACTTACGCGCTTAAAATTAAGCATTTTCCCAAAGTGCTTTGATGGATCAGAACCAGAGTCTTTATCACCTTGCTAGGAGTAAATTTATAATAGTGCTGTGAGTCAATAGTATTTATTCTTAGGCTTCACAACTAAACCACTAATGGAATATAGGGAAATAGCAGCTTTTCTGTGGCATGAAAGAATCTGGCTCTGATCTTAACCACAAACCGTTCCCCAGCTTTGAGAAAAAGTTACTATCTTGATTTCCAGAGGCCGTAGAAAAGCAAAATCAGGTACTGGAATTCCCTGTGGATCTGCACCCTATAACAAGATATTCCTTCATGCCTCTCTTCCTTGCTCCAGCAACTTTTCATCCCAGATAGGTGTTGGCTTTAAGGGCAAGCACCTGCTTGGGACATCAGGGAGGCCTTTTCTTCTTGAGCAAAGGCAAACTATGATGCCCTAATGTCTCCCTCTCTACTTTTGAGGATCAGCATAAATTGAAGCTTAATAGGAATTGACTGTGCAGGAGTCAGGACTGAGGTTGCTGTAAATACAAATGAATATATGTTAGGCCTAACAATTGGAAAGAAATTTCCCAAACAGTGAGCTATGGCCAGAGACAGTCTTGCCAAGCCAGTTTTTTAAATTATTTTTTCAAAACAACCTGTAGCTTTATGAAGGGGATTTTGGACACTGCAAAATACAAATGAGTGTTTGCAAGCCTTTAGGTTTCAAGGGAAAAAAATTACCTCAATTGATGTTACAGAGCATGGTGCCTTTTGTAGCCCTCATTATATAGAAAGTCCTTAAAATTTCTTTAAAAGTCTCATGCACCAATGTTCCTGATAAGGCATTGAATGCATTTGTTGATGAACAAGCTGGAGGTAATACTTCCCCTCCCTTGAGATGAGTGGGCTCAATATTATGTAGTTTTCTATGATAAGTCTTCTCAGAAATCGCAAGGTGGGTGAAATAAGAGTACAGAGGATTTCTCAACAACTGAAATGCCAGGACATTTCTCTACATCCCAGTAGTGGCTGTGCTAGTTAGCTAGTTATCTGGAGATAATCTACTGCTAATGCTGTTATTCTCATTTACAACTTTTGAGATTTCTGGTCAGGGGAGAGGGATCCTAATACCTGCAATTTTCTCTTTTGGTATCTGATCTTGTTTTCCTCAAGCCTCATACCTGCAAGCCATGTGAATCTGCAGGCAGCTTCCATTCTTTAAGAGTGCATGTCTCTGATCAGTGATTGGCAGGAGTCGATAGTGTGTCTGTACAACTCTGTAAACAGAAGGCAAATAGCAAGAATCCAATTTATTTTTGAAACCATGTGCTTTTAAGAGTCTTGCCAAAGATTATGTGGTTTTTTGAGATGGCAGCGATATATGATATGTTCCAGTAAGTGTTATATATACTCTGTTGTATGTGGGGTGGTGCACACACAAAGAATGACAACGCAGTCTTACTCCAAACGGTCTATAGTTTAGTGCCTAGTTTTTGTGATGTCTTTAAGCTCTGCTTGTAATCCTATTGCAGTTGTAACATATGATTGCCCTGACACAGGGTAACTTCATTAGGCTAGATTTTTTAGAAACTATTTGCTTGCTTTGTAAGTGTTTTTTGGAAACCTTCATGCAGTCAGCAACAGGGCATACAGAAAGGAGTGCCAGAGGTGAGATGTTGCTACGGCTTCCTGTGTTGCCTCCACAAAAGTAGGTGCTTCAGCGAGTCTTAGCAATATTTAGTTAAGGCAGAATATTTTGTGAACGGCAAAGCTTGCTTTGGCTTCATCCACTGTCCTTTGAGAAGTATGTGTCGAGCCCTGCTTTCTTACCATTAACACAGTATTTTGATTAAATGGAAAAGACTGAATACAAACATTCAAAGCTGTGCATTTTATTGTTTTCTTAATTTATGTGTCAATAATTAGTAATTGGTCTTAAAAACAAAGGATAATTTATAGATACATTTTTATAACACAAGGTATTACAACAAGGATTTGAGTAGTGATTTTTTTGCATGCAATAAGACTGCTCTCTTGCTATTTGTTCTTTGAATACCATTTTACAGGGGCAACTAAATATCATGGAGTGTTAGCTAGTCATTGTGCTGTTTATCTTGCAACCTCCTCCAGGAGATACTCAAAGAAAAGGTGGCCTTGAGTTGCATGAATTGAGTGTGCACACACCCCTCCTTCCCCCAGATGCAGTAGAATTACTGCAAAAATAGGATATTGTGGCACAATAAATCTTGCAAGTCTTAGACAGTACTGATGCATAGTCAGGCATATCTCCTGAGCTGTTACACATACCAGAAGTAAGAGATGAGCTGTTATCCCTGTGCTAATGCAAATTGCATGCAGATTATTTCTGTTTTCTCTCTAACGTGAATATGAATTGAAGGGGTCTTTTTCTGGTTTGTGTCTTTGGACCCATGGGCACTTCTCTGTGGTAATTAAAAGTGTTGGGTTAGAAGTGTCCAGAAAACCACAGTGTCTATACTGATCTCTTTACCTTTAGAAAAGGTACTTGTCCAATATCTTAAGTCCAAGGATTAGAAGCCTAGAGAGAAATTATCTGAGGAAAGCTTTGTCAAAGAAAGAACAGGCTCTCCAAGAGAATTAGATACCTATTTGGGTTTCACTTTTCGTGAATCCAACCTTCTGTCCAGCTGGGAAGCAGCAAGGTCTTGGAAGCACTTTGGCTGTGGCCAGCTTGGGTGTCAAGTCGTGTCCTGTTGCTGAGCTCAAGGAGCCTTGTTGAATCTTTTAAGAACTGGGGTGGGAGCCACCTGAAAGATCGCCCCTTTTCAAATTGGATAGAACTGGTTACTTGGGTTAGCCATGGATTAATATTCAAAAAATGGGACCCTGCCTTCTGCCAGGACCCCTGAGTGCTTCAGATGGGTTCCCCTCTCTTCTATGACCTCTTTTGTTTCAAGGTGCACATTGGGGCATCTCAGGTTTCAGAAGCATTCAAAATGGTGGTAGATAAAGAGACTGTAAATAGATCTAAGATCTGGCACCTCAGGTGGTCATCATGGGAGGCAGAAGATGTGAAGAAACTTTATATATTCATTGCCAAAGAAATTTGAAGATTGTGTTCTCATTTTTATATTTGATGTATGAAAGGGACCAGCATGAAGTCCCCATCTACTCAAGAGACACCTTGAAAAATCACTCAAAAGAAGATGATCTCCATCTATGAATCATGTTTTAGTATTAGGCTCCTGTTTGGCAAGGTGTTTGGATTTAATCGTGAGGATAAAATTTACTTCCTTGCACTATTTGGGGCCTGTGCATGATTGAAATCCCATGAAAGATCTCAGATACTGTTGAAAAATCATTTAATGGTACTCAATACAAGGACCTTTCATTCCCTGGACTTAGTTTTCAGAAACACTAGCAAGCACCTGAAAAATTGTGGCCCAGCCTTTTTGCCTAACTAGCCATGCACTGTTTGCAACTACTTGTTCTCAAGGTACAAAGAGTTTTGAAACCCATTATCAGGAAAATTTGGGTACACTTTGGGATTATAACAGTTGCAGCATAAAAGTCAAGTTATGACTCAAATGCTAAGTTCTGACCCAGGTATAATATCCACAGTAAAAGTACCCTTAAGAGAGCTACCAGCTGCTTTTCTAAAAGTCTGTAGTTTCTATACAGAAATGCAAAGAGAAGGTTTTGGCTTTTCTTCCTTCCCCAAACAGTGTTTCCGTTTTAACTAATGCATCCATCTTGTTTAAAATAAACTTAGTGCTTGAAGCCACTTGCAATTTCACATGCCTTTAATGTGACTTGGTGAATAATGCAAGTCTTGCTCCAAATTCTGAAGTCACCAAAGGCCTGAGGAGAAAAAAAAAATCAATAATTTCATTAATTAGAAACTGAGTGAAAAATTGCAATATACCTACTTCTCTTGTTGTTACTCTTCTGCTACAGGTTTCATTTGCTTCAATTAAACCTGGTTTTATTAGGTGTATTAATGATAACATAACTATTTGGTTATATGATGACAGGTGAAAGTGTTGATTTAATCAAAAGCATGAATTGGACTTTTAAATCTTCTGGCATAATTTCAGACTGCAAAAGAAACATGGCATCACATGGAGGGAGGAGCCCCAAGGTGTATTGAAAGCTCTGATGTGTAGATCTCAGACATTCGCTCATACAGGAATATATGTATTTGTGGTAAAAGAAATTGCAAACACATGAAAATCCATAGCATAGGTGTCAATAAAAAGTGATGCCTATGTCTCCAGACATCTGTGTCATAGATGTCTGTAAGAGCAGAAAGGGCAGAGGTGGGAGCAATAGGATCTTCCTCTTTGATGCCTTAGTTGTCTTTGAAAAGGGGCCTGAAGGCCAAATACCCAGAAGGCCAAAGGAAGCAGAGGTTCCAGTCCCTTTGCTCATGTAAATATGCATCTCTTTGTGGGCTACTCTGGGTTGCTCTGAGTGAGGATGTGTCCTGGCAGAAGTTAAAGCTGATTAAAAGTCTTTTGCTGGTGGCTTGTCTTTTACACTGAGAGTGAAAGGAGTTAGTTTGGGTTTGGGGTTTTCTTTTATCAAAAGTGGAGAACTCCACTGGCTGTGGGACTGAGTGAGATGGGAAGCTATTAGCTGTTGGTTTTGCCAGAGTGAAAAATACTAAGGCAAAAGTAACAGGGCTGGAGAGAGCACTAGATAGACCTTGAAATGTAGAAACTGGATTATTTGTTTTATCTTGGTACTGTGGTCATTCACCTGATAATATTAGTTTCTCTTAAAATATAATTAACATTTTATTCCACTAAGCGTTATTGTATGTTAGACATTAGTGGGACACAGCACGGTATGTTGTAAATATGGAGTTTGGTGCCTAGATGGCTAATTCAGTTCTAATGTCATTATTAAAGGTTGCAGAGAAACAATGTCCTAAAATGTCTGTTCCTCATGAACTAATCTCCTATAGTTATTCAGATGTGACTAATGATGCATCTTCTGCAGAAACTTCAATTTATTTATTTGGTATGTACCCTTATTCTTCTTAGGAAATGTTAAAAACAGAACAGAAGGGTAGAATCAGTTTTCTATGCTTTTCTTTGCTTCCTGATTAATTTTTGGTCTCAGGAAAGCAAAAATGTACATTAGCAATTTCACACCTTGTTACATCTTCTGTTTGCTTTCATCACACGCATGGCTGTTTTTGTAAATAGCAAATATAAACATAAATGATGTAATATCCCTCTTTGATCTTCAGTGTGTGGCTGAGAAATTAATGCATATGTGCAGATTACTTGTAAAGCAACGTCAACAATTCACGATGCACATTCACCTTTTGTAGTGTCAAGGCAGGAATTTGAACAGGATTTCTGTCTGTTTACATAAGAAACATGAGAAATTATAGCTTTATGTATCTTGACTCTTACGTGAATTTGTTTTTTGAAATGTTGTATTCCAAATGGAAGGGCTCTGTGGTTTGACTTCTTTCTGTTAAGAGGATGCTGCCCTTGCAGACTCAGTGACCTTTGAAAAGCAAGTCTCAAGTAATCCTTTTATTTCTCTGAGATCATATAGCACAGTATCCAGTTGCAGGCTTTTAAGATGGAATGATTGCAGACTTTGTCCGCTTGCCTGTATTGGATTGCATTTTGTTTGACAAAGAAAACTCTAAAATACTTATACCTTCCTTCCTTCCTTCCTTCACTTCACAGCATTGTAATCTCTGTGCATTCAGGTTGCAGAGTAGTTGCTATATCATGCCAGCACTGCTGGGATTTATTGAATTTACTTAATTGGCCTTTATCTCACGGTTACACTTTAACACTTCTTTTGAAGGAGATTCAAAAAGGATAGGGTTACTCCTTTTCTAATTTACTTTGAGAGTTGTGTTACTCATTTTCTTATCTTCCCTCCATTTCCCGGTAGAGCAGAGCATTCTATAGAGCCACAATTGAATGTGTTGGAGACTTGCACACCAGAAGATTTAAGTCCATGAAGTTGTTAGCTAGCCAAGCTTTGTGCAAACTGCTTTGTAAAGAGAATGCTCTGTTAAAAGGGGTGTGGGAAGTTTGATGCGTGTTTTTGGGTGGCTGGGGGTCTATTTTGTGTTGTACTATGCTGGTGCACATGAAGGAGAGCTAAACTGCCCTGAACCTCTCAGGGAAAGATTTTGCAACAGAGTTTGGGATCACCTGCATTGTTTCCTTGGGTTTAAAGCACTTGTGAGCCTCGACCGTACAAACACTTCAGGAAACCTCAATAGAGTGGATGAAAAGTCTATTATCTGGTCAGGCAGTTTTGATCCTGGGAATTGGATGGTTTTCACCTTCCTGAGAGGCATTCAATACCAGGGAAGGCTGAGGTCTCCTGTCCATGCACTTCTCAAGTTTGCTTTTACTAATAGTTTAAAAGGGTTTAATGCTCAACACTGACTTTCTCTGTCCTGCCAGACCTCCGCTGCCAGATCTGTAAGCATGGAATAGGTGTTGCAGGGATTTGGGGGCATTGGAGAACAGTCTCAGAGGACATAGGTCCCTTTTTCTCAGTACTTTGGTGGCTCCACCCCCTATATATAACATCTAAGTGGCTAATGATAAGTGATCAGTATGGTCTCTTCAGGATTGTAGAATCTCCTATGGCACCATCACCACACAGTGAGACTTGCCTCTGAAAATCGCGTAGCTCCCTTGCATTAGAAGGGAACTTCATACAGTTTTACTGGATCTCAGTACTCGTTATATCTTCTGTGAGCTAATACACCTGACCACACACACGTGCACGCACCGTATAGCCCACAGGCACAGCTCAGTGTGTTGCGCACGTGAATGCACGATGCACGTTCAGGCACCTGGATTAATTAAGGGAAGCTCTATATCAGATTAGCAGCTTGTACTGAGGTTGTTATTTGCCTTCACGTAGCCCAAAAACTTGTAGAGGACGTCAGACGGGGGTAAGGTGACTCTTGAAGATGAAAAATGTGTTGATGATCACCGTGCAGCGGCTGCATAAATAATACGATCATCATTCAAATCAAGGTGGTTTTTACTCACTCAGTGGAGCAGTTGCGAGCACGGTGGTGGATGCCCAGCTAAAAGGCAAAAGTTGTCTGTGCAGCTTTCTGCCAGCAGAAATCAGTATGGAAATGGCCAACACATTTCAGGATCCTGCAAGAGGCAGTCTGGGGAAGGATTGGTAAACAGGAGTGAGAAGAACTGGGGCTGAAGCAAGACTGAGGTGCGGGAAATTGCTTTAACAGAGAAGTCTTGCTACTAGCCTTCAGTCCAGAAATAATTGTCTGCAGGTCTTCTCTTACTTTTTGACTTAAAATCAGACCTGGAAAATTAATTTATTTGTTGTCTTTATTTTATTTACTGTGTTGGGGTTTTTTTATTATTATTAAGACAATTACCTAGTCCTGTAATAGGATTTTTTTTAATATAGTTCCAAATACATCTCGAAAGATAAAATGTGGTCATTTGCTACTGCTCTTTGCACTCAATTCTTCATATGGCCACAAAAATCTTTGCCACGGGTCTCCTCAGCCTCCTTGTCATCTTTGCCAGGAACTGGCCCATGTGGAGGGTGAGTCAAAGTCCCTCAGCCAGACATGGGCTGTTTTTATCTCCGGAGAGGCTGTTCTTGGCTCTGGAAATGAAGGACTGAATTTTGGCTGTCCCCTTTTCTTTTCACTCAGTGTTGTTTCCTAATCTCTGGCATGAAATACCTGGGGTGTTAGGGTTGCATTGCCCATAGCAACTTTTGCTAGAGAGCTGGCAGGGTGGCAGCAACCACAACTTAAAAAAGTCTCTGCAGACATCAGACTGAATAGAAAGGATCAAGCCTGTTTCTGATGCACATGTGTGCTGCAAAGGGCAGATAACCTTTCAGAGCTGCATCTTAAAATAATAAGCAGAGCTGGTATAGCTGCCTTCATGCTGTGGCTTTCGCAAGCACACCGTGAACTTCCGAACCATGATTGCCATTAAAATCTTTTGCCATTTGCAAGGAATTACCATCACTATGTGAACTGTAACACCCCAGTGATATTTATGGAGAGCAATTGAATTATAAAGGTCATAATGTTCCTTGCTTCTGGAAGGAGGGGGCTAAAAGATGCCTAGTCTTAAACTACTTGCAATCCAAAAAATATTTAAGGATCCCATGTAATCTAAGGTCTTCTGAAGAATATGTAATTTGAAAGGAGCCAGAAGAAAGTAAAATATAATCAATATGTAATTCTGATAATGTAGGCCCTTGACACATTTGAAAAGCCAAGATGTGGAGCTGATGTGTTCGAAAAGTGCTTGAAAAGAGGGTTGATATATAAGCTGCTGACAGTAGTTCATGTTGTTCCTTTGCTTGGGCTGGCGATGCTGGTCGGCTGCTGAAAATCTGTGCAAGTCCAGTTGTTAAAGATGGGCAAATACCACCAAGGTAAAAACAGACCCTGCTGATTTGCAGGAACTAAGGATTGCCTTGTGTTTGAGAATGCACTGAAGACTTTGGCCAGGGCAGACCATCTTGCTAACAATGGTTTTTGTATGTTCTATTTTTCTCCTGTCTTGCAGCACCTTCTCCAGTCAGTAGTGTGAAAAAAGGGAAGATAACTAAAAATAGCATCTCCCTTTCCTGGCAGGAGCCAGATCGACCCAACGGCATCATCCTGGAATACGAAATCAAATATTTTGAAAAGGTGTGATGGACTGATTGCTGAGCATCCCAAGTACCTTCTCTTTACTGTATTCTTCTTCTAGTTATAATTATTTGAGTCATGGAAGGGAACGGAGTGATTTTTATGCATAAATCAATGTCAGATTGATTTTGCAGTAAATGATTAGGAAGACTTGAAATGAGGGTGTTGTTTTCCATTAGTGTGCCACTTCTCTTGAACAAATACATTAAATCTGTGTGTCAGATTCCTCTCTGGCCTTATCACATTAAGATAGAGCCTGCTCATTTGTTAAAAATAGGAGGGGTTGGGGATTGAGCATCTATCTCCTCCCAGAAACATCAGACAATCCCTCGCCTTAGGTATTTCGGTTTCTCACTTGGTTTTCCATCCACAGAGTAAAGAGAGGAGGAAGGTTTTGTGGAGAGATTGTATAATCTCTGATATGAAGAAGTGCATGCTGGCTTAAAAGCTTGCCTCGGTTTTCCAGCTCTTGCTCTGAGTCTAATGGGAAGCACTCTCCCTATGAAACTTGCCTCTTCTAGGCTTCATTTCCAGTGTCAACTTGTTCTCTTTCTGAAAAAAATTAATGTAGTTTAAATTAAAAAGGTTACAAATGCCCTTTATCAAAATATTATTTTGAGTGATACAGCTCTAAATCTTTGGAAATCTTAGATTTCCTTGAATCAAGTTTGCAGAAGTTGACCAAACAGCAATTTTTTGCCATAGTTGGAATGGTAAAGTGTTCTTTTTTCTTCTAAAACACCCAGATTTTCTACAGGAAAACAAGAAAAAAAAAATGAAATTGAATCACAACTCGCCTTTTGTGGGGGTTGAATTTCTGTTTTAAGGAAGATATTCCATTAGCTCTGTCTATGACCCAGTTGAAATCACTGAACATGGACCAGTACTGGGTCCTTATTCCTTCCCTCTTCTTTCTCTGACCATGGGAGGGACCTGCTCAAGCAGTCCATGAAAAGAGGGGAAAGAATTTCATAAATCTTCTCCATCAAGATAAAATTAACATTATTTTTTCAGATGAGGGAGCTTGTGAATGGGCACTAGATATGTGACTTAAATAGGGCTGAGGTTTTCAAGATTAAAGCACAAAGCAAGAATCAGGATATTCTGTTGCTGGAAGTAATCCATTACTAATTATTTTATTAACTTGTTTGAATGACTGTTGTGGCACACTGAATCCTTACCATGGAGTGGCTTGGGAAGATTAGCTTCTAGAAACCTTGATATGAGCACATAGTTAAAGCCAAAAAATCCATATATTTCTTTATTTTACTTAATTCGTTTTCAAAAAAAATTAGCAGGATAGGGGGCTTAAAAATGTTGTATTCATGGTCCAGAACTAGTCTCAAGTAACTTCACTAAATAGTTCTTGAAGTGCACGTCCTTCATGGGGATGTAGCTCCAGACAATCCAAATTTATGCTGCCTTGATTTATTTCATTCAGGTTGTTAGTGAGGTTTTGTATTTTCCATACAAAATCCCAAGAGTCTAAGTGTTTGCAGAAGCCAACAGTGTATTGAAAACATAACTGGCTGACATACAAGTAAAAATGTGACCTAATAATCACTTATTGCTTTTTAACTAGTCATTGAGTTAGACTTGGGGTTTTGTCCTTAATCCTTTTTGTTTGTTGCTGCTATAATTTGTATTTTTGGGGTTTTCAGCCCTTCATAAGGGTAAATTCACAACATTAATTTCCAAGGGACAAGAATTGTCTATATTAAATATTTGGGAAAATTGAATTTTGTCAGAACACATTCCTGTAAGAGGAATCACTCTTTAATATGATAAAAAAGGCACATGAATATGTGTTTGTGTGTGTGTGTGTACACATTTCTCCAAAACAGATTTCAAATGAGAAATTCTGTAATCTTACATTTGGAGATTCCCAGCATCTTACCCCAGCATAGTACTGTCTATGGGAATTTGGCCATTAAATTAAGCAAAAAAAAAAAAAAAAGAAAAATCAGTTCAGATCCTAAGAGCTATGCAGAAATCTTCGTAGGGAATAACTAAGACCTCTGGTTTAACTCATAATAATTTGGATCTGAGAGGATATGGTGAATAAAAAGCAGTTTCCAAATTTGTAGACCTTAATTTATGACCTCTTGTCTAGATTATGTGTTACAGTAAATAATACTGAGAGTAATTACCAAGCATTTGAACAAAATTTTAATCAAAGAACTGAAATTGTTTCACATTAGAAACTGATGTAGATGAAGATTTATTTCAGCAATTTTTCTTCTAGTTCATTGCTGCAGAAGAATAATGCAAAAATTAGGTATTTTCCTGGAGTTTTGGTTTATTATTCCCTTCCCAAGTTCTAATTCTTGGTTCTAGAAATGCCAGCATAAAGTTGTACAATGTATAATATATTATTCTCTTTTAGAGCTGAATACATTACTGGGAAGCTGTTTTGGTATAAATTTAAAATCCCTTTCTAAGGCGATGGGGCTTTTTTTGTCTTCCCTGTGCCTTAGGATTGATCTTTGTATGATAACCCTTTCCATTGCCCCAGGCCATGTGCACCCTGAGTGATGGAAAGCTGCTTCTACCACAGATGCCAGTTGCGTGCCTCCTAGAGTCATTGATTATAAATTGAAAATGAGAACTCACATTTTGTACTGCAGAAAGGACCCTCAGAGAGGGGCTTTTGAGGAAGAAATCCTCAAAAATGCATGCTTCAGTCACGCTTTATAACACTGCTCTGGGGGTTGTTAAGAGTCTGTCTTCTCTGAGAGCCATTATTTATGTGTTTGAACTTTGTGGTTTTTGGGGGGGTGTTGGGTAAAGGACCAGGAGACGAGCTACACCATCATCAAATCCAAAGAGACAGCAATTACAGCAGATGGCTTGAAACCAGGTTCAGCGTACGTCTTCCAGATCCGAGCCCGGACAGCTGCCGGCTATGGTGGCTTCAGCCGAAGATTTGAGTTTGAAACCAGCCCAGTGTGTAAGTCTTTTTAATTACTGTCGGCCTGTGTCTCTGGAACAGTTACCAGAACCGAGTCAGGGGATCGATATTTTTCCTTTTACTGGCTTCATCCCCTGACTTTGGAAGCATCAGGCACATCGTGACTGTGCACTAGACTTATCTATCCTTTGCCTCCTCAGCCCACATGGTGAGCAGGAGATCTTCAGGCTTCAGAAACTCATGGCATTCCCTACTTAGAAAACTCCTGTATTTATGGGAGCTGATTCAAGAGAGGATAAGGGCTCTCCTCTCAGGAGGGACAGAGGGGCTAAGATCTGCTCCTCCACACCTCTTAATGGCCTTCTGCAGAGGATGCTGAGCTCCCTCAAATATCTCTATTTGAGGGGAAAAAGCCCTGAAATAGTGCCTCTCTGCAAAGGGAGGAGTTTAACCAACATTAGTGTCTTTTGGTGCAAGTTCCTGTCAAGTTAAAAGATAGTTTCTCTTTGCTGCCAATGCCACAGCCTCAAGGAAAGGAGTTTGACTTGTGATCAGAAATGGAAAAAAATGTGCACTGCATGTGCAGGACTTCTACTTGGTCTGGTACAGATTTGTGGGGTTTGAAATTTTCTTTAATTTTTTTTCTCTTTTTTAATGAATCTGATTATCCAGGTCTGGATTCTGGAACAGGTTCTGTGGCAGAGTGAACTCCTGAGGCACGCAGAGGCTCAGCTGCTCTTTCTTCTGTGTTCAGGCACAGCTGTGGGGAAATTCTTTTTGTCCCAAATACAAAATTTTTGCTGAGGTGTCAAATATAATTTTCTCCACCAGAAAGTATGTCTTATCTCTTTTAGTTTGTACAGCTGTCATTTATTAATTTTTTATACTTTTTGCATGGGAGAGAAATTTTGTGGTGGAAATGCTCAGTTCATTCCTGTGGGAAAGAGACTATTTTCTGTGTTTTCCTTGGAAATTTAAATTCATCAATACTTTGATTACTGTTATTCCAGTTCATTTAAAATTCATCATCTTTGAGAAGAAGATGCCAAGTTGTCTTTTCAATTCATGCTACCTTTGAAGCAGTAATAGATTTTAAACAAATCATTATACATGTGCAGATGTAGCTGTGGAGCCAGTGACTGAGCTAATATAGTGAAAATTGCATCACGATGCAAACATTAATGCAATAAGAATGGCCTATTTAATGTATATCTTATTGTATCAACCATTAATCGTGTCCTATGAGTAGCAACCAAATCATGTTATGCCAAAAATTATTATATATAGTTTTTCTCTCAGCTGGAAAGTTTCTAGCTTAGAAACATTATGAGTAATAGTGTTCCAGACTACTAAGGAGTATTATGTGAAATATATGCACATTTGATGTAGTGCCTACAATCCTGGCCTCAAAATAGTGGCACTTCCATAAAGCCCGTCATGTGCTAATCAGGATTTTTTGAGGATATCATGTGGAAATATCTTCAAACACTAGAAACATCTTGAGTCATTTTGTTGCACCTGCACCCTAGTCCTTTTAGCATTTTAAAGGCAGAGAAGTAGGTACTCCTCTGATACCTAGGAGCTGCTGATGTAGTCAGAGTAATACTTACTGCATGGTCCCCAGTTTGGGAGCTGGCAACTGTTCCTCTCTTGGACTCAAACTCTGACTGAGACCAGACTTAACAACATGTTTAAACTCTTGATAGAATTGAAATACGATGTTAGCCTCTGTATCTTACAAAATGCATCTCTGTTTGACATTTAAGACTTTATAGAAAGATTTTATTTTTTTTCCCAAGGCTCTGAATAAAGTCAGTATTAGTGTCAGGAGTGACCAGTCTCTCACTGCTTTCCTGCATGTCCTGAAAAATCTGAAAGCAAGCACAGATCCAAGTCTCACTGCTACATCACAGTTCAGATCTGAACTTCATGTTAGAGCCAAAGCAAATTATGTTTATTCAAGCACAGATTCAAGCACCTTTCAGTGATTGTTATGAGAATCAAAAACAGTCTGGAATGAACAACAGCTTTTGTGTCCAGTTTGCAAGATTTCTGTAGTTACCTTTAATACACTTGGAAGAAGTTTACAACAACAACCTGAGAAATGCAGTCCAGGGGAAGCTATAACCTGCTTTGGACTTTTTTCTTCTTCCAAACTTTGGGAATTTTTACTTTCTGCTGCCTGCATGTGCAATTCTGCAAAGCACCAGGAGGCAGCCAGGGCTGCATTTTTCAGTGAATTTTTTTTATTTGAGTGGAAGCTGTTGCTGGATTTATCCACTTGTTACTGTCCTCCTTTCCAAATGCCACTGAGCTTGTCTAGCCCCAGTAAAACTAACCTTGGCAAAAGCAGGGTTTAGGCTGGATTGGTGAGCTAATCCAGCTGGTCTGCTGGGCAGGAGTAGGAACATGTCACCAAGTTGAGAAGAGGTAATGAAGGTGTATATGTGTCCCCAACTTTGAATGACAGCAAGATCCCAACCTGGGACCTTGGATTCAGGCTTTTCAGCTGCCATAGATCACAGTGGGATTTATCTCATTTCCCTGTCCCTTCAGTTGTGCAAAAAGCCACCAGTTACTGCTTAATGTTCTCCTTTAAATGTTTTTCTTTTTAATTATTTTGTCAAGAAAGCAAAACATCGTCTTAAGGAGCCCCCATAAATTTGTGAAGCTATTAAAATCTCCAGATGATGGCAGGGTTTTGGAGGAGTTAACATTAAATATTTAGTGTATCAAGACCCATCCTTCTGAAATCATTTACACTGCTGTAGCAGGTCCACACCACTCGCAGTTAAGCACCAGAGAACTCACATATGAAGAACTACTTGAGACCCATTGCAGATCAATGTTTAATGACATACCTTTTTGTCTTTCTTTTCTTTTAACAATTAATATGGGGCTATATTCAGTTATTTTATAGCCTCCATAACGTTAATCCTGTGTTAGGGATCCTTTTTTAGTTCAATCATTTAGTTGAAGGCTTCTTCAGTACGCAATTGATTCCTGCTGCTCCCCAGGGTGGATGAAGCTTCATTGCGGGCTGGCACAAGGGTAGGAGCTATAATGAGGTTTCTCCCTGCAGAGCAGCAGTGCCTGCGCCAGGGACCTGGTTTTGTGGGGAGAGCGCGAGATTTGTGCCCTGGAGTGGTTAAATATACACCACTAAATAAGTTGGCAGCAAAGAGGGCAAACTGAGGAGGCTTTGGTTTCTACTCGGGGAACCCCACACACAAACCCCTGGGGAGAGATGGGTTCCTTCCCCTTGCAGTATAGGGCAGATAATCAAGATAGAAGTGGTATTAGCATTTACATTTTACAGGTCACAAGAGCTTGCTCACCTGCCCTTACTTAACTATGTCAAAACTCAGTTCTTGAATGGCTTTCTTGACCTTTCTTCTGGCATCTTTATCACAGGATTTGTCTCCTGCCTTTTGGCAGAAGGGCTCTTTACAAGGCATGGGCTGGAAGAGTTTTGCTGATAAAGAGACCAACCAGTGTATCTGTCTTAGCAAATTCCTGTTCTACAGAGGGCACCTTCTGGCCATGTGATATAGATGCCACAAGGAGTTAGCTTGTAATTGTTTATAGCTTCTTGAAGTGCAGGTAATTCTTTTCATCTTGGAGATCTTGCTTATGTCTCTTAACGATAACATTCCATAAATGTTCTCTCTGCAAATGGGAGCCTGTTGGGTTTTCATCTTTCAACTCTATGATTTCTAATGCAGCTAACTCAGGGCGAAAAGCTTGAGTTCACAAATTCAAGGGCTGCATTTTGCCATACTTTGGTTTCTGAATTCAGCAATGAGATGCAATCTTGTTGAGTTTTTGGCTTAGTGTTGCATGTGGTTTTATTTTCTTTCCACTCATATGCTTTCCAAACTAGAAACAGACAGCAAAGGGGGAAAACACAAACCATAAAAGAAGAAACGAACTGGTAAGACTTGAAACCTCACTGGCAGCCTCAGTAGAAAGACTCATATGAGAGCTGACTGTCATTTTAACCTTAATCTCCATTTTCTGTTTCTCATCTCAGCAGTAGCTGCATCCAGCGACCAGAGCCAGATTCCTATAATTGTTGTGTCTGTAACAGTGGGAGTCATTCTGCTGGCTGTGGTTATCGGTTTCCTTCTCAGTGGAAGGTAAGAGAAGAAGCTGTGTATTTATACTTCTGCAACTTTTGTAATAACTTTTATCTGTCCAGCTGATTGGTGCAATTTAGGCAACAGCAGCACGTGAACGAGGCTTTCAAGCAGTAGCACTGTACAACTGCACGAGGGTAGGCTGATTGATCTGTTTGGACAAGAAGGAATGGCAAAGGCTCGCTCACAGATGTAGTTCACTTCCCAATGATTTTCATCTGTGTATAGACTGGCCCTGATTATTTGACTTGATTATCACAGGAGTGTTTTCACATTCCTTTAAAAATAAGCAGAACGTATTACAGGTAAAATATCCTCAATCCCATATGTTTGCATTCAGAGATTGAAATGGACTTTGCTCACAGAGAAAACTCGACTTCAGGAAAACAGTTGCAAAAAAAAAAAGGGAAGAAACCCACCAGAATGGCCAAACACCTCACATTTTGGTCAGATCTGGATTTCATTTTTCATGTGTAGGATACTGATGTGCTCCCCAAGTGTTAGTAAATTATACAGACAGCTCCCCACATGGAGGGAGACACTCATCTTCAAACCATAAGACAATCCCACTGACTTCTCATGTGCTTAAACATAGGCAAGTGATGAAAGCCGTAGCTATACTATCTTTGACAATTCTAATGAATTTGATGGAATTTGTTGGTGAACAAGAGATTGTGGTACTGGGGCTAAATCTGGCTTGTATCAGGATCAGTTTGTAATGCAACACCAAATTTGCATGGCAGTCAGCATGCAAGGAACTCTTTTTGTATTCTACTCGTATATTAGTACATTTTTTCATGGCAGTAGTCAAACAATGCGACATCCTTCATGCAAAGCAGTGTGAAGTGCATCTCCTGATAAGGCTGAATTTGTTTTCAGTGCAAAGTAAACATTTATGCTTCTAAGGTACCAATCAGCCCACTGTTGCTTTCATGATGCATGTCTGTCTTAAGCTCAGGTCTAGAAAGGTGGCTGTAAATTACAGGATATTTTAAGTGTTAAGAGATGTTACAGATACTTGCTGAGGAACTGCACTGAGTATGTTGATCGAGGGTCTTATTTACCAAAGGAGGTAGGGTATCAGTCTGAGAATGCAGAGCAGTGAAATCCAGCCAGGCTGAGCAGCTGGGTCCCCAGGCATAAGGCATCCATGGAAGGACACGAACACAGTTATTTCCTGTCTTAAAAGGTAAGTGTGCTGCCAGACTCATCTCCACTCAAGGTCAGAGACTGACAGTCTCTGCCAGCTCAGCCGTTAGAGCTCCTGTCGTCTGCTTTGAGTGACTTTTTGGGCTTAAAAATGGAAAAGTAAATGCTCCTGTCTGCATGAGAAGCATGCAGCAGCAGAGAGAAATTGGGGGAGGGTGACTGGCTAAAGCCAATTCACACCAGGCCCTACAAGAAAGCTGTAGTCAAAAGACTTGGCTCTGAACACGGTAGGCAGGAGTTCAAGTCTCTCCTTAAAGGCTAGAGTTTTTAATTCAAATTCCTCCTCAAATAGAGCAGGTGAAGGTAAACTTTGGCTTCCCTCAGGCTGGATGCGTGCTTGTATTGGTGCAAACAGGAGGCTGAATGCGGGACCGTAGGGAAGCTATGGATGTAACCTGGCAACTCTGGAGGGAGGAGTCTGGGGAGTGAGTCACAGGTAGAGGAATGTATATCCCTCTGTGGCCATGGGGATTGCTACTGTGTGGCTACTAGTAACTCTTGCTCTTCTCACTGTCGCTGGCAAGCGCTCAGGACTCCTCCGGGAAGGATGTAGCCTTATAGGTCTCCTTTTTACTGCTACCCTCTCTGGTCCAAGCAAGCAGTTGCAAATCCTGAGCCATTTGTCAGCAGTTCTTATTAGTTATGTCTTTCTGTCCTTTTGTCTAACGGGCTTTCCAGGATGTTCTTCCTCTTATCTCTTTATCTCTTGGCACGCTTATAAAAGCCCTTGTCTTCTTTGGCTAGAGTTTTATCACCACCCCTGCTGCAGCCTTAATCCTCCTACCTTGTACTCATCCCTTCCTCCATGGACCTCAGGGCAGCTGCAGATTCCCGAGAGCTTCCCCATGGTGCCACACTGTATGTGTGGGAAGGGGCAGGTACAGGGAGCTGAGCTCTTGGTCCATTTTTATCTTTTGAACCCTTCCCCTAAACTGAGAAAATAACAGTCCCTCAGCTGGAAGTGGTAGAGAAGCCTTCAGCACCAAGGTTTGGTCCATTAAAACACTGGCTTCAAAACCACTTTTCAGCCAATTTGAGTTTCTGTGAATTTTAAAGCCCATCTATTATCTGGAGTGACTTGTGAGAACAGAAAAATAAACCCCAGAAACCAGGAAGATGTCAGACAATTTGAAATTAAACAAAGCAAAACAAAGAAATTGCTCTTGTTTGGAAGAAGCAGAGATGCCACTGAGATGTATCACTCATGCTGCTTTGCCTTGGTTATGGATTCAAGACAATTTGTGGAGTGACTGTCCTGCTGTGACACTGCAGGGACAATGAATGGATTCCAAGTCATGGGATAATCCCTTTCTGAATCTGTTAACCTGTTTCTGGAAGATGCTTTCCTATATCTCTGGAGTGGTTATGTTATTCCAGTGCCTCATTCAAGGGAGGTAAATTTTCTTTCCTAATTCTTTCCTGTACTTGCTTTTAGAAAAATAACCATTTTGAACTCCAGGTGGAATCATCACTGCTTGCTACACCAAGCAAAGCCCAGGCTCTGTCTTTTCTTCTGGTGTAAGAGAGCAGCTACTGCTCAGCAGCAGAGCTAAGGAGAAAAACCCACTTGCTCTGTAGCACTGAGGATGTAACTTGGCCAGCTCCTGCAAATAGGCTACTCTTTGCTGGCTTCATGCTGCTCCCAGACTCCCTGGGAGGCCCTGGACACCTCACAGTTAGGATATTCCTCCCTAGGATGCTGTATGACATCTCTTTGCACCCATTCTCCCAAGTCTTGTGCTGCAGCAAGCAGAGGCTTGAGAGCAGTTCTGCAGTGTGAAGCAGATGTCATCCTCCTCTCAGCGGCTCTGAAAGCACTTTCCAGTCATAGGACTCAGGAGTTTTCTGGGGCCTGCAGGCTTTTTATTTTCTGCTAGGTTCCCAAAGGCAGAACCACAACTCTTCCCCCTTTTTTTACTTTCATGTATCTGCAGTTTTCTCACTTCTGAATGAATCTAAGTAACAGCTTGGCATTTCCCATTGGCATCTGGCCCTAAACCAAAGGTCAGTTGAACAGTAGTCATGGTGGCATTTCCACATGCCAGCGTCCATCTGTGGAAACGCACTTTGTGTCTGAAGCTGGAGGTTCCTGGGAATTTGAAACTAAATATGCTTCGCCCTAAACAATTAAGCTGCATTTCAGAGCTGATTTACTTGCAGATGCTCCTGAAAACTCTTCCTGTAAATAACATGTCCTCTGACCAAGGTCATAAATGCCAAGCAAAATAGCTGATCACTTTTTTAAGTTATCCTGCTCCTTCCATCAAGGGCATGTTAATAATATAACAATCAGGATTACAAATCAAAGAGATTCACTAAATCAGACTGTAGTTGTCTCAGCAAAAAAAGAGAAGTGGATTGAAAATCTATTATTAAACCAGCTACAAGTACTGAATTCAAGAACATGGAGTTGTTACTATCTTTGTTTTGTCAGGATTATGTGTTCTCAAAAGCACAGTGCATTTTACAGATAGAGCAAGGCTATAAATTTTTCTTGAATTAGATGTCAGTTGCCATTATTGTTTCTTATTGAGGTATATATTAATCTAAAATTGTTACTGACTTTTATTTTACAGTCTGTGTCGGACAATCCAGTCACAAAGATCTTTGTGCTCCATCTCACAGGAGCAATAAGGTGCCTCAGTTGTTGTTGTGTGGCATCGATCTCTTTCTCCCTACAAACCGAGGTAGGGAGCCGGGTTTTCAGCACTGTGGTAAGGAGGCTTGACTGCTCCAGAGCAGTTCCCCCTCTTTTGCCCTTCAAACTAAGCCCTGTTTGCAAAACTGACAGGGTCTTAGGGTGAGTGTTAAGAGACCGCTGGTCCCTCCAGTCCCCCAAGCTTTTGAACTTTGTATCACTAAACAAAAGCATGGGTTTTTACAGAGTAAAGTGGGAACAGTATTAGGTCAGTGCTGTGCATGTTTGCAAAAGCTGCTCAGAATGGCTAAGAAGTGTATTGTGCATCTGCATTTATTGTCAGCTACCCATTATGGCTGACCTTTTCATCTCAAGTGATCTTCCAGAGAACCAGAGAGAGAGTTTCATAGAACTTAAGGAAAAAAAAAAAAAATTGAAGCAACAAAAACTGCCCCTCTCTCTGTGTCATGTATATATAGAAAGTCTCTTTCTGCCAAGGAACTAGCCTTTGAAAGACAAAGCAAAGACAAATCTTGCCACCTGGGTATTGGCAATTAGGGGCTTCTGCAGCAAAGTATCCATCCTTGACCTTAGCTGATTTAGACTTTTAAATATCAGCGCCTGTGGTGGCAGAGGGCTACTTTTGGGACACAAATATGTGCATCTTATTAAAAAGTGACTTTCAGGGAATAGAGGGAGTGAAAGATTTTGTCCTAGGTGCTGGGACAGTGTTTACAACCTTCTGTAATGTGGAAGGTAAAAATGGATTAATTTTACCACAACATCCCCCCATCGTGTTTTCCAAGTTGTGTCAGGGCTTAAAATAGTTTGCTTTTTCAATATTTCCGTAGGAAATGGGAGACAGTCTATAGATAATGTTTTTCATAGAGAATTTTTCCAGCATGAGTCACAATTTTTGTTAGTTGGGACCTTTTAAAGGATTTTTATCTCTACATTCCTGCCTGCTCTTCCTTCTTCCTGCAGGACATTGTCTCATGTGATTTATAGCCACTTTATGATACTGCCTGCTGCCAGATATTCCCCACGATTCACCTGACAAGAGGAAGGATTTTGTTGAGGAAGCTATTGCTCTGCCAAGTCAAAATTCCCATCCACTAAGAGCAGGCAGGGTCTGGGCCTGCTTCTGTTTGGGTCAAGGTTTTTACTGCCTCTGTCACGTTAACAGCCTCTTTGCTGGTACATTTTCCCAGCGAGGAGTGTTCAACAGCATTGGTGTACAGTGCCCTTCTCTGAAAGCAGAGTGCTCCAATGCACCCTCCGGCACAGGGTGATACCTTTATAGGACCGGTGTGGAAATCTGCTGCCTGTAACATCCTGACAAGATCAGCTTGCCAAATTTAGCTCCTTCAACACCTTATTCCTCTTTTATTCTAAACACTTTCTGGCTTTTGCAAGCCAGTCTATGCTCTGCAGTTTTGAGGAGGGTTTAAGGACCCAGGATAATCTGCCTTCAGATGACTTTGGTCCAGACAGGAGGCGAGAGTTGACCAAATCGGTAACCAAGCTCCACACCCAAGAGGCATTGTGCTTGAAAGCTTTATTTCTGAGTTGTTCCGGCAGCAGCCAAGGGAACAGCATAGAAGGACTGTCATGAACAGATAAGTGGCTGGCATAAACTTTGTCTGAGCAGGGAAAATGTGGGGTAATGCAACAGTAAGTGACAAAATCTTCTCACCTTCATGCAGATGATTTATTTGATGGCATTGTGCAAGTCCTGTTTTCACTCGGAGAAGGGAATTGGGTTGCACTTCAAGCTGAAAGTGATAGCACCTTGAGGCTGCTGCTGAGCACCCCAAGTGGATGTGGTGTTTAGAAGTGGGGTTTTACATTGTCTTCTCTTGGCTGTGAAGTGGGTAGAGAATGAAGAAGAAAGTCAGGCTCTTGTCCTTCTGCACTTTTGAATATGTGGATGTTTCACCTTGCTTTGAATGCTAGAAATCAGAAGCATGACCTCTCATGGGGGTTCACCATGTTGCAGCACTTGGCCTCCTACCTAGAAAAAAGGTTATCTGTACTTTTTCACGTCTTAGACATAGAAAAGTATAATGCCAGAGGTCTTTCCAAGTGCAGTTCCTTTCCCTGAAGACGTTGCTTTCCTTCCCATAGTGATTGCATAGATATCATCTGCTTGGGCTTCTGCATCCTTGAACGGTGCAAAGACTTGCTTTAGCGTGTGAACTAGGATAGCACAGCAGGAAGAGCAGCTGACTCCTTAAACATTCATATACTGGACAAAATGGGAATATATTCCTAGCAGCTCACAGTGTGTAATGCTGCTTCTCTGGTGTTTAAAGCAGGCGTGTTGACTCACGGATTGCTAGGTGAAGTGCTGACCTCCCGACCTGGAGATGCTGGAAGCAATCACTGCCATCACTCAAGGCTGCATGAAGGATTAGAAAAATCTTCCCATGCACCCTCAAGTAGTTCAGTCTCTAATTGCACACGTCTGAAGAACCGCCCATTAGAACAGCTTATTAAAAGCAACAAACAAGGCTTTCATTTATCATGATGCCAAGACTTCAACTTATAACTCTTAAAAGCCACAGCTATATATGGCAGAGCCTCTCTGAATTCTGTCTAACAACTAAAAATGTAGTTTAATTCCAAATGCTCACTGGGTCATCTGCAGACTTGTGGTAAATTAATTACATTAATTGCAGACACAGTTGTTGGGGCTCATGATATATATACATTTCATTAATAATGCATGTAGCCCAGGGTTTGAAACAATGCCAAGTTTGTTGATAAGTCCTCCTAGCACAGGTTTGTTAAAGTTTGCTCTCTGGACAGCTGGGTTTGCAAACCACATAAGCATTGCAGGGGTCACCTTAGCTAGAACTGAATGAGGAGTGTTGTCTTTGTGTGCCCGAGATAACTGAAAGCAGTAGAGTTGGGCTGGACAAGGAACAGGGCAGTGCCAGCAGGCTATGGAGATCCTGGAGGTGTCACTGGAGCTCCAGGCTCCTCTGCATTTTCTCTGGCTGTCTGGGAAACGTTTGCTTTTAGCTCCTCAGTTTCTAGATAAAGAAAACCCTGCATGGAGTGAGGAGAGGGGAAATTTGGCCCCTCCTCAAAGCCATCAGCACTCAAATGAAGTGGCCACAATGTGCATGTTGGGGTTGCTGGAGTTTAACATCAGTTTTATTTGACTCAGGATTTTTATGTTCTGAAGTTTACCTAGCAAGTGAAGCCATCCTTTTAACACAAGTAGTAATAAATCTTCCTTTGTCCTAACTGTTCAGGCCAATTAGTAGGCTCACTTACCTTTCCTAGCACTCCTTGGACTAGGAACTGAATTTTGTTGTCTGCTGATACAGTTTAATTTGTTTCTAAGCAATTTAGATTTCCCCTAATGTTAAAATTCAGAGTATTTTGACGACAAGTGTATAGCTGATGCATGTACAGGAGAAAGGCTGCATTGAGGCACATTTCCCTTGCACTTCAGCAGTTTTTATCTCCACATAAAGAGAGTGAGATCTGAAGTGCTCTGCATTCAGTGCAGGGAACTGATTTTGTCTCAGAGCAGCCCTGTTGCTGATGAGATGCTCAAACAGTTTTCTGTGTTTAAGAAAACAGCGAGTTCTTTTCATTTTAAGGAGGTGGTTGCTTTTCAGGTTAATTGAACTGTTGTTTAAAAAAACTTTGGCGTTGCATGCTGAGTGGTGTGGGGGTGTGGGGAGGTCTGGTGGCAGCAACCATGAGAAAATGCCTGGGGGGAAAGGTCCTCCCATCTGAAACATAAGTTGAAGTGTCACAGCCAAAGTGGTCTTACGGAGATGCACCAGTTCTCTGCACTCAAATCCTGCAAGGTTAAAAGAAGAAAATTTAAAAATTGACTGAAAATACATAGTGCTTGGCTTCCCTTTGTGTGCTTTTGGTGTTTGGACCTCTGGTATTAACTTGGATCAGTGGAGTGGTTTAGAGAAGGCTGATCTGCTTCCATATTAGTATGACTGCACAAGCTGAGGTATTATGAAAATAGAAAATAATGACAATTATATTAAGAAATATTGGCATTGCTGTTTAGAAAATGTTAGCAAGTTGTTTTGCTGATGCAAAAGGAGCTTAGAAGACATTCTTCACCAGCTCTAATTTAAGTAAGCACATAATCCAGTATGTAACTCTGTAAATCATTGCATGCCTGAAGTTATTTTGCATCATAATTTAAGGTAGTGCAGTTGCAGAATGTTAATTCTGTCTAAATAAGCTACTTTAATGTATTTAAGCATTTTAACTTATACTGTATAAAAGTCTGATGTGCACAGAATTTTTTTCAAGGATGACATGTTTTATGATGACTGAGGAGAAATTATGAGTGAGATCTTCAACTGACTTTAACTGGAGTGTACCTACACCATCGGGCTCTTGCTTGTACAGAAGTCCTTCCTGCTGTTTCTTCTGCACTGTGTTCTTTTTCAGAGTGAATTATCTTAATAGATTTGGTAACAGAAAAATTGTCTGTGGATGTTCTCTGACAAGGATAAAGGGTGCAGCCAGCCTTGGGTTACTGATGCCAGGTGAACCCAAAGTCTGATTAGACTAGAGTAAGGGATGAGCAGCCTTCAAAGGCAAGCTGTGGATGCATGCAATGCCTTTCAGCTCACCATATTTTGAGTTTATTTACTCTGAATGCTCTCACGTGACTCACGAGGTCCTGCTTCTGCAGATACCTAACGTGGGTGCAAAGCTTCACTGATACAAGCAGATGCAGAAAGGGCTATGTGAGTTGAGTACATGCATAAGGGTCTGCAAAAGCAGGGTTTGTATTCATCCAGCGCTTTTGTACTGGATTGTAAGGAGATTGTAACTGTACCACATGCATGCTTGTGGAAAAAAGTCACTTTGCCTGCTTCAAGGCAGGTGCTTAAGTTTAAGCACATGGGTGGCCCCATTAATCCTAACTCAAGTACAGGAAGCACATGATTAATTGCTTTACAGGACCAGGATCTATATGCTCTTTCCAAGGCATTTTTCCACAATGATAGCAACATGCTGTGAAAATCTTGCAGCCCAGGGTGCTGAGGTCCAAATAATAGTTGCAATAAGAAGGAAGAAGTGCATATAAAAATGTTGCGAATGTATTTGCACCTTGCCAGGACGGTGGGATTATTCCTTATCCTGGGCCTTTTTGTTTGCTTTTCAGTTGCTGCGATCATGGCTGTGGGTGGGCTTCTTCTCTTCGTGCTGTTGCCTATCCGAGCCTAACATGGTCAGTGTTGCCACCTGTGCTGGCTCCTACTTCGTGTCCTCCATCCATGTTTTCTGTGCACAGTCTGCCTCTCCCTTCCTTTCTTGTACTGGTCTGGAAATCACTTTCTCATCTGATCTCTCTACCAAGCTTGTCAGTCTCAACAACTGGAAATAGCATGACCCGAAGCAGAGTGTGTCTCCAGCAAGAGCAAGGGTCCAAGGGGAAAAAAAAGGCAATATGTTATGACATGATCAATCCAGACACCTCACCAGGTGTCTAATAAAACATCGCGTATGCTGGACACTCATCAAGTTCTGCTTCTTGTCATCAAAAGGGGACGGGGGAGGTAATTTGCCCCCAGAGAGGAGGCAGGGGGTAGGCGGGAGTGGAAAGGTATTTAGTGGCATGTAACGTGCATGTCAGTGGAATGAACTGTATGTCGTTGACATACACGTCAGTGTATGACATACACAGCAATGACATGATGCTGTTTGCCAACGATATGCTCCAGCAGTGTTGGACATATCTCTGCGGGCATCAAGAGGTGCGTGTCCGTACTGCATGCTGTCCTGTTCTTGCCACCATCCGGGCTGCCTCACCGGTTTCCGCTCTCTTGTATTCTCCCCTCTTTTCTAACTAATCAAAGGAGGGGTGATTTTCATTTCTGTTGGTTTGTCTGGACGCGAGTTGAGTTTCTTCCCAAAGGGAGTGTGGTTTAGGCCCCTGAATCGACTGTAATCTGTGCAGAGATCTTCCCACATCTCCCGAGAGACTCATGAAATCACCATCCCCATCAAGTAGCTGCTTGAGACCATAGAAGGCCTGAGACATCCCACATGCATTGTTGAATTAGGATGGTTTTTCAGCACAGCTGTGAGAGGTGTGAAACTCTTCTACTGTGTTTTCTGGGGGATGCTGAGGCTTTGCATGGTGGTAGCTGGGTCATGATGCAGTCCTTGCTGCAGAGCACAGCAGTCTCTAAGGTGGACCATTTTTGGGTCCTCCAGTGCTATATTTTTGCTTTGACTGAGGCCTGAACCAGGGAGAAGTTTGTGAATGCAAATCCCAAAGGCCCTAAAACAGAAGGTGGTTTTGTGTTGGTTTTTTTTTCCCTGATGGACCATTTTTCAGTTGGTTTTTGTGACTTTTCACGCTTAGCTCAAAGTGTGTGCCTGCAAAATGTTGTTCTGGTATGTGAGCCACCATTTTGGTAGTGATTGTGCTGAAAGAAAACCTCTTGGTACTTTTGTTGTCTGTCATGCCTGTGCCACCAGTGCACAAGCCATCCCTCACTGCAAGTCATGCTTCAAATGTCCTCAGCAAGGCCCCTGACCAGAGTGTGGCAGCAATGGAAAATACTTCTCAGAGGAGACCAGGAATGCAGTGGATGACTACGAAGAAGACAGACACATAAAGAAAACTTGGCTGACCTGGAAAACACCCTCTGCAGGTTTCCTCCTAAGCAGCAGAGACTAATGTAGCAACAAGCTGGGAGGGGGGAATGGGAAAAGTTACTTCAAGGCACAGATGCCATTGGCTGTGCTATGGGAAGGCACAACAACCTCTTTAGAGAGATTTATGGAGATCACTTCAGAGGGAGTTTCCTGCAATGATATCTTGTTTAAATTATTTTTAATTGTTCTAACAGTGGTTTAGGAAAGCAGGGAGTCATTCACTGCAAAGGCAGGGAAGGACTAAAGGCTAAAAATACCGCTGCTGGATTTGTGAAACTTCCTTTGTAAGGCATCCAAGTTAATCAGAGGTCAAAGACAGGGTCACACTGTGTAGAGGTGGACAGCAGTGCTGGGAAAGCAGCTAAGAAGATTCTGAGCCTGCAGCCCTTAAGAAGGGAATCTGCCCTGGGTCCTCTCAGGCCAGCCACCTAGTGTATCTTGGCACTGAGCTGAAGGCCTTAGCTTGTCATCACCAGACCTTTTTCTGCTCTTTGGATCTTGTGCAAGAGAAAAGTGAACAGAAAAATGGGAAGTAACTTCCAGTACAAAAGCTGTTAGTTTTACACCAGTCCCTTGAGTATTCCCTGATTTTGTGATTTAAGGATTTAAGCAGTACAGGCAAATGCTGAACATGGACCAACATCATGAGTGGTAGGCTTTTCTTCTGGCTCTCAATATCAGTACTGTTTATCAAAGATGAAGCTATTTACTGAACAAGTTATTGTCTCCACACATGAGCTGAGGCAACGGGATCTTGGCCAGATGGACGGATCCATGTTTGTTTATTCCTCTGCATGGAGCATAGTCCTGCCCTGCAACACGTATGCAGCTTTGTTGATTTAACATCTTGGAACAAATAGTCTGAAATGAGCACCAGCCTCTCATAAAATGACAATCTTGCAGTCCTTGCAAACCTCCTGTGAAGTCACAGCTTGAGATGCGTTGGATGCATTTCTCAAAGCTGATTTATTGAAAAGGTGTACTTCTTAGTGAAAGTCTCACCCCTGAAAAGCAAGTGGTGTTTTGTCTCTGTTTCAGAGAAGCACACATACTTTGTTTATCTCATATTTAAGAGATTAAATACATGTATAAATCTCTGCAGGTGGGATAGGAGATTGCATGCTACTTTCAGGGCACAACCTGTTTGATGGGACTGACTGCTTTTAGCAAGGTGAAGTCCCCTTCCTCATTGGGGATGTCTAAATGCTGTCCCCACCTGCATTTCCAGTAATGTCTAGGCTGTGTGCTGAGATGCTTTGGCCTATGCCGGTAAAAAAAAGTATGTAAAGATTCTTCCACATCATCACCTCAGGGTTGGATGTCTAAGGTCCACATTCACAGTCCCCTGACTGTGTCTTGCCTGGGTTGTGACCAGAGTGGTGACCCCAGCTAGGGAGATGAAAACTCCTCCCCTTGAGCATTCTGTGGTTTTCAGGGGGATGCAACCCAGCAAGGGCACCCTGAAGCACAGGGCAGACACAGAGATTCTCTGTCAGTCCAGACAGAGCCAATATCTTCCTACCTCACTTCTTGGAGGATTTTTCTCCATGAGTTGGCTTCTGCCATGCAAGGTAGTGGGCATTGGTTTCCCAGCTGGATTCTTCATCTTTCTACCTGTCCGTTTTATATTTTATAAACCTATATAGGGATCATTTTACAACTCCACTTTTATAATCTGCTCCATAAATATTTTACGAGCTGCCTGCCAATTTGCAAGTAGTTTTTAAATAAGACATGATGCCTTAAGAATGTTTAAAGTCTCACTTTTTTTTCTCCTCTGATACCTTTATTGAAAAACACGGAGCTGTGCAAGGAAGACACCTGCTTTCTAGACAGAGAAACTGGGACAAATCCACAACAGGAGTAAATGAATTGAGATTCAGGTGTGCTGCTGAATTATGTTACCTTTTTGGCTGAGTGTCTCCAGCTCAGTGGGAGATGAAATGAGTGTCAGGATATTTATGCTTTTGCTGAAAAAGATATAGGAAATCTATGGTATGTACAATGATAATAAGCTGGAGAGTGGGTCTTCCATCGAAGCTTTTGACTCGCAGCTTTGCCATTAAATATTAAGAGTAAATGTACATGCAGAAATAGATTACTTTGCAAACAATTTGGAGCTTTTTCTTCTCTCAAAATACACTGCAAAGCCACAATATTTAGATTCTATTACCTGCCAGTAAGATTCACAAAGTGAATCAGGACTGTTAACCTGAAATTGAAGATTTTTATGGGATTTAGTTGGGGGTAAAGGAATAAAAGCTGCTTGTGTGTGTTATTTAAAGCATCTAAAGGTCAAGAAGGGAAGAAGTGCAGTTTAGTCAGTGTGTACATGGTGTGTTTCTCTGGATAGTTTAAGAAAGTGAGTGTGAGAAGGGATCAAGTGATTGCAACAGGCAGGTTTTGCAGCAAGCTTTATTAGTGACACCCAACTGTTGCTGGACAGTCACAGTCCACTAGCTGCCATTTCACTTTGATGTGTCTTGTCAAGGCTTGTTTTAATGGTGCCCCAGAGCCTGATTTCGTATGCTAATATGACATGTTGCTGTATGTGTTACCCAGCTCAAGAGAAGGGTACAGCCGGAGCCAAGTGGCTTGCATTGGCCCTTCGAGTGTGTCCCTGGGCAGTAAAACATGGACTGTTGTGCATCAAGGTGTTCTTGAATCACTGGATGCCAGGGATGGCATGTTCCCCATTTCTGTTTCCTCTGTGTTTATGGTCGAAGAATCGGGAGATGCAGGTCATAAAAAGGATGATGGTAGAAAAGCATCTTTATAGGTGAAGTACTCAAAACCTGAAGAAGAGATGAGGACATTTGCTTCAAAAGGCAAAGAGAAGAAATCTTGGATAGGTGCATTTGGTAAAAGGATGAATTGAAATACATGTGTGTTTTTAAAAGGAAAATTGAGTTATATGCCTTTGTCCAGAAAAATTACTTCTGCAGAAAATTGATGTCACTTCTGGCAACTTGCAGCAGAAAAAAATGGGATTCCCCAAAGTGTGACTTGGTATGAAGACTCATATCTCTAGTTTATTCAGTTAAAGGGGGAGGTAGTACAACGATAAAAGAGAGGGTTTGTGAACACCAGAATGTGCTTTGAAGTGAGCCTTACTCCCAGAGTCTCCCTGTAGACAAAGTGCTTAGGGTTTGAGTCAATTATGCAGGACCCTCTCTCAGGAACCGGCACTGCTGCTACTGGGGCAAGGCAGTGAGCACAGATGTGCAGATAACTGAGCCGTGTGTCCGGGCAGCTCATTGCCGTTCTTGAGGGTTTTGCATTCAAAGTGTGATGGTCTCAGATTGGTTGCTTCTGCTGAAATCGTGCCCTGCATGGAGAGCCTGGCTGTTTATCAGTTGCGATCTGTTTATCTCCCTGCCTGTGTCCCCGGACTGCCTGTCAGCTTTCCCCTTGTCTTCTGCACCTTATCTTGATCCATTCCCCTGCGCTTGCACAACCTTTGCAATCTCTGTTTTCCCTTCCTCTCCCCATGACACAGGTCTCCCCTTCTCCCCAAGGTAAGCTTCATCTTGCTTGGAGTAGCCCCAGAAGCTCATATTGCTTTTCCCCTTCTCAACCCTCTGGCATCCAGCTCTGCTGGGTCCAGCTCAGTGACGGAGTTTTGTCGTGTTCGGGATTTTGTTTGTAATTGTGATCGTTTCACAAACCCAGTGCCAAAATCCTATAGCCAAAAGGCTGCTGGGCCCCTTGCATCCAGGCAGACAGCAGTTCCCTGTAATAGGACTTCATGCTGGGGGCATGTTTCATGCAGATGCCTATTACTGCCTCCTCCTAATTGCAGTTTTGTTTCCGCTAATCGTATGCTCCTCCTTGCTGTGAGTGATGCTCGAGTGTTCACATGCCCCTAGCTCAAAAATCACGGGCAGTGGAAGAGAAGTATCCAAGTTTCTCGGCTTTAAGTGGCTTCTTAGTAATCTGAGACTTCCTTTGAGGTTGCCAGCTAGCAATCCCACTGCATGATGGCTGGCTTGCAGGTGTCTGTTCCAGGTTTTTCGCTCTACCAAGCAGTCTTCCTCAGTTTCATGTCCATGTAGTTTGCTGTAAGGATGATTCAGTTCTCATACCCAGTTGTCATATCAGGTCCTTGGAATGACTGGCATATATATGTGCATCCTACATACCTGATTGCATATTTTTAGATGTATATGTGTGTATAGCAATTCTCCTTGTCTATACAGTTGTCCCGGGGCTTCCTATGTGATTGTCTAAGTGAAGCAGATCTCAGAAATGCCACCAAATAACAAGTGTAATGCGAATGCAAAGTCATTGCCTAGAAAACCAACAAGAAGAATGAGGGCTGAGCCAGGGAAGACCAACCAAAGACTAGTAGGAGGATGCCCTGGGGGAGATGTAGGAGGATGCCCTGGGGGAGATGCAGTTCCTGTAAGACTGTGGTTGCAATTCTGTGGTAGAATTCAGCAGCATCCTTGCACTGTCTAGTGCTAAGGTGTGAGCAAGATAGGTTGGGGAGGGACTGCATGTCTTCTTCCATCTTTTTTATGCTGGACAGAAAATTGCATGAATGGCAGAAAGTCAGGAGATGTGCAGGAAATGCTGTGAAGAGCCAGAGAGACCCAGTAAGGCAACAGGTTTTGATTTGGTTTAAGCCATTATTTTGCATGTATATAAGGTGTTAATGTTCACATAAGGCTGTTTTCTAAAGTATCAAAATTTAAAGTTCTCTGCTAATGCCCAGTGGATGAAGGGGAGCATGCAAGACACACAACATAGTGCCTGCCAAAGTTCTGCAGTCCAGGAAATCTTGTTTCTGCAAATCTTATGTTTCATCCCATTCCCCTTCCATTGTCCTTCCTGTTCTGGCTTTTTTTTTCTTCTTAATAATAGCTGCATTAGATGTAAGGTAGAGTGGAGTTGTCAGAAGCATCTCTGGGATTTGGAAACACAAGTCCTATTGAAAATCCATGGGCCTTGGACCCTGAATCCCATTAGGAAAATTGCAAGTAGTTTGATGAGCTAAAACTGGGACAGCAGCAATAGAGCCACTAGAGAGGTTGGGTTCGTCACTGCTCTGGGTTTTTCTATTTTGTATGATCTGAAGTAAAGAAAGGAGTTCTGCTGTACCAGAGACAAAAACACTCTTCTGTTGTGTTTGGTTTTTTCCCAGGCGATGTGGCTATAGCAAAGCTAAACAAGATCCAGAAGAAGAAAAGATGCATTTTCATAACGGCCACAGTGAGTAAAGAGGAAACCTATATACATGTGGTTTTGTCTTTCTGTGGTAATAAAAAATACAGCTGAGACATGGTTTTCTAAAAAAAAAATATATGGTTTTGCTGGTAATTCACAAAAGAATCATTTGTTCAGTAGGTCCCCACCTGCCCTTGGTGTAAGCCCCACAGAGAACTGAACATTTGAACAGCCCTTGTATGTACTGAGCTATTCACACCTGTACATTTTCAGCAGATCTCTCCAGTGAGCCATTTTGGTTTGTTCCTCTGTCTTTGCTGTATGACCCATGGTGCTATTAATTTTGCCTGGTTGGCACGGCACATAACAACTCTACATTTTTGTGGTCTGGATGCGTCAGTCCAAAATACCTGTTTGAAACCCTTGCTTCACCCAGCCAACCATGAGGACCAAGCCCTCAGCCCTGCTGCTCTTTGCCTTTGATGCCTCTGCAGAGGTGTGAGGAATAACACCTACTTTTTGCTCCTAGGAAGCTTTCAGAAATGGTGTGTTAATGCCTTTGTATAGAAAAACCCTCTGCAGTGGTGCTAGAAAGTAAATCTCATGGTTACTATCAGTCCTTCCGTTCATCCAAAGCCAGCGTTTGAAGAGCCTTCCTTCATCAAGTGCTTGTGGGATCTGGGGACGGGTAACAGTGAAGTGCCTTTTGGGGTGGAAAAGGCAAAAGCATCTTGAGTGAAAGTCAAATTTCCATTAGTGCTATGTAATGAAGGCAGCAGGAAGCAAATCAATTAAGAGCCACAGTGTAATCTAGCTGTCTCATTAGACTGATGAGCAATTCTTCATATGAGTAGCCTTAATGATTGTCAAAACAAACTTATAATATGGATAATGAAAATACTTTTTCCCCTCTCAAATCCCGGAGAAAAGGCCTGCTATTGATTATATTTATACTGGTACAACCCACAGGCTTTGTACCGCAAATATGCAGTTCATTTAAATCTCAGTAACGCCATCTGAAATAATGTGGCTGATTGATTAACTAATATGTGACTGGTAGGGCGTAATTTATTTCAGCTCTCCATCAACCCCTATCCATCCAACTTGCTTCACAAGCTGCTCCTGTGACATTTTGGTTTTTGCACTTTTCCTCCTGGTGTACTCTCTCCAGAAAGAGAGTTCCAGAAAGGGATCCTTTTTGCACCAAACCCCCGACCATCCCATTACACAGCACCAAAAGGAACTTCTAGCTGTACAGTGTTCCAGCTGATGTACTTTTCGAAATACGCTGAAGTTGCACGTGTGTCACATATAAACTAAATATCATTTTCCAAGAATAGTATTCATTTTCACCATAGAAATCGACTTCCTTGCTGCAGTGTTTTCCATCAAAGCAGAGTTCAAGGGACAGGAGTGTGTAATGCCTGTTTTCCGTATTGCCATGTGCCTTTAATGTTTTAAATTTGTGTCTGCAGTTAAGTTGCCTGGAGTAAGGACCTACATTGATCCCCACACCTATGAGGACCCTAATCAAGCTGTCCACGAGTTTGCAAAGGAAATTGAAGCTTCATGCATAACTATTGAAAGAGTTATTGGAGCTGGTATGGAAATGCATTTCATGACCCTTAGCAGTGTGAGGGGTTGGCTTTCTTAACGTAAGAAATCTGGGAAGAGCCATGAAATATTCGAGTTGTTAGTTACCCTGGAAGTGATGGTGAGAATGTTCCAGCTGAAGTTTGGGACAACCCTCTCTTTGTCTGCAGTTTTGAAATTCAGTAACTGAACTGAAAGTTTCAGAAAATGGTCACATTTGGACCAAGCTGAGTTATTTCGATGGATGCTAAGGGAAATGAGTCACTTAATGTTCACATTCTTTTTGCCATTTTAACCTTTTTCACCTCCCTGATTAAGGTCAGTCTTGAAGAAAAAATTAAGAAGTCATCTGGGAGATTGAAAAAGCACAAACCAAAGTCCAAAGCTTTAAACTTCCTTGGTTAAAAGAAGAAATTCCATTTTCTTTCCAGTTAAGCTGTTTGTTCGGACTTGCATCCAACTTTAGGAGTATTTTCAGTGATTTAAAATTATGGGTTTCGGGGTAATTTACTGTTCACCAGAAAAAAAGATCCATTCGGGTTACTTTTTTAAAAAGTAGTCATAAAATTGTAAAGAGCTAATACTCTATGAAAATATATATTCCTGTGAAAGGCTAACAGCATTCCATCTATGTAACTTACTAAAGGAAGGTTAAGAAGCAAGTGGTTTGTGTTTTACACCTATCCATACAGGGCCATGGTATAGGATGTGACAGGACTTTTTCGTCTAGTAGACGAAAGTATGAAATGAAAAAAGGCCCAGTAGAATATAAAGCATAGCTCTTTAAATAAAGGAAAAATACATTTTTATTCCTGGTTTTCTTGTGCTTATGAATTACTTGGCTTTTGGTACACCAGCTATTTGAGATGGTTATATTGTGATGTTCAGCAATCCACACCCATGAGTGCAGGACAGCTCTGTGTGCTTTTGATCAGCTGAGGCTGAGCTGCATCCTGTAGACAGATTTGTGTTGTGCGTTCCCTGGACATGCTGTGATCCCGTTCTTCCTGATTTTTCTCTGAAGGTGAATTTGGAGAAGTCTGCAGTGGGCGGCTGAAGCTGCAGGGAAAGCGTGAGTTTCCAGTGGCTATCAAAACCCTGAAGGTGGGCTACACAGAGAAACAGAGAAGAGATTTCTTGGGAGAAGCAAGCATCATGGGGCAGTTTGACCACCCCAACATCATCCACCTGGAAGGCGTTGTCACAAAAAGTAGGTACAACTTGCTGTGGATTGCTCTTCTTGAACTCTGGCTGATGGGAGAGTTGGTCAGGGGAAGAAGATTGAAGTTACTCTCTTTTTGACTGCACCTTTCTTAATTTCTCAAAAAAAAGTGAACTCTCTTGCCTGAAGTGTCACACTTGATAGGTCCAGCCAGAAACAGATTCTCCCAACACAGTAAAGGGGGTTTGTGCCCAAAGGGTTTTAGTGTTCATCCAGCTACAATGGATAGATAATAGCTAAAATGATAAAAAACTGTAACTGCCTCTGCAAACCTTGCCTCACTTAGGCATAATATGCATGGGTTAAAAGAAAACCCCTCTTTCAAGGCCCAAAATCAAATGACACAGAAATGGGAGATGTTTTTGGCCAGTCTCATGCACTGTGTAGATGATAGAGATGACAATAAGCCTGGGATGTCTGGATGCCAGTGGAGTGTGCTGCCTGATTCCTGCCTTGCAAGTAGTTCAGCAGCACATACCACCTGCAAAATGCAAGAGCATTTTGAACGCAGCGATGCCAAGCTAACCACTAAGTTTTCCAAGCAGGCTTAAGCCTCTTAAGCCTGCATTTTTTAGTTCACTTTTGAAACCACATGATCCCCAGGGTGAGCAAAGATGTGCTAGGAAGTAGGAAGTGATTTCCCAGGCAGGGAAATGAGGAAGATTTTGCTACCAAGAGTCTGGGAGAGGGGGGAACCCATCCCACAACCCCTGATGATTTCCAGTGACGATGTTTTGAGGCACCACTGAAGCAAAGCCCACAGGAGGGTAGTACTGAGTCTAGTGATCACTCATATGGGATGTGAGCAAGAACAGAAAGTTTCCAGAAGCAGGGAAGAAGAACGGGATTGTAGGTGAAAGTGACAGGACTGTATAAAACCACAGTTAAGGCAAGGTCCCTCTGGGATCTGCTACTGATGCCCCTGGTAATAGTTGCCCATGGTGCTGGCATATAGATTATGAGTGGGGTTGCGGGGTTGAGGAGAATGAGGAATATTTGGCAGAGCATCGCAGCACAAGAGTTACCGAGGTCTGACTTTTGAGTTAGCAAAACCTCCCATAGCTTTCCCAGCCCAGTTCTTCTCTGAATTACTGCATGAAGATAAAGGCAGGAAAAGGGACAGCACATCCAAATGTGTCCAGTCCAGGCCTCTCTGGCTGTTGGTGTTGTGCTGAGGCTGTGGAAAATGTGCGCAGATGTTGTTACCCATTCATTTTAAAGCCTTGGAGAATCTACATTATTTGCATCAAGGATTGTTTTGTTGAAAAGAGCTACTAGTTTATTTTAAGATGTCCATTAAGTGAAGCAGCACCAGCCTCACAAGTGTGAATGGCTGTCTCCCCTCTTGTCTTCATGTTTGGCAACATCAGAGCTTAACTACTACTGTTCAAGTCATGGTGTTTGGTGCCATGTGACTGCTGTTGGTACTATTTGTCGTTCATCAGAGGAAGAGTCTCCAACATTGGTTCTTTTTCAGAGCTGCATTAGGCAAGGTATAGAGATGCTAGCTGTTTGCCCAGTTCACATCCTTATAACCTACACAAAATCAATGCTCTTTTGCAATCAGCAGCCTTTTCTTGCATTTTTTCCTTGAAATTGCATTTCCTAAAACTTTTAAGAGAAGGAAAAAAAAATTAAACAAAATAGGTTTCTCCCAGAAATTGAATAAATGTCAAAATCTGTCAGGGACACCTTGTGTAACACTTAATACATAAAAGCTCCAATTTGTAGCCCTGCATGGGTGTAGAATATGGGCAGGAAGAGAGTGATGATTATACATCCATGAAAGCTGCTACTGGCATGGTATTTAGTCTTTCTGGCTGCTGGGGCCTCAGGGGGTGGATGGGAATCCCACTTTCGGAGAGAATGTGCCTCCCTAGCAAGCTGCCTTTTATATAAAGTAGGTGTCTGCTCCAAAGACTGTGGAAACACCAGGAGCTCTGCTTCTGAATTGGACTTGGAGCAACTGGAGTTTGGATGCAGGGTGGGTACATGCATCCTGAGCTTCTTATTAGCTCAGTACACGCTAGTTTGCTCCACTCAGAATTTCTTCCAGCAGCATCTTCACAGCTTTTTTTCTTTTCTTTTACGTGGACTAAAACAACCTTTATGAATCACAAACAATATTGCTGTCTCAAAGTATTTTTTAACTTCTTTTTCCCTTCGGTGTTTCATTCATTGGCCTATTGTAGGTTCAGATCTTAGGGTAAAATGTCTTTGCTGCACCATGATTTACTTTGGAAGTAAATTAAGTTAAATTGAATTAGGCTGGTTTTAATTCTGAAAGATAATATCATGCAGGAGCTTCGTACCATTTAACTAATATAGTTCAAATGCACGCCTTAGTTAATTTGGATTAACCATCTTCACTGTCCCCTTGCAGACAAGCCCTTAGCTATTTCAGCTCTACAAAGGTAGTGACAGTCCCATTTTCATTTGCATGCCATTTGGTTGTGCTGATGGTGCACATTGCATTAGTACATTGAAATAAGTGTCATCCACATACATTTTATGGCCACGTAGTGCCAGCAGGAGGGAGCCCCGCTGACACAAGAGAGTCAGCCCAGTGCTTTAGAAGGGCCAGTGTTTACTTTTAATTTACTTTGTTGAAAGCTATCTATTTGTGTCTTTATTTCCACTCTCTTGGATATGGGGTTAATTTATTCCATGATTACCGTCAATGTGCAGCAGTCAGATAATGAAATATAAGTGCCAGAAATCTTATTTTCTTTTCTCTGATGGCAGCCAAAGGCAGGAGTCTGGAGGAGGTCCCCCCAGGGTGGTGGTGTAATGAGACACCATTCTCACTGCAATGCTTGCCTTGAAGTGTCAGAGATAAGGGACACCATGCTACAGACGGGTGTTTAGTGTTTAAAAACAAACAAAAAAAAATTAAATTTGAGACATACCTGGGACCTTTCTTCCCTGCAAAGCCATTGACACATTTGCCAACTGATAGCAGTGGCTCCCTCCCACGTGTAGCCCATGTTGTGCACAGACAGATGTCTGCCATCCTTGAGGATGGGGCCCGTTATTTTGTTTGGGACTCAATATTTTTCATGGTCCCAAGGTGTATTTCTCATATCAAAAGTAATACTTTGGGCAAGTTTCAAGCTCAGGCAATAGCTATGATAGTAACTTGAAAGAATTGAAGCAGCCCAGGTCCCTCTTGCTGCAAAGGTAGTGTTTGCACAGCAATGAGTATTTTGATGGACAAGTTCAAAATTACCTTTGTTGTGTAGATAATTAAGCAGTAAATTAGGTAAAATTGTTAAGGTAATGGGAAAGTGGGAAAACTAAGATCTAGCTAAATGGTAGAACATGTGCTGATTTTTAGTATTTACCTTCCTGTGCATGTTGTGACACATAGCAGCTCTCGTTGCTCATTTCTATGAAAGACATTTATAATGCACTTTACAAATAATTGGCAGCTCCTCTTTTGTCTGGGCTTCTTGCTAGCTAATGGAAATTGATTTAAATAAAAAATAATTTACGTGTTCTTATAAGATTTCATTGAATTTACAAGGAATGGAGCACACCACATTAATTATTGCTATGCCATTGTGGCAAGCTAGCGAGAAATTAGATATAAAAACTGAGGAAAAACTATATATAATTACCATTAAAATGACTCGGGCATGAAAATTAATCAAACAGATTTGGGAAAACATTATTATTCCTGTCAACAATAGGAGACCAGATCTTTTGTTAAGAACTTTGATTTCCACTTGCACTCATTCCATACTTAACTAGCTTTTGTTCTGCAGCGTAAATATTCCTTTTCTTACTTCCAGTTGTGTTTACAAGGGTAGGTCACATGGGATTACTTGAATTAGAAGGGATCTAATCCCATCCTTTCCTGGTCTTGGTTTTGGTGGCTACCAAGCTCAAGCTTCAGATTATCCTGGCTGTTCCTGTTGGGCTCCCGTTGTTACTTCAGGGTGTTAAAGATCTAGGGAAGAGTCCAAAGAGGTCGCTGTGTGCAATTTGGCCTTTGCAAGCTTTCAGCTTGTTGGTGGAGCTGAGAAGAGGGTTGCCTGGGTTCAGCTTGCAACCTCTTCCTCAATCATTATCTAAACACTCTAGGGGTTGGTACCTCTAATAATATGGGATAACTTTTTCATCCCCTCCTCCTCAATTCCCGTACTTTCTTATAGGAAAGAATATACTTTCCTATATTCTGGAAAAAAACACTTGTCCTCCTACTGGAAAGCAGTGTCTTGGTGTAGATTTACTGTTACATGGCTGTATGTTCACATGCACATGCACATGCACTATGAAAAGACTTTTGTAATTTCATGGTTTTTAAATAAGTTGCTTACAAACTCATGCACTTTTTTTTTCCAGGCAAACCAGTAATGATAGTGACTGAATACATGGAGAATGGTTCTCTGGATACATTTTTAAAGGTAATACTTAGATCATTTTTCCAGGGGGACCTTGGTTAAAGTTTGGGTTCTTTGCAGATGGTTAATATCAGTGAAAACGTTTGCTGGGTATTGGTGCTGTCTGGAGGGAGAAGTAACTCAGTCGTCTGTTTGATCTACGTGTACACAGCATCATGAAGGACCTGGTGCATGCATTGATAGAAACAGACAAGAGTAAATTGGAGGATATTATGTTTATTTTAGAAGGCAGTTGCCTGCATGGAAATGATTAACTTATCCTGCAAAATTTGATGTGTTTCAAGAGCATATCCACACTGCATTGTGGCAAACTTGACAGAGTTTGTCCATGAAACATAAGAGCTAGAAAAGGGAGGATAGGAAAAGTGGTGAGAAATGCAGTGTGGCAACACCAGGAAGAGCCCCTGCCCCCAAATATTCACCTGTGAACCTCTGCAGGTAGGACTTTGCAGTTTGATACCATTCAGTTGGGCTGGCTGAGAAACAACCCACCCTGGTTCCCTTATACACATAACTACATGTGTTCACTCCCAGTCACAGTCTCTTTATCAGTCACCAGTGGAAATGGCTCGCTCCTTGATCTCCAGTTAAAGGAACTACATTGCCTTAGCTTTGTCTCTAGAGATCCTAATCTAAACAGTGAAACTTAGAAAAGCTTTGTGGTCAGAGCAATGAAAGTAATGAATTATTAATTTTTCTGGTTTTCTTCCCTGGAGACTCGCCTTTGCATTTTTATTCATGCACACACAATTCTGAGGGTGCAGAGACTCTCAACTCATCAAATGTCTCCTTCCTTTTGCAGAAGAATGATGGGCAGTTCACAGTCATTCAGCTGGTTGGGATGCTACGAGGCATTGCATCAGGAATGAAGTACCTGTCTGACATGGGTTATGTACACAGGGATCTGGCTGCCAGGAATATCCTGATCAACAGTAACTTAGTCTGCAAGGTGTCAGACTTTGGTCTCTCCAGAGTCCTAGAAGATGACCCTGAAGCAGCATACACGACCAGGGTGAGTTAGGAATATACCAAATTAATTAAGATCAAGAAAAACATATTCCCTGCTACATTTCAGTGTTCAGGCTCTCTAGCCAAGAGGTTTCTACAAATCCAGGGCCTCTAAACTGTGCATGAGAGTTTGATCTGATGTTAACAGGTAATTGTTATCAGATTATTTTTGCAAAAGCCTTAAATTTATAGTGGGGATAGCCAAATAAGGCAGAACTTCATTAATAGCTTTTAAGTTCAGGTTAGGTACATGAGTCAAATAGCAGGCTTTGCAAAGACTTTGCAAAGAGGCTCTGACCTCTTTGGTGAATACCAAGGGGAGGAAAGAGCAATTGCTTTGCTCAGGCACCCGTGTGGAGGTGTAAGCCATGGTCTTCGGAATAATTTGACCATTTTAAAACAGTGGTGTGTAATGAATGCGCATTGCAAATAATGCACATTGCCCTCAGCATTACCCTGAGTAATTTGAGGGTAATTTCTCCCAACCCAAGAAAGAGCTTCTCCAGCCTCAGTGCTCTGCCCCTGTTCATCCTCGGTCAGTCGTTTCAGGATATCAGTCCACCTATCCTAGTGCAAGGCCACATGGCCCCAGCATTGAAGGGGGGAGTGGACATCAGTCCACCTATCCTAGTGCAAGGCCACATGGCCCCAGCATTGAAGGGGGGGGTGGACAGGACCCATCCTCAGCAGCACAGACTTGGAGAGAGCCTTTAATATTAATGGCAGTGATTGGCACACCTGGACATGTCCTATTAGTGTGTTTTTTCAAGGGTATTGTTTTATGGGTAGTGGGAGCTCTCTTAAGTCACGTTGCCAGTTCCCGCAGAGATCCGGGAAAGGTCTTTCAGCTCTTGGCAGTCACAGCCCCGCAATGGGACTCAGTGCACAGCTGGACTGGCATTTCCCTGCAGGCTGGAGGGCTCTCGGCCAGCCCTGCTGCAGCTGCAATGTGCTGCCATGTGCTAATTGGCACTGCTGAGAATCTGGCCCCTCAATTAAGGCATGCCCTGATAAGACTGTGAATAAGTAATTATTGGAGGAAGAGACTTTTTAAAAGTTGCTGTGGAAGTGTGTTCCAAACCCTGTTATTTTTCCAATAGCAAACACTGTGAGGGGGCATTCAGGGAGACCTTGCAATATTTAGCTCAACAGTAAGAGTAAGGGACTTCACAGTAAAATATTTTTTTATATAAATCAAGGGAGACAACTCTTTAAACCCAGTGAGAAAAGTATTCCTTAATTCAGAATTCCCTTTTCCTTCTCAGAGCTGGTCTGCAGTTTGATTTCTAAAATGATAGAAAAGGGAAAAGGAAACAGCAAAGCACATTTGACAGCTGTGGCATCATTTTCAGTCCCACAGCAGAGGCTAAGCAGGCTGGTCTTTGCACACACAGATTTCTGTGCCTACACAGATCCCTCTGCAGGATCAGGACTGCATTTAAAAAAAAAAAAAAAAAAAAAGGCATTACTTCCGCAGCAATTTGCATGAAGCCCTCGTTAGATCAAAGTCTTCCTTGGCTTCAGAGCTGTCTGTTCCTCCCCCGCTCGCTCTCAGAAATGGAAGGAACTGTATTCCCTTACCAACGCGTGCAACATAATTGAGATGTTGATCCTATACATGTCCCAGCATTCAAACAACAAACCTTCAGGACAGCCAATTAGTAGGCAGCCTACAAATGCTTATGGGCTGAGATAATGTGGAAAGGGGCCCCATGCTGTCAAACAGATTTACTTTAAAATTCGATGTCTTTTTCTAGAGAGAAAATAATATCCCTTGGTGCTCTGAGGAGAGCTGTTTCGTCTTCTTTTGCATGTTCTCTGCCCTCCTCTGCAATCTGTTTTTTGTGGGTTTTTTCCTTTTCTTTTCCATTTAGGGAGGGAAGATCCCCATCCGATGGACAGCACCTGAAGCAATTGCCTTCCGCAAATTCACGTCAGCCAGCGACGTCTGGAGCTATGGCATTGTAATGTGGGAGGTGATGTCCTACGGCGAGAGGCCTTACTGGGAAATGACAAACCAAGATGTAAGCACGTGTGAGAGCTGCTGTGTGATGGGACTTTGAGGGCTCGGCATTCATTCTGCAATCAGAGAGGCAGAATGGGGACAAGATGAGGAGAGCTGCTGTAAAAATGGCTTTGCTCCCCCATGCCAGACAGAAATGATCCTCCTGTTTGATGCTCCTTTTTTTTGCAGCAACCCAGAACAGGCTGTGCGCAGAGGGAAATGTGTCTGCACAGAGGCAAGCCTGCTTCCCCTAGCAGACCGCTGGAGCTTCACTAATGTTGTTAGAGCTGGAGCCTGTCCCTCCTCTGCTTAATGACAAAGGCCTGCTAGGGGACAGAAGCTGATAAACTGGCAGCATTTCAATTGTGTGTTCAAACCCCTGCTGCCACGTAAAGCAGCAACTCAAGAGAATCATGGTAAGGGCTTTGTTTCCCTGCACAAAAGCTGGGTGATTTGATCTAGTGACAGCAGTCCACAGAGCTGCATCTTGGTTGTTCGTGCATTGCTGATCTCAAGAGAATAGTTTTGGTCCTGTTGTGAACGTCTTGTAAGTTTGTGCTAACACAAAGCTCTTATGTACAAATGTGTTCATTTGTACACTACCCTTCAAGTAGTGTCCCCTTGCTCCTAGGTTCCAGTGCCCCCTTAAGCTTCTGACCTCAAGGCCACCCTCTGAAGCATCTCCAAACAGGGAGGTGCCTGAGACACTGTCTCCTGTTTGACTGCAGCTCCAATCCCAGCCTGGCTAAGGATCTCTTGATCCTACTGCAGGGCTACATTCTACCCTGAGCTCACCATCAAAATCTGTTCTTGTCCAAGGGTAAAAAACTTAAGCCTTGGCTTGCCGGATTTTCTAGGCCCCTCCTTCCTCTTCATATCTCCGAGAACAATGACAGTGAAGGTCTCTGAGGATGCCAACTAGTGCATGAGGTTGGATTCACCATGAGGCATGCAGGGCACCCCTGCTGTCTGTGGAGATCCTACTTGTAGTCTCGTGCGGTCCCAGTGAAAGCTTCACGCCACACCAGTATGATGATTTCGGAAGCTTCAACTTTATTGAGAATTACACCAGTTTTTATACAATTCAATCCTGTTGCATATTCATTTACTTAACATGTTATTGGCTACATACATAAAACACACACTGTTCACATGATTATTACTGACTAACTAATTTATTTTATTTTCTAAATTCCTTTCCTTCTATATCTACTTATTCCCACACATCTTAGCAGGCCTAACCTTGCCTCCTATCCGCAGGTGCTGTTTTGCTCAGGCTGCAGATGTTCAATTCTTATCCTTTTCTCAAAACACTCAATCCGTGAGACTTTTCATATTCCCACGAGCTGATCTACTCCGGCCTCTACCCAAAAGGTCTCTAATTCTCCTACACCTACTGCCAGATGGGTTTTCGCCATGGGTTTCCTCTGGTCACATCACCTGATGTTTTGTCCTTTTTATTCTTTTTTTAAGCAGCATCCCTATCCCCATAATTTTCTGCCATTTCACTGGCAGCAAGGGCTCTGCCTGAGCATTCTGTGTGTCCTGTGTTTTCTTTCTGAACCTTTGCCATCAGTGGATGTTACTACCTGTCATGCTGAGCTGCTGTCTCATCTCACTTTGAGTCCAGGCAAGGAAACGAGTAGTACCTTTGAGACGGTCACGCCACCTGAGCGCACTGTTTGGCATGAATGCCCCACTGCTTCTGCGTTGCTGAGGCTGTCACATTTGCAGGAAGTTTGGTAAAGCAGTGTGTGTCTACACAGGGATTTATCTCAATCAAATCCAGAGACTTTCTTCCATAGTCTGTACAGAGAATACCGCACTTGAGAGCCAAGCTTTTTCACTCACACTGAGCACTGTAACTATCTTTAGTGCTGATTCACTGGCATAGCACAGATGTTGTTCAGTAAATGCCAGGCTAAGATTACAGCTGGTGCCAATGAAATAATGCCCCGTGGCCAGGGGAGTCCCTTGTCTGGATCATAACACTATGAACATCCACACTT
>JAWWES010000133.1:27916647-27945002 GCA_035583135.1 Lophotriccus pileatus
TCCTGCAATTTTTGCCTTCCTCTTTCACCTCCTCTACTTCTTACCTCTCCTGCTTGTGTTGAGAGAAGAGTTGGTGGTATCAGATACAGCATTGGCTTTTGTGCAGAGGACCAAGGGGTCACATGAATTTTGGACTCTGCTGCACAAGAGTTTCTTGTTGCATGGCTTGTAATTAAAGGACATCATTTGCAAGCAGAGTTGATGATGAGAAAAATTATTCTCACCATGGGCTGCTTTAAAGGAGGTGCAGCCCAAGAAGGTAGGCAGTGTTGTAACTGCAAAGGCTACAAAGCACATTTTAAAGTCATCCTGTTCTCTGGATGGCCCTCTAAAAATATCCTTTGGCTTGACCACAAGATAAAGCTTTGATACAGGAATTGTTGAGAGGAATTTCGTGGCCCGTGTTGCACAGGTTACTAAGATAAATGATCACAGATTTTTAGTATTCAGACTGGTGGATTTATGAAACAGAGCTAAAAGTGTTGCTTTGGTTTACTGAAATAGACTATCCCAAACTGTCCTCTCACAACCATCTAGTTCAGACATCCCAATCCATAACTAAGTAATGCTTGTCCAGAAGAGGGAGAGGAACAAAAATGCCTCCTTTTTGCAAAAATGCAAATTTTAGCTCCTCAAGTCTTACAAAGCAGTACACACCAATGAATGGAACAGAAAATGTGCCATTTTCTCATTTTCTAAGTATTATGATGACTACAAGTGACTTGGTCTTTTTTGTTTCATTCTTTTGCTCATCTTATTGCAAGAGCCCACAGGGTACCTTCAAATGCAAGAGGGTATTTCAGCATCCTAGCTCCTCACAGTATTTGATACCATTTACATTGTATCGCCAGGATGAACGACGTCCTGTAAATTGAGTTAACACTATTGATTGTGATGTTACTGCCAGGAATATCAAACACGCATAACCCCACTGCAGATGTAGTTCAGATATTCTGAGCTGGTGCCAGATGGTCTGCTCCCCATCTTGCTACTATTTTCTTTCTGCTACAGCTGGAGGGGAGATCCATTATTGTTATAAATACACACATGTGCCACACTAAGGCTTTTTATATAGGGCAGCTGCAAATTTGGAATCAGGGACCAGCTGAAAAGCATGATGTGAAGAACAGGCAGTGCAGATACCATACTGTGCTGGGGCTGGGTTTTGATGCTGGGAGCAACAGCCAGGCCTTAGAAGAGATTGTCTTACAAGTGCAGGTTGGGTGGAGAGCCATGCAAGTGCTCCACCAACAGATGAAATCTTAGGTGGGTGCACAAGGACTGCGTATGTTGTGGCCGAGATCTTCACATGTGCTCGCTACCCTTGGAGGAGATTGTAAAGCCTCGCCTAACTACCTCTCTACTACGTACATCCTTAGGGAGTTTGAGGTTCCTGCTACTGCTGCTCAGCCAGCCTGGCTCGTTCCTAGGACTCTTCCACTTGACAAAAATCTCTGTGATGGAGAACAATTTGAAAGCAATTCATGCAGTCCTGAATTTTGGAGCCTTCTGAAATGCAATGCCCGCCTGATGCAGCTCTTCCTGTACTGCTCACCTAGGACTAAAGATCACAAAAACAAATTCCATGCTAACCCCATAGCCTTCTTTTTAAACACAGGATGTTTTCAAATCATGAGACAGTGCCTAGAATGAATGGCATCTGTGGCGTTCAGTTCTTGGAGTCCCACAGTGAAGCACTGTGGTTTTCCACATAGTAAATATCTGCTTCCACCCTCTTTTGGTCAAGGAGTCTTAGGAGTAGAGGGTGTCAAGATGGGCTGCTGGAACTCTCTTGGCACAGATGCAGACCCTTGTGGCTTGAAATGTGAGCTGCATTCTCCTGAAAATTGTAATGGTTCAAAATGGGAACTGCTGGGCTTGGAGCCCTGCTGTAAATCTGCCCCAAACTGGGGAGAACAAGTTGCTTTCTTCAATTCTGCCCTCATTTATTAATTTCTGCCTTTCAAGAAGTCAGGCAGCACATGTGCGTACCACTTGTTTTAGATATAAAACCATGGACGGTTTGTATTTGAAATCACTGCAACAATTCCCCTGGATTTAATTTACATACTCTCGGGCTGACATTTTAAATTCCTGGCAGAAGTGTGGCCACACTGAGAAATGACTAGACCCAGACAGTATTGAATGATATATGAGATGGTTGTTCTGCCTCTGCCTTGAATCCATCCATCAATTAGCATTCAAAGTCTCTTTTGAAATACAGTCAGACAGTTATTACTGTAATACAAATTTGTGGTCTAGCACATGCCTTTTCATTTAAAAAAAACAAAAAAACAAAAACAAAAAAACCAGCATTTGAATAAACAAAATCAGTACACTCCATGAAGATGCCAGAAAGCCCTGTAGGCTGCTTTTTGTGGACTTACCATAGGCTCCAAGAGTTTCCTGTCATATAACCTACCGACCGCAACTGAGCCTCGAACAAGTACAGCCTGACAATCTGGCCCCCTGGTTGCAGCACTGCCTTGGCTTTCTAGATTCGCTTTGCAGTGACCAAAAATTAAGTTATTCAACACTTCCCATAGAATATATGAAAGACAGCGGATTCAGTGGGTTTGCCTCTTATACTCAGTATTGGGGGGTGGCAGGATTCTAAGTGAGCTTATTGCTGGTCCCAATTTCTGTATTTAACTCAAGCTGCATTTGGGAAAAAGGTGAGAGGAAGAAAAGCCTTGTGTTCTCTGTCTCCCGTAGGTGATTAAAGCTGTGGAGGAAGGCTATCGCCTGCCAAGTCCCATGGACTGCCCTGCTGCTCTTTACCAACTAATGCTCGACTGCTGGCAGAAAGACCGCAACAGCAGGCCCAAGTTTGACGAAATTGTCAGCATGTTGGACAAGCTCATCCGTAACCCAAGCAGCTTGAAGACGTTGGTTAATGCATCGAGCAGGTACAAACTCGAGCCAGAACCCTTTCTCAGAGCAAACTCCTTGTCTGAATACCACCTCTGGGGTTGAATTCTCTCTCTGATTATTCAGCCTGTGTGCATCTGTGGGGTGGATGCTCCTCCAGCTTCATTATGTCCAGGAGAGTTTTCTCAAATCAACTTTTTCTGTTGCCAGTCGGCAGCCAGGTGAGCAGTTCACTTACTCTAAATGCAGTGCTGCTGCCACAAAGAAAATTACTGTGGTCTGTCTTTTAGAAACAGGAGTTTCAGCACTATTTATAGGTCTATGATAAAGCTACCTGTGCTCTATCCCCAAGGTTAGAGACAGCAAGACTGGAGTGCATGAAGTAGATAGTAAATGCTGCTCAAATTATCTGCCTGTTGACTTTATTTTGGTAATACAAAGGAAGAGCATCTCTTGGGTAAACTTTTTGGATGTGCAAAGCTCACAGATGTCCAGGTACATCCTTCCACAACTACTCCCAGGCATTCTAGCTGCCACTATAAGTTGTGAGAGACTTGGTAATCAGGAGAGGATCTTTGTGGTTTCCAACGCACTCAAACACTTAGCTAAAACCACATTAAATAAATAGAGCAGCCAGTTCACATTTAAACATGAATTTGAATAGCTACACAGCTACAAATAAGGTAAACACAGTCAAGAAATAAAGCTGCACCTTGGGGAAAAAGCTAAATATTTTTTAGTGAGTTTTAGTACTGGGGCATCTCCACCATACTGGAGTCGTGGACAGGCTTTTCCTACGAGCCATCAGTGTTGCTAATCATTCAGTCCCTTGCAAAGTCATGAAGGAGTAAAGAATATATATATATAATTGATGCTTCAGTGATGACAGTGGAGCTCCTCTAATTAACACTGGATAAGGCCCTTCAGAAAGGCTTATTCTCAGAGGAGGGGGAAAAAAGAGACATTGTTTTCCTAGGACAGGTATGAGGGAAATAAGATGAGGTTAGACTGGTGGATGTGGACCAAAACAGATGTACTATTGTGAACTTATCATCATTTGTCTTCACACCTTCCAAATGGGTCTTACACAGCTACATGTGGCCCATCTCACCTGTTCCAGCTGGACATCCCCACAGTGGCATGTCCCCACATTTGGCATTTCATGCACTGAAAGAGAAGAACCTGAAATCTCTGTTAATTTTTAAATACAGGATGGATCTGATTCCTCAGGCTATTTTACAAGCATCATTTACTGTCTGAAGAAGAAATTATTCTTATTAGCAGTTAGATGTAATGTCAGTGCCAGCAAACCTGCAGGAAAAGGTTTATGATAGCATAAAATATGTGATATTTTTCTTTTATTTTCAGTTTGGAACAGTTATTTTCCAGGCTTGTTATGCAGTGGCTCATGCACTCTTTTATACCAAACTGTTATGCCAGAAAAGGGGAAAGTAGTCAGCAAACCATTTCCTTGAGCTGCTAAGCACTTTGTTAATGTTTTATTCCACGAACAGGTCCCTGCAATTCCAATCCTCTGTCTTTCAGAGCTGCTGTAAGTATTTCTGATATGGATGGAGCACCTGAACAGCCAGGCTTTGTGGCTGTATTTCCATACTCATAGATTGCTATGCCCAGACCATAGTAATTCCAAATGAATCATAATTTCAACGTAGAGCAGCTGTAAAGGATTTTTTTATATATGTAATGTGTTCTTTATGGAAATTCTCATTAATGCAAATAAGGGAGGAAGTCACTCTCTACATTACAGCGTGTGCATATCACTAGGTACCTCCTGACATTAGTGATGAAAATCCACTTCTCGTTATGATTACTTAGGAGTTTTGAATTTCTCATGTGTATAAAATGTTATGGGAAGCCATTATGTTCTTGGTACTGCAAGTATTCACATTTTATTGGACCCTTCAGCATTGCTATTAAGTAAACAAATAATACTAATGTGCTCATAAAATATATAAAGATTCCTGAAGTGCTATAATAATATAATATCCCATCTCCCCTTCTAGTTGAAAGTCTTATAAATGTAATACTCACCATCAGAGGCTGACCCAGAAAATGTTTTCTTACCTGTGGATAATAATCTTCACGCAAGGCTTATGTTAGCTGTATGTCCCGCTTTACAAAGCAGGCGGCAAATCTAGTTTCTTTCCTGGCTGACCTTGGACAAGCCCTCTCTGCTCTGTGCACATCATTAGCAGGGTGGTGGACCTGTCCGTGGCACGAGTGGCTTGTGCTTGGTACTCTATCGATGCTTCTGCCACAGTGAAGGGTTATTATTTGCCTGAATTGCTTCTTCCGTGCATGGCATAACTGAGCAGGTAGCAATTGCTGTGGCGAGGTCTGGAGCGAGGGAGCAGTCTACCTCTGGTTTCAGGGCTGGGACCATGGTTGGAGCATTGCTGCTCTCTGCAGGGCTCGCTGGATGTTGTCTGCATCTGAAACCCCCACATGAATGTGCAGGAGCAGCCTCTGAAGTGTTAACAGCAGCCTACCATTGATGGGCACTGCCGGGAAATGTAATTTGGGTTTCAGTTTCCAGGCTCTGGGCTGCCTTAAGTTAATTATGAGCTTTAAAGGCAGAGGGAGAAAACAGAGCAGGAGGAGTGAAACTGAAGACTTTGAATTAAGAGTGACTGGCAGAGCCTGCTTGTAGCCAAAAGGTAACAGGGATCACAGAATCATGGAATATGCTGAGTTGGAAGGAACCCACAAGGATCATCGAATCCAACTCCTGGCTCTGCACACGACCGTCTGCAAGAGTCGCACCATGTGCCCAAGAGTACTGTCCAAATGTTTGTTGAACTCTGTCAGTCTTGGTGCTGTGACCACTTCTTTGGGGAGCCTGTTCCAGCACCCAACCACCCTCTGGGTGAAGAACCTTTTCCTAATATCCAACCTAAACCTCCCCTGAGGCCACTCCTTCGGGTCCTGTCACAGGTCACCACAGAGAAGAGATTGGTGCCTGCCCCTCTTCTTCCCCTCACAAGGAAGTTGTAGGCTGCAATGAGGTCTCTCCTTGGTCTCCTCTTCTCCAGGCTGAACAGACCAAGTGCCCTGAGCTGCTCCTCATACGGCTTCCCCTCAAGGCCCTTCACCGTCTTTGTTGCCCTCCTTTGGACGCTCTTTAATAGCTGAATATCTTTCTTTTATTGTGGTGCCCAAAACTGCACGCAATATCCAAGGTGAGGCCGCCCCAGTGCAGAGCAGAGCAGGACAATCCCCTCCCTCGACCAGCTGGTGATGCTTTGCCTGATGCCCCCCCAGGACATGGTTGGCCCTCCTGACTGCCAGGGCACAATGACTCAGATTCAACTTGCTATCGACCAGGATGGCAAGTTGAATATGAGTCATTGTGCCCTGGCAGCAGGTCCCTTTCTGCAGCACTGCTCTCCAGCATCTCATTCCCCAATCTGTATGTACATCCAGGGGTGCCCCATCCCAGGTGCAGAATCCAGCACTTCCCCTTGTTGAACTTCATATGGTTGGTGATTGACCAGCCCCCTAATTTGTTGAGGTTTCTCTGCAGGGCCTCCCTGCCTTTGAGGGAGTCAACAGGTCCTCCCAATTTTGTGTCATCTGCAAACTCACTTAGTATCCCTTCCAGTCCTGCATCCAAGTCATTCATGAAGATGTTGAAGAGCACAGGGCCTAAGATGGAGCCCTAGGTAACCAGTCCACCAGTGACCAGATGCCAGCCTGATGTAACCCCATTCAGTATTAACCTTAGTGCTCGGACTCATGAGCCAATTGCTCAGCCACCACATAATGTGTTTATCCAGCTGTGTGCTGGACGTTTTGTCCAGAAGGGTACTGTAAGAGACAGTATAGAAAGCTTTACTGAAATCCACAAAGACCACTTCAATTGTCTTCCCTTGATCAGCTAAAGGGGTTACCTTTTTATAAAAGGAAATCAGGTTTGGTAAGTAGGACTTTTCTTTCATGAAGCCGTACTGGCTGTGACCAATGACAGTGTTGTCTTTCAGGTGTTTTTCAGTAACTCCCAGAATAATCTTCTCCATAACTTTACCAGGCACTGAAGTGAGACTGACAGGCCTGCATATTCCGGGGTCCTCCTTCTTGCCCTTCTTGAAAATTGGAACAACGTTCACTGGTGAAGTTGGGGGGGACCTCTCCAGACTTCCTAAGACTGCTCAAAAATCACTGAGAGATGTTCTACAATGACATCAGCCAGCTCTCTGAGGATTCTTGGATGAATCTCATCAGACCCCATACATTTGCAGGAATCCAGCTGGAGTAGCAGGTGCCACACAATTTCAGGGTTGACTGGGAGTTGATCATTCTTGCAGTCATGGTCCTCCAGCTCAGGGTGCTGAAATCCCCTTGGTCTGTCATCCACATTGAAGACAGAGGCAAAGAATGCATTAAACACCTCTGCCTTGTCTCTGTCCCTGTTTGTGAGGTGACCATCCTCATGCTGTCACAGGATGATGATATTTTTGCACTGTCTATTGCCATTAATATATTTGAAAAAAATCTTTTTATTGTCCTCCACATTTCTGGCAGCTTCAACTCCAGCTGAGCTTTGGCTTCATGAATTTTCTTCCTCCAGTGGCAAGCAAAATCTCAGTATTCTTCCCACATCACCTGACCTTGCTTCCACTTGGCATACACCTTCCTTTTTTGCTTTAGTTCCAAAGGAGATTGCTGATAATCAAGCTGGCCTTCTACCTTGCCTGCTTGACTTCTGACATTTGGGAATTGCCTGTTTCTGTGCCCTTAGGGGTGTTGTTTGAAAAGTGACCAGCACTGATGGACGCCAGCAATCTTCCCTCCTCTTTCTGCTTTTGGTGAGAACCAGAAATGGCAGGAACTAACTCAAAAGTGAGTGAAGTTACAGGTGAAGTGGTGTGTTTGATAGATCGCATAACAAGCCTGCTGGGAGGATTTAGGCTGCAGCAATCACCGAAGATGGAACAAGAGAATCATCTTTACCATATAAAAATACAAGTAACTTGAGTCATGTCGTGTGCATCTCTATACTGATTCTGTTTGCTTTTTTGTTTTTGCTTGTCTTTAGAGTATCAAATCTGTTGGTAGAGCACAGTCCAGTCGGGAGTGGTGCCTACAGGTCAGTGGGTGAGTGGCTGGAAGCCATCAAAATGGGCCGATACACAGAGATCTTCATGGAGAATGGATACAGTTCAATGGATGCAGTGGCTCAGGTGACTCTAGAGTGAGTAGTGCTCAGATCATTTTCACCTCGTTTGTTGGAACTGCAAGGGGAAGGTGGGGGGGAAGTCATACCATTCAAAAATATGCAGGGATGAGACTGCAGAAAGGGAAAATATTACCCTTTGTTTGCAGTCAGCAGTTTCTCTTGTAGCATCTCTGTTGGTGATAATAAGTGCAGGCAAGACTAAAACTTACAGTCACTACATTGGCAGCCAGTACTCTGGCTCTTTTACTCACAGATATTAATGTATGAGTTTGAGTAATTGCCAGGCCATGCTCTCCACATAATAGCAGCTGATTATTTGGGGTTACCAGCAAATAAAATACCCACCCTACTAGTAAATGTATAGGTGCTAGAGTCCCTGCTGAGATATACCGGCTTCACACCAGATTAGCTGGTTTCACGGTTGATCTGGATGTAACCAAGTGGACGGTCAAGCCCAGTAAGGCGTGGAAATAGTATTCAACAGTAACAGAAATAGATACAGCCAATGCCAACAGAAGAGCATCAGCAAACCCACGGCTCCAGGGGACAGACTTCCTGGCTGAGACTCTTTCTTCTAAATGTGCCCTTGGTTTTTGCACATGGGTATGACTGCAGTTGGGGCAACAGCACTTAAATGACTTGGTAAATGCCTTGGGGCTGATAATTTGTTATGCTCAACCTTTAACTGCCTGATTTGCTTATGTAATTATGCCAGACTTTTCTCCTACTGCTTGCCACTTTCTCAAACTCGCCTCAAAGCCTGCCTTTCTAGCTGGGTTAATTTGAGCTTAGTTTACTGCAGGCATTAGGGCAGAATTACGCCCTGTGCACTGCTTGGGAGAAGGTTGTGTTTCCTCTGACGACATGCAGATTACCAGTGCACATACAGAATTGGTGCCAAGGGTTAAGAATGAAACAAAAAAAATCCCTCGCCCCTCAGAACTGCAGCATTTCCTCCTGTCTGCCCCAGGGCTTGCTGTGGAGCTCACCATACACCAGAGGAGATCCTTTGCCTGTGATACAGGTCGGTAATATCTCTGTGGAGTTCAGTTTTGCATTACATACCTGGAGGGAGTGCAGGAGCATATCTGCTCTCACACTGATTTTATTTGCTTCACTCACATCATCAGTATTTGCCCCTTACACCTGGACTCATCCAGTCTTTCTTCAGGCATTTACATGAAAACCCTGAGCTAGGGATGAAATCCTCTCTAGCAACTGTCTGGGAAGTCAGGGTGCATGGATTTCTACCCAGATCTTTTTTTGAGTTCTTGAGATTCTTACATCTTGTTTCCCAGCCTAATCCTGCGATTACCTGCCATGTTACTTTGGCTTTTGAGGACTCCACAGTTTAGACTGGTAATCTACAAATATTAACCAAGGAAGAGGACCATCCCCAGGACACCCACATAGCAACAATACTCAGTGATTGAGTGGGAAGAAGAGAGATAGGATGAAGCAGTAATTTAAAAGAAAAGGAATATTCTCCTCTCCTATATCACCTCAATCCTATAACCATAGCAAATTCTGATAGAAAGTGCAAATTGTCTAAAACAATCACAGATTTTTTGCGGTTTAGCTGAATTAGCCATGTCAGAAAAGAAAACTAGGCCTCTAGTTTGTTCCTCTTTAGAATTTTATGTAATTTCAAGGGCTCTAAAGGAAATCCTCAGAAGTGAAATGCTTTGGTTTGGATCAGAGAAAATGTTGAGTTTAAGCCCAAGTTAATGGGCATTTTTGACAGCAAATCAGAAGTTACTCATGTAACTTTAAACAGTCTTACCATCCCTCTGTGCTGACACAGTCTTAGCTTTTCATGCTGCTGACAAAACTATTCCTAACCTCCCAATTCCTCAAGTGCAACAGTTCAGATATGAAGTTTTCTCTAAATTTGACTTTAAAACTTAACTATTTCCCTATGTTTACTCTTCGCTATTCCAGAAATTTCAAAAATATCCCCCAAGATCTTTTCAGGCTCCCCAAAATGTGTTTCAAAATGATAGTTCTGATTGGCTATGAACCAAGGAACCCATTATCTGTACAGTGCTAGCCAGAAAGGCAAGTTGGTCTAAAAGTCTTCAGTGAGATGACAGCTGCCAGAGATGCTCTGACCTCCAGCTGCAAACGGCCTCTAAGGCCCCCTCACCAGGTCCCAGTATGTTCTCTGTAGCACAAGTGTCATCCTACTCACCCCAGTGGAGACAACGTGCCTGAGCTGCTCAGCTTCAGCTTTCTTCTGGGCTTTTACAGCAGCAGAGCAGTGCAAAGGAGCTGATGCCTGGAAGCCTAGGGAGCTTCTGGATTTTGATTGTTTGAGGTTTTTTAAACTGAAAGGAAGCATTTCATGGATCCCTCTTGCATTTCAGTTGAAAGTGAAAAAAAAAGGTTGAAACTTATTCGAGCTAGTTAGTTATCCATGCCAGCAAATAAATTCCCTGTCCCCACCCTGCTGCCAGAGGTGCTTGCAGAGATGTTTACTTGGTTCTTCTCTCTCTCAGACCACACACTTTTGTCTTGCAGTGGTGGCTTAGCAAGAAGGCTTGACCCCACTCTTTTCTGTTTTAAGGAAAACTGTGGAAGACTAATTAAAAAGCCAACTAGCCATCCAAATCAAAACTTCTCTCATCTCTCTCGGATACAGTAAAAAAAAAAGACAAAAGACCAGATTCTCAGCTGTTAAAAAAAGAGAAACCGTCATAGTTGCTAAAGAGGGAAAGCATCAGATATTGAAGGCCTGAATCACATGCTCAGATTGATGTAAACTGGCAGATTGCCCTTAAAAAACAAAGTAAGGGAGAAAAGTGGCACCTGATGGGATCAGCTGAGACTCTCATGTGTTCTCCAGAAAATAAACAGAACAAGCAAAGTTCTTTAAAGTTTGATACACTGGTGGTTTTAGTTTTCTGGAGGTTTTAATATTTTTTTCTCCGTATAAAAGGGAACAAAAAAACATTTTGTACACTGCAAAGGAGAATTCAGGTTAAATGTTCCATGTCATTTTTAATAGAGGCAACTGTTATGTATATTCCAGAGCTGGGACTTGGGGGGATCAGGTGAAAAGATGATCTCAGCATCTGAAAGAAGCTTGCTTTCCCCAAATGACATCAGTAAAACAGTCTTTACAGTTTAAGAAGTTGCCTTCAAATACCATCCAAAATGATCTTCACCAACTGTGTAGGAGACAGATGTAGAAATTAGATGGAGAAAGGAGAACTGGATAATTGCTGCCAGAAAAGGCAGGAGGAAAAACTAATTATGAATGTAAAGAATTCCTAAAATCTACCGAAAAAAAAAATTACTAGTGCTGTATAAGGAGTTGGCCATAATGCTCACAGAACTGATGACTGTGGGTGCCCAGCTTATGGCTTCTATACAGGATGTGGTTGAGATAGGGTTGAGATAGTAGATGTTCAGCTTTTTTTTTTTTCTCTCCCCCCCCCCCCGTCATGCAAAGAAAAATCCTGATTACCATCCTGATTCTTCCAGACTAATGGCTTGATGCATTTATTTCAGAAAAGAGTAGTATTTGTGACAAATTTCTGAAAACAAAAGTTTAAACATCTAAAACTGATGAATATCACCCCAAGTCCTAAACTCTGCCTGCTTAAGCAAAGACCTGAAAATGTATGTGTTCAAACAAAGAGTGATTTCTACATTTAGCTCTAATTCTTGCAAAGGGATGAATCACCTTGTGAAAAGTGGAGCCTCACCCTCCACCCCCTCTTTCCAACTGGATATCAGACTTGAAGGGAACCTTTCCAGTGGACCAGACCTGCTCTTTAGACTTGTGGACCACCTATTGACTTTGAGTGTGTCTGGAGCTCTTTCAATCCACTGCAAGAATAACTTTACCAGGACAATACTCAAGAATAGATAGATCCATGATATGAGTTTCAGTCTGACCCTTGACTGGACCAATTACTACCCATGTGGACTACATATTTTCACCTTTTGAAAGATCTGTACTCACTGAATCTCAGGACACCCTGTTGTTTGTTATTAGATGAAGAGCTCTGAATATTTGTAATAATATGTGCTGTGTTGCTTTGCTTTGTATATATTTTTTCTTCTAAAATAAAATAAATTATTTATTAAACGTTATACTGAATGAAGAGCATTTAAGAGTTCACCTGCTCTAGATGCTTATTCTTAACCTGAAGTCTCAGTCCTGAGATTGTGATCTGTATCTGCTTCTGAAATTCTCATCTTGTAATCAAGTAGAACGGGAATTATGAATAAGAGCAGATGAACTCTTAAAATATTTTTTTTAAGTCCTCATTTCATGCAAAAGTCCCTAGCGAGTGGATTCCTCTCTCTTTAGCATCGTCTGAAGGTCTTTGAGGTTCTTCTTGTTTTCCCCCCATTCAAACTGACAACTAACTAACTCTGTGAGTAGTCCCAATCTGCATGAGCAATTGTGGTAATAACACGCCCAGAAGAGTAGTGAAATCTGGCCTGGATGGGAGATGAAATACAAAACATCTGTGGTAGGTTGATGGCTGCCAACCACAGAGATCATTCAGGAACCTTTCCCTTTTTCTTGCATGACTAACTGGCTGGTGAGGGGGTTGTATTTTATGTGGAAATCCAGTCCTAGTCTACACTGTGTTTGGCAAACTGGTCCATGGTGTATAAGTAGTTCTATTTGTAAATAAAATGTTTTAAATACATTTCTTACAACATGGAGACTGTGAATTCGACCCTTGCAAATGGAGGATATTGCAGGGAAGGGGATACCATGTTGTCACTGTCACGTTGCAGCTGGAATTCTGTGTAAGGCTGTGGTAAGAGAGCGGCATGTGTGCAGCTGTATACAGGCTGTTTGGGATGAGCCCATGCCAATTTTCCCCTTTATTTCCTTGGCCTTTTGGTCACCTTAGATCAGCCTTTTAGTACCGTGCTGACGAGGGATTCAAATTCCTGCCTGCTTTCATTTTCAGCCCTATGTGACTGAAAGAAATGAAAAGGGGAGATTTTCTCCCTAAAATAAGAATAAAAGTTGTCTCATGGCTGGGGAGGTCAAGTGCTTTGAAGCAGGGAGGCCACACAGCACGTGGGTGCACGTATCTCTGCTGCAGCAGCACACACAAAACCCAGCACGAGGGGTTGGGTCACTGCCACAGCAAGGTGCAGCCTGCACCCTGATTGCAAGTGTTGTTTGCCCATGGGTCTTAGCTGTGCCTTTTCTTCTTCTGCGGAGCTGAGCCCAGTGAAATTACCACCTGGTTGCAGTAACATGAGCCAGGCAGCTCTGGACTCGAGCTTGAGAACAGCTGCTTTGCAGCCATTTCGTACAGAAGTTGCGAGGAGGTTTTTGTCCCCAAACAAGCTGGTTTGCTCACTCAATTCTGTTTAAAATTGGCTTCTGCCGTATGCTACTTCAAGTTCTTCAGCACTGGATGTATGGGAGGGTGCAATGTCCTGTAAGTCATGCTGAAAAATGGGAATTAAAGCTCCTATGTTCTCTGGGCAGTTTTTGGAAAGTTTTTTTTTGTTGTCTTTGCTATGAGCAAGGTGGCTTTTGAATGAAGCTGCTGATTTTATACTAGGTGAGCATCTGGCTCAGGAGCTTTGCCTTCTGGTTCATCTGTGCAGAGGTGAAAGATCCCAAGGTAATGTTTTTCGCCTCTCTGAGGAGTCCCCATGCCTTTGGCTGGTGGCTTTGCATTCAAGAGGATTTGATATTCAAAAAAAGTAGACTGGATCCCCTGGTGAGCAGCTAATGGATTGAAACCAGAAACTCTTTCTTTCTTCTTTCTCTCTTGTAAATCATTGAGGCACTCCTCGAGAATATTGAGTTAAGGGGATACTATATGGGGGGGGGGGGGGGAAGGCTGTGTAGAAAGTAGGCGTTTTTTTATTAGATTGATGGGGCTGTGTGTGAAATGCCAAGACATACATGCCTTTCTTAAGGTTTCAAACTATTTTTTTCAGCATAACATGCAAGAGTATCAGAAATTATACATCTCTGAAGTACCTGGTACTGGATTTTCAAAAGAGCTCAGCTTGCACTTTAGATACTTGAAAAACAAAGCTGAATTTTCAAAAAGTGCCAGCAGAGCAACACTCAGCAGGGGGAAGATGGATGTTGGCTCTTTTAAAAATCAGGTCCTATACTGTGTTGGTTTTTGGGTTTGTTGGGATTTTTTGTTGGTTTTTTTTTATCTTTGGTGTGAACTTCCAACTGTGCTGTGTACATAAAATAAATTGCATGTAACAATAGCATTACTTCATTTTCCTTCATTATTAAGATGGCTTACTGAACTAGTTTCACAAATCAGTGGAGGCAGAAATGAAAGCATGTCCCCCTGAGAAGGTAGACACGTTTTACAAATGCTGCAGTCTTTTCTCTGCCAGGTAAGGAGCACTACTGATGTGTCTCATTGACCTCCTTTGCTCCATGCCCCTTACATTGTGATTTCATTTTGCATCGTTGAGATGTGCTGCTGAAAAAGGGTACAATAATGAAATTATGTGTTTAGCCTGAAGCAAAAAATCTGGTATTTTGCAAATCAAAAGGCTGAAAACATGACAGTCCTTGGAGAAAAAACAGATCTAGCTTTTGGCTTCAACTAGTTTATGTGTTAATGTATTAGCCTTCACTTAGGATTGCTTTTTATTCAAAGCAATGTTCATCTGTGAATTTTTTGACATGGGTGGTTGGTTGTACTTGCACAGGAGTTTCTGTCCAGAATGTGAAGCTGCTGAGAGAGGTACACCTCCATGGGCGGCTCACGCGTTGCGTGAAAATATTTTGTTGGCCATTACACATGTACACCTGCAGTCCAGCACACACCCATGCTACGAACTGTAGGCCACATTTGCAATATGTCTCAGGGGATGGTTGGGCTCCCAGGTGTTGCTGGTGATCCCCAGCCTTTGAATGAATGTGCCAGCATGGTTTCCAAAAAAACAACTGTGTATTCAGGGAAGTCAGGTCTCATTGGCTTTCGGTGGAGAGCTTTCTCCTAAAAGACTTGCCCACAGCACGTCAGCAGTCTAGGATTCATGAGTGTATTGGCAGGACAGTAAGGCCCGACTTTGAAACATCCTTTATTCAGTTCAGTCTGGAAGTAGAAAGCAAAGGGCTGATATTTCTCTTTTGGAAGCCTTCAGACAAAACACCACGTCTCCTAGAAGTCAAACTGCTTCTCTAGCAGTTTCTGTGTCTTGTGCTGGAAACACACATGCAACTGTCTTGATGTTTCTTCTGAGTTTCTATTCCTACAATTTCTTTGTTAACACTTTTCTGCCTAGTAAGAAATCTATACAATTATATTCTGCCATAACTGATGGCCTTACCTGGCTTTAGATGTGTCATGGAGTCTAATCACACAAGGTCCTGCTGTAGTATCTCTAGGAGACGACTTGTGCCACTCCTGTCTTTGGATGGAATAAATTGTGCCCTGGAGATGCCTCTTTCATGCCATCCACATGAATCTTGGTGATTGCCTTCAACTACACACCTAAATTTTAGAGGGCTGAGTTCATGAGAAAAGAAACTTTTCTTCTGATTCTGCATTTTACATAAGCTAGCTTATTTTACAGCTTTCCTGCGATGGCAGCCCAGTAGGCAGACTCAGCACAAGTGCCTTTGGCTTACAGAATTCACCCAAGGCAGGAAAAATGAAATGTGGGTTTATGGGAAGATTTGCAAAGACCCAGAGGGGAGCTGATTTGCCAATTCCTGTTGACTTTAGGGGGTCATCAGGCTGGTTGCTGTGCTTGAGGCTTTTGCCATTTATGTTTCTTTGGCTTTGCTTTATCTGAAGAGAAAGGAAGCATGGATTGACCTCACTTCTTACTGGTCCTATCTGAGATCGAATACCAACCTCTCCCATGAGAAGAGGAAACTGCAACCCAGGCTTTCTTACATGGCTTTTCTCTTGGAAGTAGGACTTTTCACACCTAGCAGAATCCTTGACCAAAGATGATGCTGACACTTTGCTGTCCGGCCTTTCTGCTTGGCCAGCGAGGTGATCTTGTTCAAATCACGTCACCTCTCTGAGACGCTGTCAGCCATAAAAAAAAAATCTTTTACAAATGGGGAAAATAAAACTTGCCAACTAAACTTGGCTTCGGGAGCTGCCAGTGGTGACAGGTATGCGCTGGCAGCAGCCTCAGCGCATGCAGAGCGTGGTGTGCGTGGCGGCGTGTGCCTGAGAGGTCCATGGAACCAACGTCTGCTTTCTCCCACAGGGATTTGAGACGCCTGGGAGTGACACTTGTTGGTCACCAGAAGAAGATAATGAACAGCCTTCAAGAGATGAAGGTCCAGCTGGTGAATGGGATGGTGCCATTTTAACTCGGTTTTAAAGTTGCTTCCTCAAGTGGGTCGGTCCTGCACTTTGTACACTAGCCCTGAGATTTATTTTGACTAAAAAAAAAACCAAGAAAAGAAAAAAAGGAAAATTCAGTGGTTCCTATAACTGAACGACATTGGACTCTGACGCAGCATTTCTAAAGCGATGTTTGACTAAAGTTTTCCTTTTCTTCCTATTTGTGTGCTCATTTTCATGAAGTCAGTGTAAGATGCATGGAACATGGAAACAAATCTGCTGTACATGAGGTTAACCCGTCTCTTAAGCTTCAGCGGTGATAACAACGAGCCTCCCCACCACACGTTGTCGTACGTGGGAGGCACATATATATATATATATACACATATATATATAGCACCTTTATATACTGAATTACAGCAGCACATGGTAATACTTCCAAGGACTGACTCGAGCAGAGGATTTTTGTAGCCATTCGTGGGCTCCCAATAGCTGCAGTTTGCTGAAGTTTAACTTCAAGTCTTACTTGTCTACAGAAGTGTATTGAAGAGCAATATTAGATTATTTCTCAATAGATATTTTGTTTTGTAAATTTAAAGAAAAGAAAAAAATGCTGTTACACAGCATTAAGTTATAGAGACTAGCATATAAACATGTTGCTTGCTCCATGGCAAATACAATACAGGGTGTATATTTTTTTTTTCTTTCCTCTGTGTTACCAAGTTCTTTTTGTTTGCTCTTCGGGGAGGATAATATGTGATGAAGATGTATATACTGTACAGTTTGCTACGCATCAGGTACAAGATTGGGGCTCTTTCCTTGGTCTATTCTTTTTTTTTCCCCTTTTTCGCTTTGTTTTGTCTCCCTTTTGTGTTACACCTATGCTTTGTATTTTTGCAGCTGTTTCATTTGAGTAACATATAATGCCTTCAGAAGTTTTGATTGCATATGTGAGGTAGAAGGACTCTGCTTAAATAAAAGATGTTGCCCCCTCTTCCTTCCCACCATGGGCTGGGGACATCCAGAAGAAAAGTTCTGGTTCCTGGTGGCCTCCAGTAACAACATGGCATCGATTTTCCTGTGTCCCGGCCAAAGATAGTGTGGGATTGCCTCTGCACCAGCATCACCTCTGTTCCCAGAGCCCAGGAGAGAAAGCACAAGGGCATTTTAGCTGGAATGAAGGAATTTTGCTGTTCCTCTACTCATGGTGGGGGTTAAGTCCTGAATTGCAGTGTGAAAAGGAACCCGTGGTAATCCAGCATGGAGATTTTGTAATATTTCTTCCACAGTGGAGGTGGGATTATTTTTAGAGCTGTGCTGTCCCAGGTTGTCTCTCCATGGATTTTCGGTTAGGCTATGGACCTGGTCATTTGGGGGCGGAGCACAGAGGGGAGGTAAGAGCAGAACAGCCCAACATGGTCACAGTGATGGCATCCTGAGGGCAAGGAGATCCCATTCATCTGAGGCTGGCATGGCTTGAGTCACCACTAGGTTGTAGCTGAGGTTCAGTGTCTCCATTAATGCCCATGGCTGCTATTTTCAGAGGGACCTGAGGGCAACCCCATGCCCTGAGAATCACATCAAGAAACAGTTTGGGGCTGTCCTCCTCCTTTTACTGTAGATAAGATTAATCAGCACAGTTAATTTGGTTTTCATAAGTTGGACTTCTATTTTGTGAAGACTTTGATAAAAATTTTAAAGCAGCTGCAAAGTTTTTACTTTTTCTGTAGATGTATTGCTTCCTTAGAGGTTGGATAGCATCTTGTGGCAGCCTTCCTTGGCTCCCTTTGTTCCAAGTGCTGCAGAGCAGAGCCCAAGGAGCTCATACAGTGCCGAAAGGAGGCCTGTGTCCTTCATGTCTTGCAGAGACAGGAGTTGCAAGACACCTTCAGCTGTTTCAAAGTCTATCTTTCATTTCCCCCAAGCCTTTGGATAAGATTTGATACAAAGAATGTTCTTTAAAGAAAAGGGAAATGTCTAGGAAAAGAGGGCTGAGTTTGTTTTTTTTCTTAGCAGCAGGGCTTCTTTAGGCAATATTTGCCTGTTCTGAAATGGCTGCCTCCTCCTCCTCTGCAAGCTGCTGCTGAGTTCCTCAGCAACTGGAAGAAGTACGAGGGAGAGGAGCCACGGCAAGGTCTAACAAATCTTGATGGTGTGATTTCTCATCCTGTTATTTCGTTTTAGCAGCCACCAGACCACAAAAGAGGAAGGGGGTATCAAGACATAACAGTGTCAGCACGGAAAAGAGATTTGTCATATAATAAATAAGATTATTAGAGCTGTCAGCGGAACAGTCTTGGGATTATTTGTGCCTCCCTGTCTGCAACGCTTGGGAAAATAACCTGTAGGAAGACAGAAACAACTCATTTCATCATGAGGAATCGTTTCTTTGCCTGCATCCATTGGCAGCACCAAGATGCTGTTAGCAAATATGGAGCACTTTCTGCCCATCATCTCCACTCATTCCTTACCTGTTGGCTCTGTGGGAGGAGTTTGGTTTGGTCTTTTTTTCCCGGGCTTTTAACAGCAAAATCCCCTTTTCATCATTTGTATGGCTGGGATGCATACCAGATGCTGGAATAACCTTCAAAATGAGGAACTGGTGGAAAACAAAACTGTTCTTAAGCCAGACTGCATTTGTAAATAGGGCACCTCTTCTCGCTTCCTCCAATAAATAAATAAATAACATTTTCTATTTATTTCAAGAGCTGTTTTTGCTGCAGATCTCTATATAATAGACTTTTTCTCAGAGCCAAAAGTAAAACAAAATGGTGTTTTAATGAGTAGTGTCCAAAAGTTACAGATTCTATATCCATGAGCGAATTCCAGAGACAAGGGAGGTTTTCAGTTCCCATCTAAGAACTGCAAGTACTCCATATGCTGGGCATGATCATAGGTACCGGGGTTCAGCAGAACAAGATGACAGTAACATTTTGCTGGTTGTGTTCTTGGAAAGGGCTGCATGTGGATTTCCTGCCTATGGTAAGTCCAAGCACTTTGCTTTTCCAGCTGCGGCGGAGCCAACAAAGTCTTTTTTTCTCAGTGTATTTTGCTGATAATTGAGAGGAAGGTATTTTAAAGGATCTGGGAGGTAAAATGGCTCTTTTTAATACAGTTTTTCATTTTGGGAGAAGGAAGTGTCCCCAGGAATGGCTTGTGTAGATTGACACCTTTTTATTGTGCAGCTACCACTTGGAAAAACTACCTGAGCATTAAAAAGGAAGACTGATCTGAAAGGGAAAAAAATCAGTTTAAAATTTTTATATGTTAATGGCAAGAAGAAAAAAAATTAAGGTAATTTTTTTTTTGTCTATTCAGTGTTGAATATAATGTAGAAAGGCCCAGTGGTCAAGAAATTATGACTCCTTGGACTGCTGTGGACTTGAAATTAGTTGTTAAAGCATATGTGAAATACGTCAGTAGCAGTCTTAAAATAAATACTTAGTTTCCAATCCTTTATCATAATTCCTTAGGGCAGGTAGGGCAGGAGCTGGTGCATCCAGCGCTGCCAGAGCCACAGCATCCGTCTCAGCTCCTTGCATCAGTGTTTTAACTTATAGGAGACTGTAGCATTGCTGTATTTATTCCTTCCCTCTTCTCCCTCCTTGGATGCTCTCTGTGCATTTTGTTTGTGTACATGTTTGGGGTTTTTTGTAGTGTAAGATATGAAATTTTCTATTTTTTCATAAAAATAAAGCCCTTTGACTAACAGCAACATCCAGTTGTGGATCACACCCATGCGTACCCCCTCGGCTTTCCATGAAGCATCAGGAAATAAAGGAAAGGAAATAAATTCTCTTTATTTTTTCTCTCCTAAACACAGACTTAGTGCCGATCTTGTTGTCCCTGGGGGCAAGAGGGACCTTTGGGATGAGGGAGATATGTAGACCAGCACAAACACATCCTGCCTTGTTAAAGGCTGTTCTCTCTTTCCTCTGTTTTTTCAGGGAAAAATACGCTTTTTTGTCTGGTTTGCGGGGCAAAGGGCCTGCTGAACAACCAAGCCCCAGAGCAGCCCCTGGCCACCCATCCCTCAGAAATACCAATTTTTTTGTGATTTTTTTTTTTTATTATTATAGGGTCTGATTTTCTCTGAATTTTTTGGGGGGTGGGACCCCAGCAGACCCATAGCCAGTTGGGACACCCCCTACGACATCCCCTGCCCTGTGAATTTGGGGGACAACCACATGCTGCAAAGTGGTATGGGCCAGCCTTAAAGAGAGGTGAGAAAACCCATAGGTGGGAAAGGCTGAGGGGCAAGGGGGGAAAAAAGATTGGCTTGGGAAAGGTCTAACAGAGGCAGTGGTGGACAGCCACCATCTTCTTGTCCGCTGCTAGAGGATAAAGGGAAGACCTGCAGAAGAGGATGTCGTGTTTCTCCTGACTGAATGGGAAACTGGGGCAGATGATGGGTAGTGATACACTCATACCATGGCCAGGAAAGGGACAGCAGAGGAATGCTGCTCCTTGAAGGGAGCACAAGGTCAATTGGGTTAGCAAACTGAGGTTGTCAGCAACTTGGATAAAGTCGCTCTGGATTGACACGCCAGCCCCCATTCAGTGTTGTCTTGTTCAGCCTGAGGTTGTCTGCTGCTGGACCACAATGGTGACAGACACTGGAAGGAATCAGAGGGTCTCTGAGGACAGGGGGAAGAACAGTGTTCATTTGCCCCATGTAGGCAGCATCCGTGACAGCCTCATGGAGGCAGAGAGCCTGCTAAGGGGAAAATACAAAAGTGGGGAAACTAAAGAAGCTGAAACAGCTTTGCAAGCAATGGGGAGGCATTTGACAGGTGAGTTTGAGTTCGTGGGGAGAAGGGCAGGTTCGCCACCTCTAGAAGCTTCCATGTAATAAAAAAGAAAGGCGGCAAGTGAAATCTTGAGGAACAAGGGTGTTTTATAAGGTTTCCCTGATTTCAGCTGCTATATAAATAGGGATGGTGCCCTCATGAAGATAGATCCCTGATAGCAGCTGCCTCTGGCTCATGGTCCTCAACCAGCAGAAGGAAGAAAGGGATTAGGATGCAAATAAACGATACTTGCTATTACTACCAATAACGATGAGAGCTGGCTGCAAATTCCTTCCACAACAACGCTCCATTTTAAGTGACAACTAAGGAATTAGGCAATTTCCTTGGGCCTAGTTGTTTTGAGACCAACTCAAGTCAGTGTTTGCCTATTACTTTCCACTGCTAGGCTCAATGTGAGAAGAGGCACATATAATCTGTGGGCACCAGCTATTAAATTTACCTGCACAGAAAGGTAAGGTGCTTTGCCTGCACAAAGGGTCCTTAAGTAGGTGGTTCTTGCATGGTTCTGCACAGCCTCTGTCTGGTCCCTGCAATAAATGCGCAGCTGCCCAACTGCTGAGAACGCTAAACAAGCTGTGAACAAGGTGATATTATTCTCTGCATTGCTCTTGTTTTCAGTGAAGCTGAAACGAAATGAAAAGCCTAGTGCTGGCAACATTGCAGGGCAGTAAAGCAACAACTTTGTCTTATTTTTCCTATTCAATAACCTAAAAATGGGGCTCAGGGGGCTCTGAATCTCCCAGCCTGGATGGGGTTCAAGTATTCTGGCTAGTGCCAGAATCCCCAGAGGATTCTGTGGCCCCAGAGCAGTGGGGAGGCTGCTCCCCATCACCCCATGAAGCCGAGCTGCCATGCAGAAAGCAATGCAAGATTTATGAAGCCATGAGGAGAAAGAGCAAGGGACTCTTCATGTATTTTTCATGGGCTGAACTGCATAAATAGCATGCAATGCATAAACTGTGACTGGATACTTCCACAAAAAAAAAAAAAAAAAAAAAAGACCAGCAAGCAGAAGAAGAGATGAAAGAATGAGATAGATTTATTCAAGTCAACGAAGCCTGTTGAAAGTCACCCTCAAGTGCATTAAGAAGCAGCCGAAACAGCACAACCTGATCCTGGGGTGATTCATCTTTGCTGACATGAGGAAGGAGACAGACCTCGAGGACTGGAGAAGGGCACACGTCGTACCTGCCCGGTAAAACGGATGGGTGGGAGGAGAGAAACCACCTTATCCGCAATGCCTGGGATGTGGTGTGGGACTTGGGGAGATGCTAGGGCAAACTATTGCAGCAGCGGACAGGTTAGTGTGGGAAGTGAATGACACTGAGGCACACAGAAACAGCTCAGAATGAGGTAAGACCGGAAAAAGAGGGCTACACCAGAAAAGGCGGCATTCCCTGTGGCAGTTCTCTCAGCAGGTACACGTGTGCTTCCAAGTGTGCAATTTTAATAATGCATCCACTGCCAGAGCTCAAACCTCGATATGTGAAGACAAAGCGATCCCAGGCTAAGATCGTGTAAGAAATTGGAGCTGGCATCAGGTAGGAAGTGGGAGCCAGAGCAGCATGGCCAGCAAAAGGCTTTGCTCATTTTGCAGCCCCGAGAGCAGACCAGGGTGTGCTTATAGTTATTACATGGCATAGGCTCTCCAGGAAAAAAGCCTTGGAGAAACAGGAATAAATTTCTGATGCTCACTGAAGGTACCCATTGTCTCTATAATGACTTCCAGTTGGAGCATTTGCTGCAATTCTTTTGGGACCCACTGGACATTGGTGGCTGCAGGCCCCTGCAATACAGTGACCTTTGATAGCCCGTTAACATAGGGCTCATTATTTTCCTCCCAGTAAGTACTGTGAGTCAGCCATGGAGGAGAATACAGTGCCCATGCAGGTGATTTTCTTAGCCCATCATTTCCTCACCTCTAGCTGAGGTCAGCTCAGCTATTCATAGCATCAGCTATAATAATATTGAGCAAATTGAGTGTAATAAAAGAAAGAAGATGCTTTCTTAGACTGATGTGATGCTTTAATAATCTATTAGCAGCTCTAACCAGGTTTTTTTGACCACAAAACTCTCAGATCTCCTCCATAAATGGCCAGTGGATGCATTTGTGTTTGTGAAGATGACTTACTTCTCTCACAGCTTATTTTTTTAAATACAAAACCAAAAGAAAAATCTTCCAAGGTGAAAAAAAAAAAAAAAGGCAGCAAAACTGTGAGATAGGCTGCCTGCCGTTTTCTTGGTTTGCTCCCAATAAAGGCTGTATTTATTACAAGAAAATTGAAATCCTATTGATTTCTCTTCTGAGGCACTGTGTTTCAAGCTTGACATTTAAACATGGAACTCCGGGCTCTAAAGTTTAATCATTTACTCCTGTAGAAATACAGTGTGTGGAGCCACTGAGCAAAAGGGCATGCAAGGTAAAAATATTTCACTGGGGGGAAAAGAAAAAAAAAGAAGATAGGGAAATTACATATTCATTGAAAAACAGAAGATAAGGGAACGGCCTCTCACATCCAGTGGGCAAAATGTTGCCAAAGTGGCATCCTGTGGTCCCTTTCCATGAGATGTGTAGAATCTCAGGACTTGCTCAGGTCTTACTAATATCTTTCAAATGGAATAAGGTTCATGGTACAGATATTGTAGGAAGAGGAGTAAGGAGTCATACACATAGGGATGGATATGGATGGATAGATGTGAATTGATGGACACAGAGAGAGAGAGAGATGCATGGGTATTTATGCACACACATGCAGGAGTACTGGATGTTAAACTCTATTTTAATTAAGCCAAGAAATAGGGCATGACTGCTAAATGGTGAATGACAGCAAATAGCCCAGGAGTGACACTGGATTTGGCTGAAAAGGGGTGTTTTGGGCCTAGCAGGGAGGATAGATGGATATCGTCAAGGTTTGGCACTGGGAAGGATTTGGCCTTCATTAATGTTCCTGTCCGAGCATGAATTAATGACTCAGGAGGGAGGGGAGGAATGCAGAAGGGATGGATATTTTCACCAGTGTTAAAATCCCACAAAATTCCATCCCACTGGGCAGTCCCTAGCCATCAAAGCAGGGAAAGCAGGATTGAATGGGCTGGATAAAGTGGCCAGGAACATGCATTTGGCAAGAGACTGGGAGAAATTAGGAGGAGGGGAGGCACAGGCATGGCTTTCATCCTGGCTGGGTCATGGCTTTTGGGATTGAAAGTCACTCACAGACCTAAAGGTCAATCCACAGTGTCCAGCTGGGAAAGGAATATATTTATTTGTCTTGGAAACAATGGCTCTTTCGAGGGAATTTAGTATTTTGCAGTGGAAAAACAGACTTTCACAGCCAGGGTTTGTGAGCAACTGTGTGTGCACCAAGTCCTACACAGGGACTGGCTCACTCATCAACTGCTAAATCCTGGTTTGGGTGACTTTAGGTCCTGAACATGCCCAGGTGGATCCTTACCTTGGCCCAGCAAGGGGAAAGGAAAGCGTGAAACCCAGAATTTGGAGAACAGAGCTGTACAGTCTAAATCACAAGTCTTTTTGTAGCAGCAACTACACATATTTCAGCAGAAATCAATAAAATTAGTAAATGAAATAATTGTACATCTTCTCTGTAATGAAAGGCTGTTGGTTCTGGCACAGGGAAAGTTAGGATGTCCCTCACTAGGGCAGTGCTAGGGGTGCAGCGTCCCAAATCAACGTGAATAGTTGCTTTGGGGCACAGAAATCAGTGCTAAGATAACTTCATCCCTCTCCCATTCCTTCATTGCATTGCCCTCCCATTCTATGCAGCAGCCAGAGAGGCATCAAACCCTTGGTCCCCAAGCTTTGCATGCCAGGCAGGGCTCCAGCCAGGAGCAAAGTTCTCACCCATGATCCAGCCCTCCCTAGCACCTCGAAATTGTGGTTGCTTCATCGGGGAAGGCAATTAGCATTCAAGTGCTGCTGTTAGCATAATCAGAAAGACAAAAGGCTGACAGTAATAGCTGCAAAGCCAGGGCCCTGGTCAGAAATGTAATGGAGGAATAAATTATGGCAAGAGAGCACGTTCAGATCCAGACTTTAGCTGCAGGGAGTATGGGGGCAGAAAAGAACCCTGTCTCCTGCTAGTTTATCATCCACACTCCAGAGATCCTCATGTCAGATAAGCAGCCAATAAGCGGCCCAGCTTCTTCAGCAAAGGAAGCGTTCCTGTAATGCGTGGCTGACACCCCCAGGTACCACCCAGGGATACTGTGAGTCCCCTTGGCACTGCATCCGAGTTCTTTAAAGCCAGACCTTTCCTTTCAAAAAATCAGCCTACTGCAAGGTGCCATTGTGAGTGTTGCCACTATGGTATGGGATAGAGGGGATTTAAGGGCCCCAGGGTTTTGCAAGCTGCTTGTTGGGAATGTGCACACCCCAATACTGCTGAAAAGAGGGAAAAAAAACCACCACAAAATATAAAACTTGATCACTGGAAGCAGATTTGGGTGTAAAAATAAGACTAGAAAAAAAAAAACAGCTAATTGTCCTGGTGACCCCTCCATCCCTGTAAATTTGAAAAGCCCAAGTACAGCTCAGTTTTGTAAAGGGAAGGACCAGGTTGTGGCCCTTTCCATGCAGCCATGGTGCTGCAGCAGGAAACTGTGCAACATGGGCAAAAACTGCCAGGAAGGTGAACAGCAAGCTGAAATGCCTCCATCAGCCCTGATGTTGTGTGGGCATCTGGTGCCCAAAGATGGCAGGGCACTGTTATGCCACTGTAAGCTCTTTTTTCAATATTATTCACCTCCTCAACATGTGGAGGCACCTTATTGTCTAAAAGAAAGGTGAAGAGAAAGGTCGCTGTGCTCCAGGTTATTTTTCACACTGCAGAATCATCCAACTGATGAAGTGATGAGTTTGTAGAGGCTGATAAATCAGGAGTCAAATGAAAACTGGGGTGGCCCTGTGATTTGATTTGATTGGAATTAGCTTCATTTGAAGCTGACCCTTAAAAAAGCCCTTTTATATTCCCCAAAAGGTTTATCATAGGGCACCTTAAATTTCCCAGTTTTGAGATGTGACAGCATGGGGGGGACATTATAAAAATGCATAAGAGAATTTTTTTTTAAATTATAAAACCTATGTATAATAAAAATAGAAAAACATAAAATATGTTTTAAATATATTACATATATGATAACCTTTATCAAATCAAGGTTAATGCTCTAGAAATATGATCTTGTGCTTCCCCCAAACAAGAGAAAGCAAAAGAATGTCTCCAGATGGGCCACACAGAGGACTTGTATTTGTATGTGGAGAAAGGGAACCGAACTTGTGCTAATAAGCAGGTACTCAATACGCCTTGATGAGCGAATGTATTCAGTCTATAAGAGAGCAAAGCGTTTGCTGCATCGAGAATGGGAGATGATTCCCCTCCTGTGAATTTGCCTAAGTACAGAATAAACATCTATTTTCTTTCTGCTTTCCCCCTTTTTCTAAAGCCCAGCTGTCTGATAATGCATATAATGATGGTTCCTCCAGGGACCAAGCCTGAATTCCCCATTCATATGCAAAAATCATAAGTGAGAAACTTTAGATTTGGCCCCAGTAATATTGTGCACTTCTCCCAATGAAGGAAATTCCAGCTTGCCATATTTTTTTTTGCTCAGTGCATGCCAGATGTCTTTTGAAAAAAAATGAGGCATGGTTATTCCTCTGTATGGAGCTGGCAACAAGAGAAAGATGCTTCTGGCACATCACTAATGCGATGCCTCCACGCAGGCACATGGAGCAAGGGAAGGCTGGGGGCAGGCAGGGGAATCATCTTGCTCCTGTGGCCACACTGAACACCAAACCTTTCATGAGAGTGTTGAGTTGACCCTGTGGAAGGCAATGGCCATATCACAACAGGATGTATTTAGGGAGCCCTTCAGATATTCTTAAAGATACTTGCCTTTTCCTTGTGGCCGTAGCCCAAGCAGTGTGTGCAAAGGGAATGAGATGATGCCGCATAGTCCAGACTTGGAGAATATAATCTGGCCATCATGGGGTATTAAGGTATCTTTAAAAAGTGCAGCAGCAGCTCCCCTCCCCTGGCATCACAGGGCAAGCAGTGCCCTGCATGTGCTGGCCAGGTGATAGCTGATCTTCCCCTGGCACCTTAAAGACAGCAGGAGAGACGGCAGAAAGCGAGGGCTGAATATGACGGCAAAGGGGCTGAGTCAACTGGGAAAATCAAGTATTTGTGCAAAGCCAGCTCCCAAGTACTCTTTTTCAGGTGGACTGCTCAGTGCTTGCACACCAGTCAGCACTAGCTCTCTGAAGCCCTGCCTCAAGCTGCCCTCCAAGAGCCTGTGAAATGTTCATAGTATGGAGAGCAGAGGCTTAGGAAGCTCCTTTTAGGCTTCACCAAACCATTTTTCTTTTAACAGAGGCATCCAGCATGGTAAGAGGGACCTCACTGAGCAGAAAGATGAGGGTGATGCTTTGCAGTGAAGTTTTGCTGGAGGCAAAGAATTAGAGCAAGTGCTGGGGTTCATCCCTGGGTGATGGGGAATGATCTCATTTTGGAGACAAATAGGTATAAACAGCTGCATTGTTACTAGAAAACAAAAACCTCAAGTTATTTCTCTTTTGGGAGGCTTGGGTATCACTGCAGGATTATTCTGGGGGGCTGTGTGGGTCATGTGTGGCAGGCAAGTAATTTTTCAGGCTGGATATTTGGCTTGGGACCACGTGCTTTGGAAAGAGGAAGGGGTTTAGGAGGAAAGCAGTCAGATTAATGAGTTTTTCTCTTTTCCCAAGAAAAAGAAATGATCAGGAGTGTATTTCTTAACCACTGTCTCAAGATGAGTCTGGGCTTTGCAGTGGTGAAGCAGTGGTGGGGGGATTTGGACTGTCAGGGGTTTATGCTGAGCCTTACAACTGGTGCAGCTGCATTTCCAGCCATAAGAAGTAGTAACAGTCCCGGTGGAAACATTCAGCTGCTGTAAAAGCAGACAGAAATCTATTATCCATGTGAATGCAATGTCAATATTTACAGAGAGAGGTCAAAGAAGAGAGCTCTGCTCAGGAAATGTCAGCTCTGGAGAAGGAGGAGGCATTAGCAGCATTTGCATTTGTACTGGAGCAATCCCTGCAAGGCTGAGTTATACTTCGAAGGTTTTGTGACTTCAAGTCCTATTCACCCCATCTTCTTGTACCATTGCATTGTCTATTGCAGCACATCTGCATGGCCC
>JAWWES010000133.1:27953154-27980983 GCA_035583135.1 Lophotriccus pileatus
TACTTTGAATTACTGTGAGCACAAATGTGGTCCATCCATATAAGTCCAAACTAAAGTGTACATTTTAAAATCACAGAATCACAGAATATTCTGAATTGGAAGGGACCCACAAGGATCATCAAGGTCCAGCTCCTGGCCTTGCAGAGGACCATCCCCAAGAACCATGTGCCCAAGAATATCATCCAAATGCCTCTTTAACTCTTTCAGCACTGGTGCCGTGACCACTTTCCTGGGGAGCCTGTTCCAGTGCCCAACCACCCACTGAATGAAGAACCTTCTTCTAATATCCAACAAAAACCTCCCCTGACACAACTTCAGGCCACTCCCTTGGGTCCTGTCACCGGTCACCACAGAGAAGAGATCAGTGTCTGGCCCTCCTCTTCCCCTCACAAGGAAGTTGTAGACTGCAATGAGGTCTGCTCTTCTCCAGGCTTAACAGGCCAAGTGACCTCAGCCACTCCTCATATTACTTCCCCTCAAGGCCCTTCACCATCTTCATTGCCCTCCTTTGGACACTCTCTAACAGCTTAATATCTTTCTTATCTCGTGGTGCCCAAAACTCCACACAATATTCAAGGCAAGAACACACCAGTGCAGAGCAGTGTAGGACAATCACCTCTCTTGAGAGGCTGTCCTCTTAATGTGCATCTTCCTGAGGAAGAAAAAGATATAAACCAAGAAAGAAGTGCAATTCTTCTCTTCTTAAGGTAGCATACCAAAAGTAACCTGGGTTGCACAACAACTGTACATGTAATTAGTATTCTAAATTAGTTTAATTCTAGGAACAGAATGATTGCAGTATTCTCTAGCTTTACATTTAGCTTGCCTCTGATCATTCCTAAGCAAAAGTGGTGTGGCTATTTCTGTAGATACTACATGAAGTGAGATGATTAAAAGGAAAAATGTATACAATAAGATAGGTACTTAACTGTACAGTATACCTTAATGAAATAATTATTATTCATAAATTTAATCAGCTTGTGAAGTAATTTGCCTCCAAGGCACCCAGTTAAAATAATGGCAATGAAAAAGACTCCCTGGTGCATATGCCCAGCACCTCTGACAATCTGGCCATCTCAGCTAAGGACAATAGTATTGAGCTGTGAAATGAGCCCCAAGAGGGCTTTTAGTGCAATCATTTGGTTCAGGTACTCAACACTTGAAACTGGCTCTGCTGGGGTTCTTTTAAGAGAAGGAAAACATCCTTCCTGGAGAACTGAGGGGTTCTGTTCTGTTGTTGGATGGACTCGATAACAGCTTTGGAAAGACAGAGAGACAAAAGCAATGAGGTCTGTTGGAAGGGGGGGCAGGGTCACAGTGAAGGGAAACAAGAAGCAGCTGTTCCTTTGAGCTTGGAGGTAATTTCTTACTCTTATTTCTCATATTGTGCTGAGCACAGAAAAGGTGTACACCCCATCGGGACTTTAGTGGACCTCAGTCATCTCCAGGAAGCTTTTCTTGCTGAAGGTTTCTATAGTCTTTGTCACTTGTATGTCTCCCCAGCCTGGGATATCCCAAGAGTGATGACTACTTTATGTTTATCAGTCTTGCTTAAGACAGCAGAGTGTCCCAAGGACTGATCTAGAAGAAGCAGCCTTTACATTCACTGCTGGCATAAGAAGAGGATTGTAGTGAAAATACTATTGGGAGCTACATTTGTTTAGCTCAGATAAGAAGTGTTCTATAAGTGATCTTTTCACGTTACCTGCAACATCTCTTATCTACTGACCTTCCAAAACATAAACTTTGCAGGCGGAAGTGTACTCCCTGCCATAATTTTCTTGATTGCCTTTTTTCATTTTCAGACTGAGAGTAATTTTGGCCTTATCTAGCACTAATCACCTCTTCTACGAGAAGATATCGTCAATAACAGATAAGGATGACTATAATTTTTTTTTTCAAGCATAAGGCAGGTGATTCTCCACTGCCAAATCCTGTAAAGCAGGACGATATACTCAATCTGAGCTTTCCAAAGGAGTGAAAAGAAAATTAGGCTGGCACAGGAATCCACTTTCTCTTAACCTCTAGGAAAAATTCAGCCATACCTCTGTATTTAACAGGCACAAGGAGATGGAAGAGCTCCATCAGAGTCACTGTTTCTTTTTAAAGGCTCAGAAACAAGGTATTGGATCTCCAGCTGCACAAAGTCACCTCTAAGGGTAAACCTGACCTGGTAAGACCTGTCCATGCTTTGGTGCTGAGGGATTTGGCCCGACATCAAGAATGCAACTCCTCAAAACTCTGGTCTTAATTCTCACCCAAGCTTAGACACCCCATGCTCTCAAGTTTCTTTGATGTAGATATCACCCACTGCTTCATGTACAAATAAACCAGAAATGCCTATAAATCCTTATCCACCTTATTTTCCAAAGAAGGCTAAGGTGGGTTTTTTTCCCCCATTAACCTGTTGTATGGTGTCATAGAAGGATCACGCAGAGCCTTCAGTCCCTTCCAGACTAAGGAAGAGCTTTTCTTGAAGTCTGGAGAGGCATTTCTCTTTCTTCTTTGGTTTAGGGATCTGTATAATACTGGGAGATTGCATGACTCACATGTGCAGCAAAATTTTTAACACTTATCTTGAGAGATTTATGAGAGAGGTTCAGCTGAGAAAGTCTTGCAGTGGGTACTTAGCTTTGTCAATGGTGTTGTTGCAACAAAAGACTCTCATCTGAAAAGTTAAATGCCCACAAATCAGCCAGATAAATACTGCAGCCTTTTCAGTCCTCATTGGCAGGATACTTACAGAGCCAGACAACTGTTTCAAGAGCTTTCTTGGTATAAGTACACTCATGGAACACTCTGACAAAGTCCAACAGGCAAAAACCTATATTTAATCATCTTAGGATGGTGGCTAGTTGGGCTGCTCCGAGATGAAATTAAAAAGTTACACTTTGAACATCAGACTGTCAAAAAGCCAGTGACTTCAAATACTGCTGCTGGTAGAAACCTGAAAGAAATGGGTCTGCCCCAGAGCACTTTGCTGGCTGGAGAGCAGCTGGGCAGACAGCACAGCACAGCACAGCACACCTCCATGCTGCAAGCACCTTCTAAGCCAAAAGAGCTTAAATGCAGACTGTAGTGAGGAAGCATGGGAAAGGTAGTGAAGAAAATCAACCAAATTACAGGAGTGCTCTGATATTACATTTACATGTTTTAATAGTACTTTCTATAGTTTGGGAAATGAGAGCCTGCTGCAATAGCTAAGAAATTTTCCCTTTCTGAAATTCAATACTTAGAATTCTGTTCCTGATTTCCCCACTGTATTTCATACGTGAAAATACAATGCTATGACAGATCTCCTAATCAATATTTCCTTTTGTACCAGTGAATTGCCAGATAGTTAAAATCAAGTAGAACAGGAGGTTAGAGTGCAGGCTGAAAATATGTTCCTTTAAAATGTCCATGTCCCCCGTTCTTGACTTATATCTTGATGCATGAAGAAATTGACAGGATCCATTATGCTGCTTTTCTCCATCTCTCTAGTGTTCGTCTGCTGGCCATGGCTTCTGATTTACAGTGGTCTGAAGTCAAGATCAAGTTGATGAAGTTTTGGTCATCTGCAAGCAAAAAAGCAGAAGAAAAATGTGCTTGCTTGTGAAATATTTATCTGGGGTTTGAAACTCAGGATTAAATTCTCTCCTACAGAATCCCAGTGAATGGCTGGGCAAACCAACTCATCTCTGGGTCCGGGAGCTGAGCTCATTTTCCTGTCTTGTGTAAACCCTACTGGGTCTCATTCCTTCTGCGTGTTTGTCTCCAAACAAACAATAAAGATCTTGCACACCCTCAAGTCTCCCTGACTCTCTTTAAAGCAACAGCTATTGTTTAACTCAGTGAAACACTACAACATCCAAGTCCCAAAGTAGCTCAGCTGCTGCTCTAAAACGCATTGGTGGAGAGACTGTGACCCCTGAAAATATGGCTGAAAGAAAGAGATGAAAAGCACTGGGTATCAGATTTATACAAGAACACAGACCAGAGTTACTGTCCAGTAAAAGCTGATAGGAATTCAGTTATATTTCATTATTGTGCCTGTATATTGTCACTTGGCTTTAGTTATTTGTTTACTAAGCAACATCCTAAAGCAGATGACTTCCTCATGCCTTCTCCCATCCATCTCCACTGTATCCCAGCAGCAAGACACATGGGCTAGTGGTGAGGATCTAACATCATCTGCCCTCTTTCCCCACACTATCTCTATGCATCACCTCCATCCCCCACTTGTCATTCACTTCAATGCAATGCTTTCTGTCAAAGGCTGTTCCAGGCCAAATGGAGAGTGAAGGGAATTTATGCTCTTGACATGGAGCCTCCTGTTTTGATGCATTTTTTTCAATTTGCCATTAATGCATTGGAAATTGCTGTCTCTGGCTATCCATTTGTTTTCTCTGCAAGCAGAGTGGAAAAAAAAAGCCCTTCATACCATGTTCATATAGAGCAAAAACCAGGAAAACTTAAAGTCATTCTGTTTTTCTCCTTTCCAAATGCATGGCAAGTTTGTGCTGAATAACTAATCTGATTTTTCAATCCTCTAATCACCCAAAGAGATTTCCAAAGCTTCATCATGAACCTGGATGCTCAGATCATCCTTGATTTATTTTCAGATCCAAGAGTCTGTGTTTGAATCTTTTGCTTGCTTTGAAAATTTCAGCCCAAGGAACAAAATAAGGGTGAGGGGTTCCAAATTTAGAAGAGAAAAATAACTGTCTCCAGAAAGGATCCCTGGATGAAAATGTTGTTATTTGCATCCTATGAGATATTTTTAAATGTGAAGCTGAAAAGAGAGTCAAATCTTGAAGATGCACAATCCTTTAAACATTTAAGTATATCTTCATAAAACTTCATACATTTGCCTGTTATGGTTTTGCACCATTGCATATCTGCTGATTTTATGACAGTACATTCATCCTGACACCGCAGTCACCTACATATTTCATAAGTATCTTCTAACTATGGAGACACAGTAGTGAAACAGCAACCCTGTAGAATAACTGCAGGATAAAACTGCTTTGCATATACCCCAAATGTCATGGTTAATGAGGAAAAATACAAGGTCCCTGAAGACCTGAACTCTAATACTTCCTATTTCACAGAAAGTTCCACTTTCTCTGTGCCACTGATAAATCACTCATCCATTTTCTTCTTTGCGCCCCAAAACTTCCACATCATCTCTTGAGACAGGGCATTTTTATGGGATTCCCTGACACTCTCCATTGGCAGTGCCAATTGGTAGTGGCAATGAATGCCAGCACAGTGCTTCTGCTCTACTGACTTCAAGGATGATCTACCTACCTACCCAGCTGTAGTAGTGGTTTTCTTCTCTTTACTAAGGAGAAACAGATTTCTAATTGGATCTTTTTATGCTTTTTTAGTCCCTCGGCTGCTTTTTAGATGAGGTAGAAGCGTGTGATTAGAGCTTACACAGCTCAAACGTCAGGTGGATCCATGATCAGAGACATACAGAAATGGGGATTTCACTTGGCTCAGAAAGATTTTCAGATCCTAGCAAGAGTCAGAAGTTGTCTAGTTCTTCTCAATAGTACCTTGGTCCTGCACAAAGAAGGAAAGCTGGGTTAATATTGCCTCTGAGGAAGTGTCATATTACATATTACATATTACGCCTGCTAGCTTTTTAAAAATCCTTTCAGTTAAGTTTCATAAAACAAAAATTCTTTGTTTTTAAGAAAATCAGGCACTGGTTTCCTCACACAAGAATGCCAGCAAGCACTAAGAAATTACCACAATGGACATGTCTGGCTACTGGTAGCCAAATCCTCGTCTAGCATGGGAAACTTGTAAGGTTCCCCCTCCAGGGAAAACAAAAAGTCTGATGCTGGAGATGAGCATCTGGGGAAACAACCTGCATTCAGAGGCCTGGGGAGGCTGTTGCTTAAACAGTGGATGTCTATACATAATACTTTGCCAACAGGTGTTGGCTCAAAGCTGACAGCATGGTATTGAGATAATGAGCCTCAGTGAGAGAGAGAGCACACAAGCTAGGCAAGCAGAAGCCCACTGGGGCCATATCAACATTGTTCATAGAGCTTCGTATCAGTTTGGAGCAAGTGACATCTTGACTTGCAGCCAGAGAGCTTGGAAAGGCAACTCCAACCAATATCATAGGGCCAAATTTTCAAGAACACCTCCACTGCCGAAGCCTGACACCAGGTTTGGCAGGAAGCAAGTTCCTGCAGCTCTAACTGTGACATACTTGGCGGGACTTGCAATGGAAGTACTGTGAGAAAAACAGCACCAAATCCTCCCTAGTTTGGACCATGTTTTCAAGACTCCATTGCATTTAGCCATGGTTCCTAAACTGGCTCCTACTGTCTGCTGAGGATCTTTGCTGATCTGCCTGTTAATATCCATAGTAGAAAGCTGATCTTCCAGAAATCTCATGTCCGTTCTGAGTGCATTTCTGGGAAAACTGCATTTATGTGCACACTAATGGAAAAAATCAACCTGACTTTAGTTATCTTCCAAAGGCAGGGATCACAATAAACTGCTCAATTACATTCCCCCACAAATTAGTAATTTTTCCATAAAATAGCCTGGACTCTTATGAATGAGAAAAATATAAATGGAATTGCTCACTAGGCTGCTGATGGTCACCTTATTTTATTGTTTCACTAATTAGCCAAGCCTGAAAGCCTTTGAAGTATCAACTGTGATAAGCTGTTTGACACTGCTGTCAGCGTCATTCCCAAGAAGTCATTCATCATTCCCAATGAAAAGTGACAGTCTTGAGATTAAACTATTATTTCCTTATAAAAATGAGGAGTCACGTTTACTTATAATTAATATGAAGGCTTTGACAGGCCAGACATTTGTAGCAAAATTTCAAATTATCAGCACCAAAAAAAAAAAAAAAGACTTATTAATGGTCAATTAATATTCATGAGGTGGGTGAGTAGTTAAATTTTACTTCCTTCAGTGGGAAATTGTTCCATAAAAGAATAGTTGTCCTCTTTCAAGGGAAAAGCATTCAAAACAAGACTTGTGAAAACACGCATGCATTCTTTTTGCATTTGTTACGCTTGTTCAAATGCAGCAGGAAATCGCACATTGTCAGAGGAGTGCTTTGGAAGCTGCTGCTGTCCACAAGTTTATTTCCCACTAAATTGATTAAACTCAGCACAGGGAAATCTCAGGCCAGAAATCAAGAGTATGAGCGAATCAGAGAGCCTGATTCAGTTTCCCACAGCAGAGACGAGCTGGTGAGAGCAATCACAAGAGGAAGAGCTAGTCTGGGAGCCAGGCTCAGTTCCCAGTCCCTTACCGGCTGCCAGTATGGAAGTGATGCATCTTGCGGCTTTGCACAGCAGAGGCAATGCCTGAAGAAAGCAAGGCATATCCCATCCTGTGGTGGTGCAGTTACCTGTTCTGGGAGAACGGTTCATGGCACACAAACAATTCATAGCATGCAAAGGATAATGCCAAGAGAGTCCTGAGACTGTGTACCACAGAAAATTTGTGCAGTTCTCAGTTACAAGCATGCAAGAATATAGCCCCCATTAGGGTTTCAGACCCAAAGGTATTCCATCAGCAGCTTCCCTTCACCATGGTCTAATTATTACTGTGACACATTTAATTTTGTTCTTTTTGACAAAAAGCACACTATGCAGGTATTGTTCCATGCAAAGAAAATGCCCTGTGCTCAATGAGGCAGGCCAAAAGTGGGATAGCTACTGATTTAACGTCTCCTACAAGGTCCTGGAATGGCACAGATTGTCTGGCTATGGGACTGAATGTGTGGCTTATTGTGGTTTTTTAGCCACTCCACAATCTGTTTCTTCACCGCAGTACAGCTGAGAAATTCCCCATTCCTACAACCCTTAGAGCCAGTGAGGCCTGAAGTGCAGACTCCCAAGAATGTGCACAACCACAGTAAGCTCAGTGTGCATACAACAGTCTGCTAGGATGGCACTGTACCCAATGAAGGCAGATTTTGGCCTTGCAACTCCAAGCCAGCATGGGCTCCTTCCAGGCACTTAGGTGCTGGTAGCCTACACTGTACCTAGGCTCAATGAGCCACACTCCTGTTCCTGCTCTGGGAACCAAGCGTCAGGCTGTGGCACCATCTGTCTGTTGACCATCTGAAACAATTGCAGGAGTTCTGCCGCAGGTCAGATACAGATTAGAGTTAGATGCCTTCTTGCAGACAGAGTACTTCTGGCCCTATGGGAGGTCTCACACTACTGCACAAAAAGAAACACTACTGACCGTAGTCCCTGGTAAAGCAGAGGCATGAGAGTCACCAGTGGCATACATATGAACTCAGGTTTTCTGAGTCTCAGGCCTGCACTTGAGCCATTAAGCCAAGCAGGGACAACCTGAATACATCAAAGAAAGCTTCTTTCCCCTTTAAACACAGTTGCTGTTTGAGAACAGAGAAAGAATGAACACAGTAATCATTCTGCCATGCACTATCAGCTGTTATTGCCATCAAGGTCTTTGCTAACCGCTCTAATTCCTGAAATAGCTACAAGAAAATGGGGTCAGTAAAGTGCCAATTGTTCATTTAAATTGCAGGGGTGGAATCCAGACTCTAACAATATTTGCAGAAACAAGCTTCAAAGGAACGCAGGTGACAATAATTAATTCTCAATTTCCGCCCTTTGCGCACTGACCTGGATGAAGAAAAAGTGACTGAGACATAAAAGAATACAAAATTGTTTCTTCCAAACACCTCTGATGAGGTAGACTGTACCAGGAGAAGGGAGCAATTCTGCTCATTCAGACCACATATGAGAAGCTGATTTTTTGCTTCATTAGTTTGAATCAGATCCAGCATAGATAATACTGAAGAAGTGTTTACTGGAGGAAGGCTCTTCCAAGGATGAAATAGGAATTAGAAACTAAAAGCAAACAAACAGGCCTTTGTTGAGATGACACAACTGTACACCAGAAGATTTACCAAGCTATGTGGTAATACTGTTCTTTTTTATTTGCTCATTCATGCAACCAGAGGCATGATATTTAATTCATCACTTAAAATGCTTTTATCTCACACAAGTGATTTTCAGGTAGTGGCAGCTAATTCATTCCATGCTGGATAGCTTCATCACTGAGATTCACCTCAAGTTACATAAACTTTTATCTTATTTTCTGGAAACTGCATCAAATTATGCAGTTAAAAGAAAAGCAGACTCTCAAGGACTGGCCTGGGAATCTTTATGCACTGAGAGCTAACAGGAGATATCCTGAAGATAACAGTACACATGCAGTGAATCTCCTTAGGCTCTTTGGAGTAGGTGAGATAACTCACTACACCTAGAGAAGGCTTGGACAACTCAGTGCAAATACTTTGGGACAGCAGCACTGGTTCTTCTATGCTTAAAAAGACAATGATCAAGGCCTCTAACTCTTACACAATCCACAGAATACTCATAGTAGTAATAAGTGAGTTATAGAAATCGAAGGGCCATATAATTTTGCTTTTTGCCATAACTGCACCTCTTGAAAATGCTAGAATTGAAAAGCTGTGGTCAGTAAGCAAGTGCCAAAAAGGCATGAGCTACTAAACATTCATTTAATTTAGAAGCCCTGCGCTGTGGCTCCCTCTTTAGATTGATTAGATGCAGAAGGCACACCAGTAGCTGTGCCAGCATCAAAACACCTGTGGGCCGAAACTCTGCAAACAGCCATTCCATCATGACAGGGCTTTGTCTCTCTGGAAACTCTGGCTGCAATGTTTCTGACAACAGACCGTGGTTCACCAAGGTCCTTTGCTAGAGCCTGTTCTCTCAGAGTTTCATTAGGCCTTTTCAAGGCTTAAAAGAAAAGTGAATCCTTTAACTGATTCTCCACCTTGGCAGTAGTTTGCTTATCTTGCACTAGCTGTAATTTATCAGGCATATGGTACAGTAAAAACTGATATTAAAGAGATGATGGTGATGTTTAGGTCAGTATTTAATCTTGAAAATATTTTCTGTCAATAAGGGACATTAGCACATACTTTAGGACAGATTCTCAGTTGGAATACGTAGTAAAGTAGAGTAAGTATAACTGATTATTGCAACTGAGACTGTGGACTTCAGCAAGAGTAAGCTGATTTGGTCTGGCAGAGAGTTGTTTTATGTTATAAAAATTTGCTAACAATTTTGAGTGCTCTAGGATTCACTAGGGTGCCTGGTACTTCTTGGTCCCATTGTAATTCAGGTCAGCATTCCCATCAACTTCAGTACAGCATATATTCTGAAAAGGGCACTGCCATGCTCAGTCTGGTTAATCCTAAAATTTTAGTGTCCGCCTCCCCTCCCTCAGTGGAATATCACCTTTTAGTAACATCCTTTCCATCAGCTCTCATAGGAATGTGGATGCCGTGCAACTCTAATGCATTTGGAAATCTTGCCCTTGGACAGTGAGACTTCTTGACCTCTAGGCAGAAGTTTTTAAATCATCCAAATGTTAAAAGACTTACTTCTCCATCTTAAAACATGATCTCCCTTAAAGGTTATTTTTAAACAATTGATCCTTGAAAAGCTGTCTTGTTTTACTGGTATTAACAATCTACTCAGGAGACATGGATCCTTCTCCTTCTCACTGAAGCTCTTTGTTCTAGTGTTTAAACTGGATTTACATTAGTGACACCTCCTACTTATTAAACTTAAGGGTTCTCACTTATCACTCCTTACAAACATTATTGAAGTCAGGCACTTAGAGAAATGTAAAGTTTCATTCAAATTACATACTACCTTTTTCTCCAAAATACCAAAATCACTGCTGAAAGAGACTTCTGAGCACTCTCAACACTTTTCAAAATGCCACCTTTAACTGAGGTAGAGAAAGAATAATTTTTATGTTTTGTGCTAAATACTATCTCAAGATTACTCCAGTAAAAGCAATGCTTATCAAAGCAAGATTTGAGTGACCTCAGAATGGTGGAAGTGACAGGTTCTATCAGCAGTCCAGCAACTATAAGGGAAAGTAACAGGTCAGGTCTGCTTTCAACCCAGGAAACCTAAGCAACAATCTGGGAGCAGAACCAAAACACGTACACTTACATTTTGCTCAAACCAAGACTGCAGTCCTGAGCTTGAGATTAAATTAAGCTCCTGGCCAATGAGCAGGCAGTGAGGGTGGAGGACCCTGGCAAGGTCTCTTAGGGTAATTAGAGCCCATTGGTACATTTTGGACTCTGACAAAATATGAAAGAATACAGATTTTAATTACAGCATGACCAATCACACAGTATGAACAACGGATTCAAATTAGTCTCAGCAATTATTTCCTGTAGGCTGAAATATGGCTGCAGAAAATGCCTGCTTAATAATTCAGAAAGATGGAAAAAACCAGTTCTTGTTTGCAAACAGAAGAGTACAAAAGTTTAAAGGGGTTAAATTAATCAAATAAATTATTAATTACAATTAGCTCATCCATTACTGTCATGCATTTAAATGCACCAGCCAGCATCAGGGCTCTTTGTATTGGTCCCAAAAGGGACATTGAAAAGTCCAAATCCAGTCTTATAGGGACTAGAAGAGAGCACCTCCTCCAACTGAATGTCCCACCACCAGTCTGCCAAGTTCAAACCACTCTTCTCTTTACCTGGCCCAGTAAAACATTGTTTTCTACAGATGAGAAGATTCAATAAGAGTGACTGTGAATCTTGCTTAGCAAGACCCTGCAACCTTGAGATTAGGCACATTGTGGAAAGTGGAGGGTAGAAGGACAAGGGGAAGGACATTTTGGGCAAGATCTGAGGTGAACTGAGCCCATTTGCTGCTTCTATAAAGAATTTAAGCACTACAAAGAGCACTACCAGGGTAGGACATGTGTGTTGCTTTTCCCCCTGAATATATACTTCAAAAGAAGGTAATTCCTTCTGGAAGAGAACAAACAAGCATTTCTCTTTCAAACAGTGAATATGGGGATAGGGAGGATGTCCTCCAGAAGCAGTAAGTAAGCCACCCAAGTCCTGTGAAGATTGGATTCAGAGACTGATGGTTATCTCCCCTTGCCCCGCCCCTACGTCTTCAGTATATGTAGGTAGGTGATGGGATTGAACATTGTGTCCATGGAAAGAGGGAACACAGGTCTCAAAGTGAGCATTATAGTACCCAACCTCGAAAAACTTTGATCAGCAGTTTAGAGTTTCAATGACAGAGCAAGGACCAGAGTGTGGGTCCCACAAGTCACAGTCCAGTACCTGATTCAGTGGACCACAACCCAGGTTGCTTAGGTTGCTTAAGAAAAGGTCTTAAAATATACGTAGCATGAAGCTTTTATGTGTTACACTATCAGGATCAATAGGACAATTCTCTTCTGCAGAACTATATTCTACTAGAACTCAAAAGACTGATTAGAACAAAAGTTTCAATAGTATATTTTTGTGATACCATTTATTATCCCACATAGTTTGACATAGTGTAGTATATTGCACCTATAAATCAGTTGCAGCAAATTATTTAATGATGCATTAACTGTGGAATTTCACATATATTACAGTTCTTTAGCCAATGTTGAATGCTTTTTCAACAGCTTAATCCATCCCAGAAATACTGAAGCAGGCATATTCATTCATCATCAGGGTGCACATAGTCTTCTCTTTGCTCTTTTTATTTTATTAAAGCCCTCGATCTACAAGCATGGCATTAAATAATTCCCTAGAACTTTTTCGTCACAACATTCCCGCCATTACCCTCACCCTTCTATCGCAAAAGAAAAAAAAAGTCTTTTCATTCTCTATTAGATTCTTGGTGTCCTTTGGCTCAGGTTAAGTCTGGCATTGACTTAGGCCACACTGTGGAGAATTCATAGGTGGCTCACTGGTGATCTGGCAACAAAGGATAAAAGAAGGCAGAGTTACTGAATGCCCGCTTTTCTTCAGTCTTTACTGCTAAGGCCAGCCCTCAGGAATCCCAAACCTTGGGGGCAAGAGAGAAAGTCTGGAGAAAGGAAGATTTGCCCTTTATCAAAGAGGATTGGGTTTGAGATCGTATTGACAAACTGGATATCCATAAATTCATGGGTCCTGATGGGATGCATCCACAAGTGCGGAGGGAGCTGTCAGATGTTATTGCTAAGACAGTCTCCATCATCTTTGTAAGGTCACGGAGAACAGGAGTAGTGCCTGAGGATTGAAGGAAAGACAGTGTCACTCCAATCTTCAAAAGTGCAGGAAGGAAATTACAGGTCAGTCCAGCTCACTTCCATTCCTGGAAAGGTGATCCTGGGTGTCATCTCTAAGCATGTGAAGGAAGAGAAGATTTCCTTAGGTGTTCATCAAGGGGTAATCATGCTTGACCAATCTGATAGCCTTCTGTGATGGAGTGCCTGGCTGAGTAGATGAGAGGAGAGCAGTGGATGTTACCTACCTTGATTTCAGCAAGGCTTTTGACATGGTCTCCCATGAGGTAAGCTTGGGAATTGTGAATTAGGTGAGTGGACAGTGAGGTGGATTGAGACCTGACTGAAAGGCAGGGCTCAGAGGGTTTTCAGCAGCAGCACAGAGTCCAGCTGGAGTCCTGTCACTAGCAGTGTGCCCCTGGGGTCAGTACTGAGTCCAGACTTGTTCAACTTCTCCATCAATGACTTGGATGGACAGAGTGCACCCTCAGCAAGGGAAGAGTTGGCAATACTCCAGAGTGCTGTGCAAACATTCAGCGAGACCTGGACAGGCTGGAGAGATGGGCAGAGATGAACCTTCCAAAGTTCAGCAAGGGCAAATGCAGGGTCCTTCATCTGGGGAGGAATAACCAATGGATTGTGGCCAGCAGGTCAAAGGAGACCCTGCTGAGGCTTTAGCTGGAATACTGTTTCAAATTCTGGGCTCCTCAGTTCAAGAAAGACAAGGAACTCCTGGAGAGGCTCCAGTGGATGGCTACAAAAATGATTAGGAGATGGGAACATCTCTCTTATGAGGACAGGCTGAGGGAGCTGGGCCTGTTTAGTTTGGTAGAGAGATGACTGGGGGGGGATCTTACCAGTGCATACAAATATCTTAAGGGCAGGAGGGGGCCAGACTCTTTTCAGTGTTCCCAGCAACAGGCTAAGGGACAACAGGCACAAACTGAAACACGGGAAATTCCTTTGGAATATAAGGAAAAATTTCTTTGCATTGTGGGTGACAGGGTGAGTGCACTGGAACAGGCTGCCCAGAGAGGTTGTGGAGTCTCCTTATCTGGAGATATTCAAAATCCATCTGCACATGATCCTGTGCAACCTGCTCCAGGTGAACCTGCTTTATGAGGGGAATTTGACTAGGTGATCTCCAGAGGCCCTTCAAACCCCAACCACTGTGTGATTCTGTGGTGATACCACAGCTATATGTGTGAAGATATCATAACACTTTACATTTATTTAAGCATTCAATTTGATGAGAAAGCTTGCAAATACAAGCAGTGAATCTGCCTAAAAGAGAAGAGAGAGAAGGAAAAGATACAAGAAAGTGTGGTTACTGAAGATTTTATTTTTTTTTTTTCTGCTTCCAAGATATCCCTTGCTGGAGATTCCTCTGAGGTCTTTGAGGCATCTAGAGTTGGACCAGAAAATGTTTTTGGAATTGTTTCTTAAGAATACCAGACATCAAAATAACCTTCTTAATTTTATGATATTCATCTCATGGTGGTGAACCCAAACAGCACTTCCACAGACAGAAACCTGCTAGTTTTAGTTTTCAGCACTACATTTGGTGTCTGCATAAGAGGATAAGCATTCTAGACCTTCATGGAGTTCTAGATGAGCACCAGAACAAGTTCCTCCATTTGGGGAAAATCTTTACAACTTTTAGCTGTTAAAATCGCCTTTCCAAGCATCTTCCATCTCCTCCAGATCCTGCATAAAACCGCTTCAAATCCTGGAGAGCAATACAGAGAGTGATGATTGATCTTTCTTCTGCCACTTGTCTCTGCTAGCACAGAAAGACAGAATATCTTGCTTGTGGCTATTCTCCCTGGCAGTTGTCTCTCCTCTCCACCCACTCATGGAGATAAATACTGCCATGAGAGAACACAGCCTTAAGGTAACTCTTCTGTACAATATAGAATGTTAGCATTGCATTTCATTACATGACATTGGTTTTAAAAGCTCCTCCCCTTCAGTTGGTACATTTTTTACTATAATATTCATTCTAATTTTGCTATGTGCTTTTTCTTTTACCTATTTTTTCTGGCGGTAATTTATGCTGATCCTGCCTGTTCAATCTTTTTTATGCAGAGTAACAATGGCACAAGGACAAAGAGTTGGATCATGTTGCTTTCTTTTTCATCTTTAGAAATGGAGCACAAATGTCTGAGGCATTGTTTGTGGGTCTGGATATCCTTCTTAGACCAAACCTCAGGATACCAAGTTAGAGGAATGGAACCATTTTGGAAAGTCAGTGTGGTCTCTAGGAGGCAAAACTGGGCTAAAACTCTAGAGGAGATGAGGAAACCAAAAGCTTGTAATTCAACAGCATACAGGGAGAAAAGGTCACCCCAGCTGTCTTCCTAATAACCACTGCAGAAAGAAGGCAGGGGGCACAAGACAAAATTTCTTAAAACACGAAGCCTCTCCTCTCAGTGGAGTCAGGAGGATGTCTGCAGCCAGCTTATTATCCTAGCAGGACGTCTCCAGCCAGCACACTGTCCTAGCACGTACGACTGAACTGAGTTTCAGCTGCAAACTTCTCATGTCACCTGTACAGCGCACACACACACACTCACACACTCACACAAACACATCCGTAAATGTAGGAGGCAATGTTTTAGCATTGTAGCTGTAGTGTAAGAAAGAGAGATCTTATAGGAAGGGAAAGTGACTCTACTGTCACATACCCACAAGTAACAAGATGCGTGTGCAGTCTTTTCAGCATTCAGGCACTAAGAGACTGTTTCATGTGGTCATCATTCTGATTTCTCTGGGCTGAGAAGTAAATTACGTTCACTGACCATCTAGGTTCTGGCTTCCCCATTCTCCCTTTCCTTCACAAGCCCATGGTCTCCTTGTATTTGCTTTATTGAGGTAAATATCTGCTAGGGATGAGTGGCATCACACCCTGTACCCAAGGCCTCTCCTCTGTCCTGCCTGGACAGCAGGTGCCCAAACAATGCAGTTCCTGTCTCTCTACATGCACAAGTGCATTATCACCTTTTAAATGGAGAAATTCAGGGGACAGCTCAGAAAATGGCACTGTGTCAAAAAGCAGAAAGATCTAGATTTGGGCACCTGCTTGGCCTTTATACATGATTACCTCTGGGAGTCAGTTTTGAATGTTCCCAAGTGGATAGTTCCCTTTTTATGTCCTTTTATGTTTGCTGAAAGGCACCAAGATAATAATTGGGAAATTTACCATTTGAGTCATCTCCCTCCCTAACAAAATTGGTTTTATAGTTTTGCAAACAGGAAGATTTATTTTCCCCTCAAAATAAATATTGATAAACCTACTTCAGTCAATATTTACTATTTGGTTTGGGGAAGAAGGAAAAAAGTCCAGCCCAAAGTTTAATAGAGTTTGATATCTGTTTTTTTATCTACACTACAAACACAATATCATATTGCTGTCTTGGCAGACGAAGGAAAATTATTTTCTATTCATATTACTGAAACACTATGGGGCACTTTCTAGTAGGAAAATGATGGGAGCCTGGGGCTTGTGCACCAGTCACGTTTTTTACAGCTACCAGCTTTATGTCAGTTTTAGGTTTTTGGGTGGAATACCAAGGTGTGGATTAAATGTGACCTGGCACTTCTGACATAAAAGGCTGCATCTCTATAGCACAGAGGCTCTCCTCTTATTCCTGAAGTAGATGTTTCACAAGCACCCTAAATACAACAGTGCTCGCTTATGGAGCTCTTCACACTGTGCTGTGTGAAAACATGTGCACTAATTTGACCTGGCATAAATTCATAATTCTTGACACCTAGAAAATGAACATATTACCTTATTAAATGCTGCTCACTCACAAATGCACAGACCAGCTGTTTCCTCCCTCTATTATTGAACTGTAGCAAGCACTTTCTGGAGGAAAATTAAAAGTAATGATTACAATCAATTAAAAAAATTCAATTTAAATTCTGCTGCCCAGGGAATTACAGCATATTTTTAAAATGTTGTCTTCTATTTTTTTTAAAGTTCCTACAAGTTATGTTGGACCTCCTATAGATAAAATCTCCTCCTTCAAAAACACAGGTTTGTTTACTTTGGAGAATGTGCATACATCTAAGCAGAAAAAGAAAACCTGACTGGGGAAATATGGGACATTTTATGACTGCAACAGAAAATATTCTAGTCTTTGGTACGTGTGTGTCCCACACACACCTCCCCTCCTTTTCCTGTCCCTTATGGCCAATGTGATTTGTCCTAAGATAAAAACACCAGGCGGGTATTAATTATGTTCATATAATTAATGCTTTTCACTTGGGTGCACATGGGCTTGCAAAAGGGTATAAAATGATGATGGAGACTGGGCCAATGGAGTAAAGTGGTCTCCGAAGACTGCGAGTAGAAGTGCTAAGATCTGGTCAAATAAGGAGACAAAAAAAGTAGCACTGAGTTGCACCCAAAGAACATTTTCAGTGCAGGCATGGGATGAAAATTACTGCCTTGCAGTGTTATTGATGTAGGCAGGCAGCAGGTGTCATTCCTGTCCTGTATGCCCTCACCCCCTCTGCCTTTTTTCTTGCTATGTAGAGTATTGAAGTTTAGTGGTTGCTTTTCCTTTGTATTTTAGCAACTTCGACTGCAGAAAGCAGAAGCCATGTCTTGATAAATACACATCCTGCAAGAGCATTTTACCTGGCAGAACAAATCGCTGGCACTGGAGCCAGCATGCAAATCTTGATTTACAACCTCTGTCAGTGCTTGCCAAGTGACGGCTCTCATGAATGGAGGCAGAACTACCTTTGTTGCTCTGATTCCGACGCATCCTTCCTTCTCCTTGCGACTTTTCTTCCGCACGCACGTGCGTGTCAATGTGCATTCGCTAAGATTTGTGTTCCGGTTACTTACTTGGTTTCTATCCCACAGTGATTGTTTCTGGTCCAAAACTGACATCTTTTTGCTGGGTACTGTTCTCCCACTCTCTTGATGCTTAGGTGACCTTCGCTTCATTGGTATTCAGTCAGTGTCAGAGATGCGCTTGCTTCAGCTGCCTGGGCTCCGGTGAGCAGGTGGAGAAATGACCGGTTGAAAATGAGTTGTTAAGACCACTACAGCAAAAAGATTGACGCAATTAATTTTTCATTGTGTACAGTGTCTGTGGATTGTAATCAGCTTGGATTGTTCCTCCTCTGAGGCACAAATAAAATGCAAATGGTTTTTGTATGAAAGGAAACGTTCTTTATGAGGTACTGCGCTATTCGGAACTGCAAAATGGCTTGAAATAAATGGGGATTATGAGGAATGTTTATGAATCCACCTAGGAGAACTTAATATAAGTTTCATGCAGGGAAAACCACAGGTGAATTTCCCATCAGATGAACATATTACTGCTCAAGCAACTGGAAACATGAAAGAGCCAAAGGCTTTAAGCCTTATTTAATAATACTAATACCTAGCTCTTTCCATGAGGAGAAGTCAATGCACTTTGCAGAGAAATTACTTGCCTTACAGATGGGTTTCAATTAAGCATTTTTTCCAAGCCCTCTCTCATCTCTACAGCACTGACAAGAAGGCATGTCTACAGTGCCATATCAAGTGCTTTACCCCTTGGTGACGCGCTGGCAGCAACCAGAGCAGTTCTGAACCAGCCTGTTCACACTGCAAAGCATTCAGCTAGAAAGAACACTTGCACTGTAAAGTTCTTTCAGAAACTTGGTCACAGAGTCATACCAGGTACCTACAAACTTATTCTTGTATACGTTTTATAACAGATATACCTCTCAGAATCAGAGTTCCTGCCTTACAGAGCAGACACCAGCTTTGGGAGCAGGGCAACTACATCAGCTACTTACTCATCCCTCAGCTGGGCCAGCAGACTCAGGACTCAGCCCAGCAGTAGACTTCATAGTCAAAGTTGGTGGAGTTTAACTATGGGAGAAAGGCCCTTGACCTTGACAGCAACTCTGAATGCCTGTGTGTGAGTCCTGGAGTTTGCATGGTTCTAATCAGATGGGGATTTAGAGGATTGATTGGTAGCTCTGGAAACGAAACAGAAACTAATTCTGTGTTTTCCTCAAAACAGAATGACAGAGAAATGGGTCGTTTGGTAGGAGAAATGGGTCTCTTCCTCACAAGTGCATGCAAGTTGAAGAGGAAAGAAGTGGAGGGAATGCAATGAGGTTCTATTGCTTGCAAAACACAAAGGAATTGCCACCAACACCAAGGCAAGATGTTTGCTAGATTTCCACTGCATTTTGTGCAGTCTATCCTTCCTTCTGGGTATTGCTATAATAAATGCACATTTTAAGACTTTTAAGACAGTGTAAACTACTGGATAAAGGGCTGAAGGGACCATCTGCCTATCACAGTCAGTGAGGGCATTGCATTTCTGATTCCCTGGTATGGGAGATCCTAACAAACAGTGCATCTCTCTCTTCAGAAGTATGAAGTGACTGGCTCCCATAAGTCCTACACCAGCTCATGTGTGCTTAAAATCATTAATCAAATCTTGGTGATACCAGTGAGCCATGCAACTTCATTCACAGCCTGGGGACTTTTTTCTTCTTCTGTTGCTTTCTAAGAACTAAGCTAGACTGTCAGGCTAGGAGATGAAGACTCTGACAGCTACATGCACCAACAACTCCTGCTGGAGGAGCCCAATTTGTGTGTGCTATTGCTCAGGTCAAATGTAACTGGCAGTATATGCTCATGTGTGCAAGCAGGGGTTGTAACTGTTCGGCACTAACAGAGAGGTCTGCTCCACTGAAGTCAGTGTTAATACTGTTGACAGCATTCACAGAAGGGCTACACCAAAAGGTGGGAAAATCCCAGCACAATTTTTCCCTTCTTTTCATTTTAAGGCACTGCTGTTTGGTCGTTCTGCATGTTTGGGGTTGTTTTTTCACAGTGCACATTAGTTTGAGTATTTAATTTCATATTATTATGGCAAAGGCTAACCATTTATCTGAAACCTGATGTTTGTGTTTCACTAATACCGTCCAATACTTTACTCTCCTTGTTTGCATTCTCAAGGCCTGACAAAAATCCTGGATTTCAGTGGATACCAGTAAGCAAATTTTCATGAGACCTTAGTGTCTCTTAACAGAGTGATTATCTTTGAAAGATCTCAATCAAAATACTTATTTAGGCTCAGTGTTGGCCTTACACAGATCTTGCTAAAGTTTAAACATCATCTAGGAGGCAAATGATACCAAGGACATTTTAGCACAATGAAGCCCTCTTCTGGCTTGGAACCTTTGCAAGTCAACACAGCATAGCATACACCAAAACACCTTGATAAAAATTGTAAATATCTGATCACAATATTTTCCAGTTGTGTTTTGCTTACACAGTACACATTTCCTAACAGTCTAAAGAATATCATATTCAAAATAAAAACTATTTAATGTCCCGCAAAAACAGTTAAGGCAAAGTCAGTTCACTGCTAAAAATTATGCACTTACTGTGCAGATTAGAAATGAAAAGGAGGTAGACAATCAGAATCTGGACTGCTTTGTGTTTTAAATCAAAATTGCACACAGAGTTTTTCATGATACCCTTGCAGGATATATGGCATTTTTCCAAATAGGAGGAAATTAACACTCTTGAAGAGAATAGAGGCAGTTTGAACCAAATTAAAACCTTAGTGGTTGGGAAATTAGAAAGAAAGACTGTCAGTCAGCCTAGGTCATGTCAGGGCTGTGAAGTGTAACATAGTCCCCCCTCTGCCCCACAAAACCATTAGTCTATCATCAAGGCCATTGGCCTTTTCTTCATGGTATGATTTTTAATGCATTGGGTTTTTTTTGTTTTTAGAAAGTCTCTAACCTCATCTGAAATCTTTCCCTTCACTCTCCTCATTTTCTTTTATGGTCTCACTTTGCCCTTCAAAACCTCATTTAATTATGTTTCTGGCCTTAGCTAGAAAGACTTGGAACAGGTTTTTTTCTTGATCTACATTTTCATGACAGGCTTCTTAAAAATGGGACTCTTTTGCCACAGTCTATGTTTGCTTGATATCAACCTAGAGCTAACATGCCAACATACATAAGTGTCACAGATCTGAAGAGCTAGGGAGTTTCAGGCTGGAAGCCCTTCAGGACAAGGAAAATATTTTGAGTGGAATTTTTCTGCAGATCAGAAAATTCCTGTGTCACTGCAATATTTTTGGGTTCACAAAATACAAAGCAAATATTTCATATTTATATGGGTTTGATTTTAAAGGAAACAGCACTTAACGTTGAAAGAAATTGATCAGTCTGGGCTTGCCACTCGGGAATCTTTGCAGTTTAGATGAAAACTTCCTGACTGACTGTATGTAAAATGATGTTAAATCACATGAATGTTTGTTCGGTTTTAAGGATCCAACTGCAGAACAAGCATCTGTGAAATTTCTTCCTCTCTATGATGCAAAAAACTCTACTCGTTTTTGAGTTGTTTTGGAGAGTGACCAGTAGCAGATGCCTATGTGCAAGGATAATATCAAAGCCAGATCAAAGCAGTATTTCCCAAGTACACTAAAGCTTACAGTAATCCAAGACATAAGGCCCTTGAATGGGAGATGGTGATAGGACTGGCACTCTCCAGTGATTTTTCTATTTTTCATTAATTTATTCAGTCATTTTTTGAACCTTTGTAAGTTCTTAGCACCCACACCATCCAATGGTGACAAGCTCTAGAGATTAACTACATGTTGTATTAGGAAGCATTTCCTTATATTTGCTTCAAACCTGATCATCCATTACATTCCTCATCTGACAAAACCTGTTCTGTTCCATTGATCAGACTGCATACCTTTTCCTGCATGCAAGATTTCAGAGGCTGGTATACCATGACCAAAAAATCCAAGCTTCAAGTCAGTGCTGAGCTCCTGCTAAATGCCTGGGCTCTTGATATAAATATGTATTAAGCGGTGTTTCTGATGGGGGTTGGCAAATTTGTTCTGAGATGATGATATGCCAACAGATGTTCCTGAAACATGCAGAATACGCTTAAATGTCTTACCCTGATCTGAGAGTGTCTGCATCATAAAGCACAAAGAAAAATTATGCTGTCTGTGTGACAGCCAATTGCTAGCAGCTTTAAAAGCAAACAACTACATTAATATTTCTACTTTACTGCTTTGTGTGTATTTGTGGACCTTCAAAGCAATAAAAGGAAAATTAAGCCCTCAGTGTCACAACCCATAAACTAATTTTGCTGAAAAAGAAAGGGAAAGGAGGGGTTCAAAAGGAGCAGAATTTCTCTTTCCATTCCTAGGAAACAGCCAAGCAGCCACGTGGTATTGCCCTGACCTTTCTTTAGCCATTTGTTCCTCTCTGCTTCTCCTTTGGATGTGTTTCTGTGCCACTTAGCAGTTGCATAAATAATGTCAAGAGGCTTCATATGATGGAAAGCTGCAGTGAGCCATGAGACATTCCAGCTTTAATTAGGTACACAAACTAAACCCAGCAGTAATATGTCTGTGGTACCATGAATGTCACAACCACAAGTCCTTTCTTGGTGAGGGCAAAACATTGTTAGGAGGCATAATAAAAGTTACCATTTATTATAAAAGCAGCTTTTTCTTTCACTGGTTCTGTTTCAATTTGCAGATATCCATTTTGTTGAACAAAGACCTCAGGGTATTCCTCTCTTCATCCTGCCTTTGCTCACCTGCCAGGTTTTATAGCTGGGTTTTTCTAAGAGGATATGGTGAGTAATGGTCACAGCCAGCTGAGGTACCATCTTGAGGCAAATATGACATAACTATCTGAGCAGCTCAGGCAGCATTCCTGATATAGGAAACACTCTGGAAGAATTTCTGGCTTTCTGAATAATTGGGATCTGGTCCAAAGTTCTTTGAACCTTGAGGATATTTCAGGCTACCCTTCAAAGTGCTCAGCTGGGTCTCACCCTGCTCTCAATGAAATAGTAAGCTCGATTCATCCTGTGGTCAGGTATTACAGATGACAGCTATTTTTGAAAGCATGGCTCTACAGCATAGCTTCTAAAGAAGCACATCTTTAAAAGAGTAGAGGTGTTAGGGTTACAGAAAGACTTTTGACTGTCATGTGCCTGGCTGGCTGCAGGCCAAACAGTTCTGAAGACAATCTATCAGAAGGCAATGATGCAAGCAAGGACAATACAAATGCTTTCACAAAATATTTATTTCTTGAAAATTTGCCTCTAGCAAAATTATTTCATAAGTGTGGCTCATACTAGCACAAAGCTAACAGTCCCCAATAGAAGCGGTTGAAAAAAAATTTCCCTATAAGCACTTTCATAATTATTGATATTTCGTAGAAAATTTATAAGCTACAATATTTTAGAGCTGACAAAGGATTTGTAGCTTCTATGAAAGTTACAGCCCTATTTTTTTAACTTGAAAAAACTAATTATTTCAGTGTTTATCACAGTTACTTGAATGTTCTGACAGGCTTGGGTAAAACAAATTGAAACCTCCTGACACACCTTAAATAAACTAATGTTTCTTATCAGCTAAGTTTATTTTAAATTTACCTCCTGCAGTTGAGAGAGACAGGTAAAGTTACAATTTTTTCCCTTCATTTTCCAGGCCAGTTTCTCTCAGCTGTGTGTGAGAGACATGCCCATGTACTAGCTGAGTTTTCTGTACAGTCTTTCTTTACAGAGTATGTCTGTCCAGGTCTGCTCCTCTGGAAAAATAAAAAGGACGTAAGAACCGATGCAGGAGGGCCAGGTGCATAAAGTGGGGAAGGAGACTCTACAGCTTTCACTGTGGTGTGAATCAGGCCACAGGGGGCCAGGGTATAAAATATATTTCTTAGAGGGGAAATTTAATCACCTGATGACTGTGGTATGCAGCACATGTTTAGAAATACTCTATACAGCACAGCTGCACATATCAGTGGGTTTCAGTGAAACAGTTTCGACAGCTAAAGGTACTCCTGTTGAAACTGTAAGTGGGAAGGCAAAGGGGTTTTTTTGACAGATGACAAAAACACTATATGAATTGATGATTCGATATTTGGAAAGCAACCCTCTCTTTAATAAAGAACGTAACCACATCTTGATTTCTTCCTTTGCAGAAAGTTCAATAGTTTAATCTAATTTTGGAATTTTCTCTGAGCTCACTGAAAAGATACATAATATAAAAACTTAGCTCTGCTTTCTGTATTAAAAGACCAACATAATGTACCCTACAGTGCAATCTCAAAAGCTGACAATATCTTACCCAATTCTGGTAAATTTCCTGCCACTTCCATATTTTATATTAAAGGAGATTCTGATTCAGTAAGGCAATTCAAACATACCACTAAGCATATGCCAAACATTAAGCATTTGTCTAATTCCAATACAATTAATACTAAACTTGGGTTTCACCATATAATCAAAATCTCTGATTTGAATCTCAAAAGTCTGTTCTTTATCAGGATTTCTTATTCTTTAGTATCAGTTCTGCTCAAAAAATGAATATGGATTTATGCACAAGTAACAGTCTGCATCCTAGTCTCAGTGAGACAACAGTGCGTGGGATAAAGGCATGCTGAGATAATTTGCATGCTGTACCCCTGGTCTGAACTGCTTTTCTCGGCTTTGGCTGTGTCAAAGCTGCACTCTAGTGGAACTGAGGCAGAAACACATGCTGTGGGCTGACTCCTCCACACCTTCTCATCCCCTTTGCTTGACTACAGCTCTGCAGAGGTGTTTCAGGTGTCTGTGTGAACTCTGTGTTCTGCATCAAAGCCAAGGGTGAAATCCAAGCATAAGAAAATCAGTGTTACCATACAAATGACACAGGAATTAGCGCAGTTATTAAAAAAATACAAGAGGGAGCAAATTTGGTGGCTGAATATTGCTTACATTGAAATCTATTTGGCTTTACAAGTGCAGATACCATTTTAAGTTTTGCTGCCATCTTCTGCTACAGGGCCAGTGTGGCCATGCTGTCACTCAGTAGTTCTGGACTCTGGGTTGCTGTGCCACGAAGCAAGGCAGGTGGCAAATGAGGATGCCAAAGAAACTTCTGTTCATAGATTAAAGAGAAGTTTGTGAACACTTCTACTCAATGGAAATGAACTTTGTTTCATTTTCCGAAACAAATGCAACATTTCAGTAGAATTTGCAAAATATTTTTTTTTTAATACCTCTTGAAAAGTAGAAGTGAGGAAATGTTTCTTTTTGGTGTTTTAAAAATGAAGTACCTAAAGACTTTGTGAGGTAACTTTCAGGCTACCCGTGAGACTGAAAAATATAGCCAGGACAAAATATGTGAAAGAGGAATCATTGTTTGACCTCTGCTTCTGTAGAAGAACTCATTCTAAAGGTTCTGGAGTTTGTGGTCTATGCCATGTCTTTGTTGGAGGTAGGCCCTCACCTTTTAGATGAAAGGGGCATCAGGCAGGTCACAGTTACATCTCAGATATACCCTTGCTGGGGGAAGAGCAGAGGGATTTTGAATCTTTCCTGCTACCTATGTGTGCAGCACTGTGAATGTGGTGTGATTATCCAGGATTCACACTAGTGCTGCTAAAAACAAAGAAACACCCTCTGTCTGAACGTCAGCCCATATTTTTTGCTTAATATTTTAACCTGTACACTGAACTGCAGATTTTGTGATAGAGGCAGCACTTCAAGATGCTAGTTTCAAAAATAAAAAGATAGTTTAAAAGCCACTCACAATTGATTTAGGAAAAAAAGAGACACACAAGGGACTTTGTTTCTGTGATAGCTCTGCCTTCATCTTCACTGTCAGCAATGTGATTCTGTCACAGGCTTTCTTTGCAAAATATCAAAATACTTCCCTTTGCAGGGGAAATGTTAGCTATCTCTTTTTGAAATGGCACCAAGGGAATGTGCTCTTCTAACTTCAGTTTCCAGAATGAGAAGCTAAGGTTTGAGCTTCTCTGCTTGCACTAAAAGACCAAAGTGACTTAATACCTTTTGTTTTGGACAATACTCTCTTTTTGTGCTGAATATTCCATGATGTTTGCTCTTTATCACTACCATATTTTAAAAATTAAAAAAACAAACAAACAAAAAAAACCCCAACCAACCAACCAACCAACCAAACAAACAAACAAAAAAAACAAACAAAAAAAAAAAAACACCCACCAAAAAAACAAACCCACAACACGTTTCTTTTGTTCCGGTCACCATAAAGCTGTAGACCATACATCATCAGTCAGAGGCATGAATAAAACATTCAGGAGGAATTCTTCCATGTGCCTTGTCCTATATCAGTCCCTGTTCTAACTGTTGGCTTCAGGCAATGACTTGTTAATGAAGGTATGCCATGTTTTTTTGTGACTGCAAAGGCTGGAAAAGTGACTTTGAATAAAGGAGAGTGGAAATTCCAAGACTGTAACAGAACTGGGTCTAAAGGTAGGGCCTGACAGGGACCATCATCTTACATCCATGCCCCTAGAAAGAGACTTTTGCCTTCAGAGAATGAAGGAGAGTTATTTCAGTAGTTGATTGAAACACACAAGTGTATTCAGTAGAGGCAATTAATAATAGGGTTAAGGGTGCATTTCATGTCTGTGTTATACTCTTCTAAACAGGGGCAATTCTACTACCCTCTCACACTTCCTTCCCATGGTTAAGTAGTGAGGCAGAGCAAGAAATGGATCTGGCACTATGAAAGCCGCATTTTATTCAAATCAATTTGTCTTAATGAGGCCATAAAATCACAGTCCAAGATATAAAGATGTCCACTTTCCTGAGGTTTCTGAAAGACTGAAACCTCAAGAAGGTTTTAGAGATTACAGATGGTTTCCCAGGTGCTGAAGCTCTCTTGCATCTTCCTATTGCTCATTTGCTCCAAAATCTGGCATCAGTCCACTTTGAACTGGGCTCTAAAACTCTACTTCAATCTTTTTGTTGTGAGCTTTGAGGGAGATATACTGCCTCTTGAAGGAAAGAAAACTGTTGAAATAAAATAGGAGAAATAGAGGGAAAATATAAAAGATTCAGATTGAAATAAAGCCTATTTTGCAGATGTTAGAGTTAAGGTGCACAACAATTAATGCAGCTGATGTTTCCCTCTAATTGTCATCCTTGTTGCTCTTTTCTATCAAGCCCACATGCTATGAGAAGTATTGAAGAGACAATTTCATATCTACTAATTATTATCATGATGTTATTAATTTAGACTAAGGATAATAATAAGATAGGGTGTGTGTAGAAAGAATTCATTATGAAATTAATTGCTCTGATTAGGGTCAACACATAAGATAAGGTTTATAAAGCGTTTTAGAAACAATCAGTTTTGATGGCTATTTGGCATCCTAAGACATGTAAATCTACAGTATGCATTTTACATTTCTCCCCCCTCCCCATTCATATGCTAAATCCTCTGATAAACGCCTCTTGTTCAAAAGAAAATTGAAATCAGTGGATTGAAGCAAAGCTGGATAATGAGGTATTATTGATATATTCTACAAATGCTTCAATTATTTCTGCCTTTGGGTTTGAAATTATTTCAAAGAAACAAAAAAATAAATAAAAAATGGCTTTTTACAAAGTCAATTTTAATGTCTCCATTGCATTTGTGATTGTTGTCTTTTCCCCTTAATAGAAACAGAAAGGGCTTGATTATAGTTATCTTTCTGAATATACTGTTGCTTTTCAAAATTCCTTTCTCTTTGGCTCTCAAGGGTTCTCTCACAGAATGGTGGCCCTCAGTTATGTGAAGCACCTGGTCCCAATTCATCTCTGTAAATGAAACTTAAGATGGCTTTGTCTCCTTGCATCTTAAATGCCCTTCTTCTCTCTCTTTCTTTCTTTCTTTCTTTCTTTCTTTCTTTCTTTCTTTCTTTCTTTCTTTCTTTCTTTCTTTCTTTC
>JAWWES010000133.1:27981083-28019163 GCA_035583135.1 Lophotriccus pileatus
TCTTTCTTTCTTTCTTTCTTTCTTTCTTTCTTTCTTTCTTTCTTTCTTTCTTTCTTTCTTTCTTTTTCTTCCTTTCTCTCTTTCTTTCTCTCTTTCTTTCTCTCTTTCTTTCTTTTCTTCTTTCCCCTGAATTCTTAAAGAAAACAGCTAACAGAAGAAGGTAGCAGAAATACCCTTCCAACTAAAGAGTGATTGTAAGTTCCAGATGATCTTTACCATAAAGACCTGTAGTAGTCTACATTCCTTCCTAATGCAGTTGACTTTTGACACTTGATTTCAGTGTGATCACACTTGGTCAATCCTGACAGCTTTCAAAGATCTTATCTGAAATAGAGGCTGTTCACAGCAAAGAGACAATTTAGCTAAACTAACTTGCTTCTGGCCCAACAGTGACCAGATCTTCCTCTGCTGGAACATGTGGGCTCTCAGAGGATTAACAGTGTAGCTGCCTGAAACTAGACATATCACTTGAGATCTTGCTCATCAACCTTTTTCACTGTCCAGTCACTCAAACTAACAATGGAAACAATCAGTTCCTCCATAAAACAAATGAGAAGTCCTCAGGCTTTTTTTTTTTCTTTTAAAGAAGCAACTATCATTATCTATATCTTTGCAGAAGGAGAAACTGAGGCCCTGAGGTGCATAACTAATGGACCCAGAAGACCGAAGTGCTTCTGGCATACAGCCTGTTTCTCCAGAGCCCTGGCACAGAAAGGACATTAGGGAGCTGTGGGCACACAAGCACAGCATATACAGCTTCCTGAATTCAAGTCCCCAAGAAACACAGGAGGTTGCAATTAGAAAGGGAACCGGACCTTACTGAAGTCAGTGGAAATCTTTCCAATTATTTCAATAGGTATCTGGCACAAGCCCCTGATGAATCCTCTGGGGGTGCCTGTTGCCTGCTCTGCATGGCTCATTAAAATCAAAATTCATTGTGAGCATGTAACTCCTCAACTGGTAGGTTTGTAGATATCTGTGCTTATCTTTCCATTGCAAGCAGCAGCTAACTGAGACAGGATGGAGAAAAGAATATAAGAGGGGAGAGATCAGCAATAGCAAGTCACAGGAGGAAGCAGCTTACAGGAATGGCAGGACCTCTTGTTCACTTTTGCCTGTCCCCAGGAGCTTGGCAGAAAGCTGACAGCTTTGTGGCAGTCAGTAGAGCAAACACCATTTCTCAGCTTATTTCCTATTGCAAAGACGAGTAGCTTGATACTGTGATTGATCGATGCTCCTCATGAATCAATACTCAGATCACATGCGGTAAATCCCAGAAGCAGTGCCAAAACCACGAGTGACTGTGTCTCAGCACACTGCCAAATTCTCCTTCCCCTCCCACACCAGAAACTCACCAAGCCGATGCAGCTGATGTGAGTTGACATCAGCCCACCAGAAGCTAGAAGTCGGCTCATTTCAGTCCCTGAGGCATCACCATTGGACATATAGCTACAGGAGAATAGTCTAGAAAAAGCAGCAGGTCTCAAGAAGTGAAAATAGTACAGACAGGAATTTTGGAGAGCTGCAGTATGATACCTCAGGTGATATGTCAGTCAAATAATGCCCTGTATCAGGGCAAGCTAAGCTATTTCATTAGTCTAGGATAAAGACTGGAAAAGAAGAAGAAAAAAGAAAAAAAAGAACAGATTATACAACAGCAGGCAGCTCTGCTGCTCAATAGCAAGTAATAAAAATCAATTGTATGATCAATAGGCCTTTCTGTCCACAGGGCTTTGAAGATTCCGCTGTCATGCTCTCTGCTATAATTAGCACTTGATGAACTTAAAATGTTTGATGACTGTGAAATTGCATTCCTACAGAGACAATGCACACCTGGAATAACAGCATGGAATTCAGGGGTCTATGGAGTCTCACACCATTAAACACAGAACTTCAAATAGAGTTTTCACTGTGAAAATGGAGCAGCCTCTTTGACGTGCTAACATCAGCTCTGGTCCACTTGCTTCTCAAATCACTGGTGTAGCAGAAAATTTTCAAGGAGCTCGGGATACATTGAAGCAACTGCAACATTTTCTTGTTTAGGAATGAATGTACTCTTCTGGCAGAAGATGAAGAGAGGTAGACCATCCTTACCTCAATTTCACCTTCATTGTCACAATAAAGGTAGAATGGGGTATATCACTCCATATACCAATATATATATAGGGAGAGAGAAAGACTCATTGACCAATTAACCCATTCCAGCTTCACTACAAAATAAACTGCTTTGTGATTTGGATTAGAAAATAGAACCTTTTATGAGAATAAAAAGAAGAAAATACATTGCAAATACGATTGACTCCAACTCAGAGTTTTGCAAGGCTAAGGGTGCAATGGAGATGCACAAGAAAAGTATGTTTTCTTCTCCAGAATCAGTATTTTTCACTGCAAGCACTTTCACCATCTCCATACTGAATGAAAACAGCACTCCTGCCTGAGCTGAGGGCACACACCTGAAAAGGAAAGCTGAATTGTCAAAGACAAGACCAAGGGCAAGGAGAGGCTGATGATTTCATTCCCAAGTGCAGCAGAATCTTGGCCACACCTCAGTTTAGAACTACTCCTTTCATAGGGTCAGGATAACCTGCACTAATGTTTCTACCTGTGCTATTCATTACTCATTGTGGCAACCAAAACATCAACAGAAAAGGCCCATTGTATCAGATGGCTATTTCCAAAGAGCAAACACACAAGATAGATCAGGTGGCATCACCCACCTTGCTTTAAGGGTTAATGCCAAGGGGGTAAGAATGTGACTTTCAGAAGACATTCATGCTGAGAAGGTGGCAGTCTCAGAATGAGGACCCACAGTATGGGAGCACCACGTGGCACCTCAAACTGGCCTAAGCTGCCTTTTCACTCTACACAAAAGTCTAAACCCAGAAAAACGAAAACCAAAGGCCTGCAAATGGATTTTGTCCTTCTAGGGGTTTTCAGGGTCAGTGTTCAGAACAAGGACCCTAGCTGCTAGTACCATGCTGGGCAGATACTAAAAGAAGCTGAGGCGGAGTCCCAACCAGAATTATCTCCTTTAATGCTATCTCCTCAATCATGGAATAAAATTCTCTTCTGTCTCTCTACACATCCCACCATTAACCTCAGAGTTCAAGGTCACACAAATATTTGTAAATATTTTCATGGTTTCACTCTGACTACACACATGTCTGCACAGAAATTCAAAATAGATTGCGGATTTAAATCTCATGCTTGACCTCTTCAGTTTTTTGAGCCTGCTATAGAAGGCTTGTCATGAATCATAAAATGTCCTGAGCTGGAAGGGACCCACAAGGATCACCAAGTCTAACTCCTGACCTTGCACAGGACAACCCCGAGAATCTCACTCTGTCCCTGAGAGTGTTGTCCAAATGCTCCTGGAAGGCCTTGGTGCTGTGACCTCTTCCCTGGGGAACCTGAATTTACTGTGAAGAAAGAAAAGTAAAACTATCAGCACTATGCAAGTATTCATTATGTGGGCAAGGTTAATGCGTGGTAAGGTTTTAGGGCTGGATGTGAATCTACAGGGCTTGATCTCAGAATTCAAGCTGAACTGCTTAAAGGTTTGTCTGTGCTAACACTGCTAGAATTATCCAAGTCACTCCCACTTCTGATCTGTAAGGTCTGAAAGCTAACAGTTGTCTGCCACATAAAAATACAGGAAAATCATACATTGCTGAAACAGAATAGTATCTCATATTTAAAGAGACCTGACAAAAATGTGTGAATATGGATTAAAAAACAGAAAAAAAAAAATCCCTTCATGTATCAGATGACAAGTACCAGTGAGCCTTTTTTGTCTGCTTTTGTAAGGTGCATATAGAACGTTTTAAAGCTAGGGGTTAAACATTTGACCTTTACTTTGAGCTTTCCTGCCCCTGAAGTGTTTTCTTAGATACTTAATATACAAGACAACCTGACCTTTGAAGGGTGCTCTATTGAGTTTTCAGATGCTATCTGACTGTAACACTTTACCCCTAACCTATTCTTGGCTTCTGCTTTGCATTACTACCGTGAATCTCTAGTTTTCACCTGTAAGGGCAAGGTCTTAGGGTTTTCTCTTCAAACTTTAGTAGCACTGGGACAAGCCTTTCCTTCACCAATTGTTTGATCAAAACAGAACTGCAGCAAAACCATAAGGACTAGAAAAGCTTCGTGAATTCAAGTTCCTAATGCTCTAAATTCCACCCCCCACTCCCCACCCAGTCACTTTCCTTTTTACTTTTTTCAGAAAATATAGGTGTAATTAGCTGATATTTGCCACTTCTGCCATGACAGGCAGCAAGACAACCTGAGGAACTGGCACATCTTTGCTTGGCTATTCCTCAATCTGTTACATGGGTAGCAAAGGCCAGGCCAAATTCCTATGCTGTCCTAAGAGCATATCCCAGCAGGCAGTCTGGAACTTCAGTTACTGACCTAATGCACATGTGTTGTCATACTCATCTAAACCAACTGGATGAAAGTTTATATTTCAGGGAGATATCCCAAGTTACAAGAGCTGGAGGAGCTGGGCCATTGACCTCAAGGAAGACATGATAATTGACATCAGCCAGGGAAGCAGCTTGGTGGAACTTTGCTCATTTAAATCAGTGGAGGATTTCACCTATCATCCCCTGGAAATGTTCCACAGAAATACAACGTTCCCTCTAGTCCTTTAGTCCTTGGCATTGTCTTAAGCAATGACTACTCTACATTCCCAAGAAAGGGTATAGCAACATGTATTTTAATCTCAAGGTGACTTACTGACTGGTTTTCCATAACAAGAGATGGGTGCTTTACTTCAATAGCTTTTATTAGTGGTGAAAAAAGAAAAGGCAGTGATCAGATTTTGTAATTGAATAGAGAAGGTAATTTGCACTCCAGTCTTCTTGGAAATTAGGCTTTTTATTAGAAAAAGGAAAAAGTCTGAAAGGAATAACTGTCTTTCATGCATTGTGACACGTTAAAAAAAAAAAAAAGTCTGGAGATTAGTGGGGGCTCTCCCTTTCTTCCAATGTGTAGTTCTTTCCTGAAGAAAATCCAGAGCTAAATCCTAGCCAGATCTCTGTAACACTGATAGGTTAGTTGACTTACTGCCTCTCAGGGGTCCTGAAGATGTGCAGCCCTTGTAAAAACAGGCCTTGTCTTACACTGGCAACACCAGAAACAGTACAGAGCAAAAGAGGGATTGGCTTCTGGAAGAGTGTATGAAGACAGTGTGAGGCCCTGTATCATATTCTAGGCTGTGCCTAAGAAGACTTTCTTTCCACTTCCTACCTGCCACCAGCCCTGCAGAAACTACAGAAATACACAGTAAATATATCCTTCATTCCTGGCATATCTGAGGCAGGAGTACTACTCCTGCAAAAATCAGATGTCATGAAAAATGAGCACTGTGTACCTCAAAGAAGTGGAAAGCTTCAAGTTTAAATAAAAGGCTCTGAATTAAAAATGAGGTCAAGAACGTCATGAATGAGACTGAAATCAGTGGCTCAGAGAGCTGTGATTCCACTTGAGTAGTCTGGAGCATGGTTGAGAGCCCAAAAACTTTTGTTTCACAAAATATGAAGTGACTGTTTTGACACCCTTCTGTAAAGTTTTTAGGTAAAGCAAAAAAGCCTGCTTACAAGTTGAATTTACATTGCCATTTCATTATTTGCTTATTAAAATCCAGAAAGAAACACAACCAGAAAGTGAAAATTCACCTTTTTCTTCAAGAAAAAGAGATTAATAGCCAAACTGCAGAAGCAGTAGACAACAAAGACTCCATTGTCAGAAAAAAAAGAACCCTGCTCATCTCCTGAATAAGGAACAAAAGTAAGAACAGTAATATTTTTCATAGACTTAGAAAAACAAACAAACAAACAAAACCAAAAACCCAAAACAAACAAAACAGGCAGCTGAAATATTGTTTCCTGGCTGCATTTTATTCAGTGGGATGGATTTGCTCACTATTTTAGTCCCAGATTTTTTGCTGTCTGCAGGCTATGTCCTATGCCTGCACAAACCAGATAATGATGCTGATACATAACTAAAGAAAAGCTCACTGGAACAGAGAGGTGTGAATGGTTGAACCAACCTTGACAGGAGCTCAAAAGAAGATTATTTGTTGCTAGAGGGGCACTAGATGGTTGTGTAAGAAGAAGATGGCAAGATCAGCTGTGATAACAGAATCTATCCTGAGACTGGAACAATGAACAGCAGAATTAAAAACATAAGCAAAAATTTCCCATTTAGAAATCCTGAGTAACATCCTCTACCAAGACAATCAGATGAACAGAGACCAGGAATGGGCAGTCTGCACTTTTTGTTCATATTTTCAGGGCATGAAAATTCAGCAGCAGCCGCCATCAGCAGCATCTGAATAAGTACATTTTAAGCACCAGTTCAAAATCACTTCGGGGATGTTCGAGATGGGACAGAAAGATGAACTGGTGTGGGTTTGGATTTTGGTTTGGTTGCTGCCTCTACCTTATTTGGTAGCTAAGTATATGGCATGAATAAATGAAGCTAGATAACCTAGGAGAGGGGGGGAACTACACTGCAAATACAGTTCAGCCAAGCTTTATTTTTCAATTGGCTAAAGAAGAAGCCTTTTAAATTTAATATGACCTAGAAACTGCAAATTGCCCAACAGTCCCAGCAGCCCTAATTAGTTGAAGAAACTAAGTGGTTTACCACATAACCTTCAAATCATCTCTTTGAATTCTCTCTTTGCCTCTAAGTCTCACTGGTTTCCCAAGTGTTTCTCCCTTGTCCCATTTCATATAGTTAATGAAACGTCTCAATCAAGGAGCAGGTTTTTATATATCTGCATTCTAAAGGGCTGAGATTTCAAATAAATTACTGCTCTTTGCTTTGTTCCTTAGGGTAAAATGAGTGTCAGCACCACATCCTCTTTCTGACTCAGGGATGGTTTGTCAGGTACCTCACCTCCCTTTTAACTCTCAGAAGAATACTTTCACATCTCAGGAGGAGAAGAGTTTGGGCATGGGAATCCAAATCGCTTTGTTTCTCATGTACACCTGCTGATTGAAACATGTAGCCCCTCTCCAGCTTTACCTTCTGAGATGGAGTAATTTGCTCTGTACCCTGCAAAAGCTCTTCTGAACTGAACACAGTTCATACTTGCCAGGGCACTGACGTTTCCAGACCTGGCACATACATATGGAAATAAAATTTTATCCTGAACAGAGGGTGAAAAGGACATCCTGTTCACAGAAGGCATGTCTTCCTCTTTTTTTCATTCAGCAGCTGTTCAGAAATTGTCTTTCAGCAACTCTTAGCCCAATCTTCCAGGAACAGACCTCTAACCTAAGATAGCTAACCTAAATTGACCAAAGTAGTGTCAACCCATTCCAAAGTTTGGGAGATTAACCCACACAGAAAAAGTTTGGAATCTGTGTGGCATTTCTAGAGCTTCTTTCTCCTTCCTTCTTCTTTTCTTTCGCTCACTTATTTACACTATGACTAAATTTGACAAATATAGTTGACATTGCTACTGGAGTTACTGCTATTAGCAAATCCTCTACCAAGAGAAAAAACTGTTGGAATTTAATCTATGTGAAATATCTAGTCACAGAATTCAGATGGTTAAAGTATTCATGTAATATAGGACCTTGATGACCTCCAAAATTTAGGGTCTGGTTGGCTCAATCAGCTACCCCAGAACCCTCAACATGGTCACTGTTTTCCTCTCTTTTTCACTTTGAACTGAACCTAGTTAAAAACTTAGTCAAGGGATTTATAAGCTTATCAGTTTTGAGGACAGATGGTAAGCAAAAGAAAATGAAGTCAACTAGTCTGTAAAAGAATTTTTAACACTACTGATTTCTAAAAATAGTAAACTAAAATATTTTTAAAATATGAAAAAAATGTTATTGATTTTCACTAAAGACGCCTATTTCTGCTAAAGTTGTGGGGTTTTAGAATAACTGAAGAACACTGTGTGTGTGAAAGTATTCCAGTGAAAACATTTGGCCAGCCCCAACACACTCCTAGAAAACTTCTTCTTTTGTCTTACTGTTACTAATGTGGGGATAAATGCATAATGGGGTAAAGAAATTACATATTGACCAAGGCTCTTATCTGTTCACTTTCTGAAATAAGCACACATTGTGTATTTGATGGCTACAAAAACTACAATGCAAATGCAAGCTCACAATCTGCAGTATTATAACCCATTAATGACAAGGCACAATGAAGAGAACAAAGGAAAACCAAAATGGAAGAGATGAAAGAAAGCAGGGCATAAAAATCTAACCTCAAGAAGCAGCTGGAAATTTTCCATCTGAGGGGTCCTTGATGGAAAACAACTTAAACAAAAATGGAATTGCATTATCTACAGAAAATATTTCAACTCCACAGTGGGAGAAATTACAATGAAGCCATGTTATTTCAACAGTTTTCAACATTTTCAGATCCTACTTCAGGTCACAGACAGTTGCTCAAAGGTTGAAATATCCCTTAGGACAAAAAAAAAAAAAAAAAAAAAAAAACAAAAAAACCCACCAAACATGATTAAGTTGTCCAGATTTGCTTGTTCACTTCGATCTTCCTGAGTAAGATTTTCTTTTGACAACCAAATTCACATCAGGTGGAAGCAAACTCAATGGTTCAGAACCAAAGGAAATGTCATTTGGCTCAGAGCTTTGATATCTTGTGGTTTCCTGGATATTCCTGGAAAGATGTTATTCAGAGAAAGTTTGCTTCAGTTTGTAATTCCTCTCAGATGCATTTCCTTTTCAGATTATCTGGGGACACACAGAAACCAACACCATCAATGTTCTCTACCATGTTCTGACTTCTCACAATGGGGTAGTAAAGTAGGTTACTTGCTGGGCTTGTTCAGTATCATATGACATATGATACACCTGTTCTGCTAGAACTGCTATTCCTTTCGTAACAACTGCTCATTTTCTTCATGTATTAAATTTCACAGCTGCTTGAAAATGTGCTCATGTTTCTGACGCTATTTTTGCCTAGAAGAGGTTCACTAACTTGGAACTTTGTGAAAAATGCATTTGATTCTGGTTTCCTGTGAATATTCGGTATTGTACACCTTCCACAGTCATTACACTGAAGAATTAGAAATAGTACAATTTAGAATTATCAGACACTTCATTTACATACCTAACAACCAAACTCTCTTGCTAACCTATCTCTAACTATGATGCTGAACTGATGATCTACCAGATGGTTAATTAATCAAATACAAGACAGTTTTACTGGCCCATGAACTGGTTTTGCAACTCCTTTGCTCATCTTTCTGTTACCAGGTACCTCTATCTTTAAGCAAACCAAAAGTATTTTCTCATGTTTCAGCATGAGAAAAATTTGCCCTGCGGAAACTTTCTTCCCTATTTAAAATATATCTGTACTGTAAGGCATGAGTAGTTCAAGGGCACACAGCAACGTTTGTTTCATTCTCATTCTAACTCAAACCAGTTCTGCTTTGCCTATCTGGGCTTCTGCAAAATAAACCGGGCTTATCGTCCTCATCCCGAGGTGTCCAGCCCACAGCCGGGAGCTAGAAGCTGGTATTTCTTCAGGCTGCAAGAGCAGTGCTGGAGCTGGCGGACTACTTGCACCACCTAGTGATGCCTGTGGGCTTGCACAGCTGCTCCTTCCTGCCTGAAGCACAAGTGAATCCTGGCCTGAGGATGTCAGAAGTATCTGGCAGGAAAAGGGGGGAAAACAACATTTAAAACACAAATACTGGTGCAAGGACTAGGATTCTGTCCTCAGTATCACCATTTTTAATTGGCTTTTTCTGTGACACAGCATGTAATGCTAAGTTAAGTACATCTGCATCACATTTGTGTAGATATCAGAACTACAGAGGGTTTACAGGGTACAACAGGGTGGTACTTACTGGAGAAAGCAAGATGCAATGGGAAGGCTAAAACACATTTCCACATCAATTTTTCTGTAAAAGCACAGTTTTCAGTCAAAAAAAAATCTAAGACAAACCTCCAGGTTTTCTCTCTTTCCTGCTGAAGTTGTCAGCTATCTCAGCCTCTGCTCACATAGCAGCAGGAGAATTTCCACTGGTCCTCTTCTGGAAACTTTTGAAAGGCCTCTGAAAGGCCTCCATCTTAAGAAATTGGGGACACTGGCCTTTCTCTCGGTTTCCTCCTTAGCTGTGTGATTGCTCTTTGATGTGCTGATGCAGAAACCAAGGTGGAAGGTGTTGCCGTCTATCACCGAACATGAGGGTTGGCTGTAGCGGAGAGGATGCCTGTGCATATTTCTTACCTTAGTAAGAACAAGTCCATGCTCCATTGTGAGTCTGACTGTAGGTTCCTCCTATCATCCCAGTCAGGTCCCTTAGTGGTTCCCTGCCTTTTCTGCCTGCTCTTCTGCTTCCCTATGAGCGCAAACAGAAAAGGAAACAGTGCAGTGCTCAGTTCTTCAAGGGCTGACATCACCCCTAAAGCTGGGCAAAACTTCTCTTTCTTTCTGCCTATCTTCAGATGTTTTTAATCACACTAAAGGCTTTTGTTACTCTGTCCCTTTTTTTTTAATCTGTTGTATTTTTTCCTTTAGAGGAAAATTAATCAAGGTATCCGAGGCCACTCCAGGTTTGATAGTATCAAAATAAGCCCAAAATAATTTCTAGGTGAGCAGAAAGACAGTTCTAGTTTAAAAATCTTTTCTCTGTAAGACATTCCAGAACTTCCACCAAACGACAGGCTCAGGACACAGAAGTCACAAGTCTCAGGATCTGTGCTGTAAGCACTTAGTTTAACTCGAATTACATTGCCTGTTGGCATAGACCTTTGCATAAAATAGGGGCAATTCTTGCCTGAATTTTCAGTTCATTTCCAGGCTTTGCTGGCTAATGCTTGAAAAAAAAAGGCATAGAAAACTTTGAATGAAGATTCTGTTACACAGAATTCAGGGGACTAGAATTAAAACAGAACAAGAGAAAGAGCAGATTTGTGTAAAAAAAAGCCACCTAAACATGTCTCTAGTTCTGCCATGGGAAGCAGAGGAGCTATTCACCTAAAAATGAGCTTATAGGCTATCGGTGACTTCATGGGGATTTTAATTCTTTCTGCTAAGTTTGAGGGCAAAGAGGATGGGAAGGGATGTGAGCAGAAGTAAGGTGCACTCCATTTTTTCTGCTACTGTGTTAAAACTGAGGTTGAAGTTGTGTTCCCGAGATTAACTCAAGTACCTCCTCACAGTCCAATCTTTTATTAAAATTATCCAAAGAGGTATCATCTTAAGAGTTAAGTTGCTTAGTGACATCTGTATATGAGCGTTTCCTTTTCTCTGCGTGAGCATTTCTCTGATGATTAGTCACTTAATTCCATTAGCAATTAATATTAGGCACTCTCCTATCTGAAAATGCTATTACTTCAGGAAAGTCATAGGTAATTGGGCCTGAATTGGGGGGCGTGGGGGGAGCACATGTGTGGGAGGGTGGCTTTTCTGATCTTTGTTTTACTTGCTGGTCCTTTCTGCTCTTAATTTCTTTGGTTCTGACATTTAAAAGGACGAGCCAGTTGAGTTTAAATGAGTCCTGTTTTTTTATTAACTTTCCAATCCATTAAGGGTTTCATATATTACTTGCTTTTCAGTAAGGACATTATTGAGAATTAGACTTAATTGCCAAAAGAGCAGACTTTTCAGGATCCTTCAGCAAACATAAAACCAGGCAACATTAACACTACTTTGCTTCTCTTAATCCAAAGCCATTTCACTGCTGTGTTTCAAACTAAGAGCATGTTTATCTGAAAATCTTTATGCCAATATCCATGGGATCCATCTCAGTGCCAGCCTCTACGGAGAGGACTCATTTTATCTAGGTTGTGGCAGAGCTCCACAGCACAGTAATATGAATTCAATGACAAACAGCCTAAGTTAAATCTCTGAGGTTTACAGGAACCTCTTCAGCTCTCCAAAAAGTTATTTTCTGCCAACCATGTTGATTGGCCAAAGACATTCTAAAGGCAACCTCTTCCCCCACTCATTATAAAGGCCTGAGCAAAACGGATGTCAAACAAAATGTTGGTTAGGGGGATCAGCCTTTTCATAATGGCAGCAAGAGGTAATGAAGTCTGTACATCTTGACTTTAAAATAACCTTTGAGATCAATTTTCATTTTTCTCCTGACTTGGTCATCGTGATGTTGACCTTCCCTCGCTGTCACTGTACTTGCCCTTCTTTCCTTCCCTGTACTCATACAGCCACATGGGTGTTCCCATGAAGCACATACTCCTCACCTGGACACATCCTAAGAAGATTTGGTGTACTTGTGTAACTTCCTGAGCGAGGTCTGCAGTAACAAAAGGGAATCCTTGACCCCACTCTTCTTGAGTTTCAGAGTTTGATCACTAAAGCCTCCTGCTCTTAATGCTTACCCCTCTCATTCACTGGAACAAGCAGAGGACCTTGAGACCCGTCTTCTGCTAGCATAGGTCTTGTGAAGGAGGCAGATCTGTGCCAAAAGAAAATTCCAGAAGTGTTAAATATCAGGGACCAAAAATATCAGGTCCTTTTGTTTGACCTCCTTTAAAAATTCAAGGATAGAAAAGAGCCCAAATACTTCTATTTTTGAAGAATGCAGTGCTGAAGCAGATACACATCTAATCTGAGGCCATCAAGGAATGAAAAACCCATCAAAGACTCTCACACAATTTCAGTTTCCTATTGGCCTCCCTATTAATACCTGACCCTCTCTGTAAAGCTTTGGGTGTTTTTTTACCTAAAATTGCTGAGTCTTCCTAATGTAAATCAAGGGGCTTCCCCCCAATACAGTTATTTCAACATTATTGTCAAATCATATCTCAAATCAGCTTTGTGTTTAAAGAGAACAAATTGCATTCCTTCAGTCTCACTTCAATGCCCTATGGACATCATGCAAAAAAGAGTGTTTGCTGTTAACATTTCTGTGTCAATAAAACATGGGTGTGCTTGACAACTACTGTAACATTACATTAAGGACCTGAAACTTGTCTTGACATTGCTGTAGTTGAAATCAGATACAGTTCCATGTTAACATTAGTGGGATTTGTCCTGAAGATGAAGAAATTCCCAGGCAAGCTCTGCTGTCTTGTCCCATACACCTTCTAATGCAACTGCCTGCATTCAAATGTCAAAACCCTTATTACCGTGCTTCGTAACCTGTGCCAGACATGAGAAACTCCATGCCAGTCAAGAAAAATATGAACAAATGCCTTGTCATGGTTGAAAGCAAAGCCTGATAAATTCAAATTCTTTTGCAAAGTCTAGATTCATGTATAAGTCAAATTGAATAACAGATTTTTTCACATCTATTTGCATTATATGCACATCTTCCAGGAGTTACACTACTCTAAATGTATTTCTCACAATATTTCTGACATATGCAGGACTTTCATATCAGTAATAACATCTGAGTAGCATCAGACAGAAATAAATCAGTTTCCAAAGACATTGCAAGCGAGTTTGTCTAAGGAGCTGGGTGGATTTAGCCACCCTCAGAATCAAGGTCTTTGTGAATCCAGATGGGCAGCAGAAGTATGATGGGCTTGGCTTCAGTTCAGTCCTTAGGTGGGAACCTGCATAGACTCTGCAAGTTGTATCTACACTCATGGCTTACTTAAAGTTTTGTGATCTCAATCCGTCAGTTACTGCCACAGTTCAGTGGCTGCTAAATACAATCTGCATTTCCTATCCTTAGGCAGCAAGTGTTTCCAGAGCTGCCAGAGTTTGGAGGAGTGATGGCACTCTAAATCAGCAGGACCAGTGCTCAAAGTGCAGGTTTGGTGATGTTGATAACCAAGATGTCTCAGCCACAGCCCAATAGCAACTGCTCAGTCTGTACAGAAACTTTATGTCTGGATCTCTTGTTTGTCTGCCAATTAGTTTGCTTTAACATATGGAAGAAAAAACCCTCAAACCAAAAGCTAGGTGAGCAGTCCAGAAGCAGTTCTCAGTAGCTATCACTGAAGAAATGCCAGTGATCTCTTTTTGACTTCATGAATTGGACTGGCATGGACCTGAGCATGCAACAGGTCCTGTACTTTAAAGTGGATTTGAAAATGGCTGTGAAGAACTTAAGCACTCTCAAAAGCTTTGGAAGTTTCCAATCTGTTTCTCTGGAATATTTTAAGTTAGTACACCAATAACAGCCCTGAAAACTTCTCAGGCCAAACAGATGCTAGTTGTCCCATTTCCATATTTTTCAAATGGTTCTGGGGACTATTTATGACCAGTGCTTTGCAGTTTGGCATGGAAAGCTGACTGTAATTTGGGAACTACTGCACCTAAGACAAACAGGAATGGGCTGGTTTCTCCATTACTTCAGAATGGAGAAATTACTCCATTACTTCCCGTGGAGCTGAAGAGCTTAACAGGGACAGAAAAGCGACTATCACCGTGGTACCCACAGAGATGACCGATACTTTTGAGAGAATGATAACATGATCTCCCTTATCTCTTAAGAAAGACATGCTGAAACACCAAAAATCTGTTTTGCTAGTGATCTAGAACTGACCCCATGTAGGCATAAACAACAAGGTGTGAGTGGACAACAAGCAAGGATGGAGATTTTTTTGCCCTGAAGTTAAAGGTTCTTCTAGTAAGGGTTTCCTTGGTCAGACAAAGCCCCCAGTCTGCTTATCTAATGCCCTATCTGATGATTTTCCAACAGCAAGGCTGCACGACTTCTGAAGGCTGGGAGTGCAGCAACCCTGCTCCCAAAACAGTGAAAACGAGAGTACACGTATCCCGGTATGGGAGAAGGAGAAGGTCCAGACCAGCGGGGGTCCTTTGTCCTGGTTTGTAGGTCCACGTGTATTCCACAAGAGAGGAGACACAGACACCACATGCAGGTTCAGGGTCAAAGCTGATCTCGTTTATTGCTACAACATGGTGGGTTTTTAAGGGGCAGTAGAAAGGGATCATGGGAGAGAGGGCACCGGGATCAGGGATTGGTGAGGAAACGTGAACCCCAAGGGAGGAGGGGGCAGTGACAAGGTAGGGACAACAGAGGATTGGCTAAAGCAGCTGGTCCTGGGGGGTTGGTTAATGCAGGAGGCTTCCAGCACCTTTCCAGGGAGGGAAACCTGTTCCTGACCATGGGAGCAGGTCACCGCACAGCCCTCCTCCAACATACACGAACTCTTCAGAGAAGCTGCGCTTTAAGCACGTTTTAGGCACACTTTTCTCCCTGAAAATCACAGGGCATGCTGATAAGGATGACCTGAAATGACTCTGCAAATGCTCGACTGGTGACCACACCAGCTGCAGTCTTTCTTTCTGAGGTATTTGGGGGCTTAGTAGATCAAAACAGCAGGCACACATTTATTGCTGATCAGCAACTACAATGTACAAAACAAAACAAAAAAAAGTCTGATATTCTTACACACAGTAAGGTTGCTGTTTGGCAAATCCTGTGCAGTAAAACCTGTCCATATACTGCTTTATTCAATATGGTAATACAATCCTTTTTACCTGATTTTTTTTTCAGTGCTTCTTCCCCGTGCTCAAACACAGGTGATGCATGCACTTGCAGCTTTTTAGATCCTCTGATAAAATGTCATTTCCCCTCCTGGAGGTATATTCGTCACTATCAATGCCTGCCAGCCACAGGGAGAAGCAGCATTTGAGTGGGTTTTTGTTCTTTTTCGGTTTTTTGGTTGTTTTGGGTTTGGTTTGTTTTTTTTTAAGCAGCTGGAATTTTCTCGTGTTGCTCTGTTGTCACACCACCCAACCTCCTGCTTTAATCCAGAACACGCACTGGCTGCGGGTGGCGCTCCCGCCCCGCCACCAGCTTCGTCGCTCAGCGCCGTGAGAAGAAACTCCTGAGCGGGAACAGCCTCGTCACGGACCACTGGAGTTTCACCGCTGAAATAACAGACTGGAACAAAACAACGTCAGCACAATTACACAGAATAGAGGGGAAAAAAAAATCTCCCAACAGCTGCCGGCTTTCCTCAGGCCCCGCGGTCCCTGTGAACACACTGACTCCATTCTTGCAGAGCATTATTGGCGCTGCCCTGTTGGAGACTGACCGCAGGGTCTCATGTCGTGCAGTGACTCAAATGAGCTCCACAGAAACATCTTCAGCTGCGCAAGTGTAGCAGAAATACATAATCCCTGCCCTGTGACTGCCTGGCACAGTTGCTGGTATAGGTTTGCAAGCTTTGCTTCATGGAATACTCTTGGGAAGGAACTGTGTGCAAAAGGCACGATATGATTGCCCCCATCTCCTATAATTACTCTAATCAGTCAGACCTTTTAGGCAAAAAAAGCACTGTGACAGCACTGTTGATAATATTCCCCAAATTATCCCCATATTTTCCAACTGATTGAGTTTGGTAACCAGCCTTAAGAAAGCAGCCTTAAAACTGACAAATCTCAGCTTGAAAGTCAGAACACCTGATCTTTCTGCCGCCTTATATACATCTGTGCAATCAACTTTTCAACCTGTCTGCAAAATAAATTAAAAAAAAAAAAAATCTATTTGTTCTTTCTAGTTTCACTGTGAACCTAAATCTACCCTCCCCATATTTTGATTTAGGATCAAAGCACCTATATTTTCTGAACAGCAGAGTAGGAAGCAGCTGAAAATAAGGGCTATGGTGTGAGCAGTTCCTCCCTTTACTGCAGTTGTAGTTAGAAATTATGGGCAAGGGATTAGTGGCCTGGGAAACGTGAATGCTTAGTGATGACCCAAGAACCTTCTACAGTGCTCTGGCAGCCAGTGGTCCCCATTGCTATAAATTGTACCTGATGTTATTAAAGGTGTAGATGAGGTGTCCATAAGAAAAAATAAATATAAGAAAAAAAAAATAGCCAAAAGGTTAATTTTGTTAATATGGTGAACAACGGATGTCTAATGTTATAAACATTATAGAAATGAGTATTCACATTTCAGTTAATATATGCTGTGGGTTTACTTTGAAATCAATAGGCCTGTATGAATCAACAGTATGAGTGATTTTTTTAATTAATCTAATTTTTAATATAACTAAAAAGAGCTGATAATCTGATAAGAGCAGAAGAATTTTGCAAGGATTTTGTAATAAGTCCATCAATTGCCTTTTTATTTTTCTTTTAGTGGCTATTCTAAACTAAAGGTTTTATGGAGTGTTCAGTTTGACTGTAGTTAAAATGCTAGTGTATTTCATGTACCTATTTTAGTATCAGAGCAAAGACGTAAGACTACACAGCAGACTACCTTTTTTAATCAAGGGCCTGATTTCCAAATGTGCTGAAAAATTGACGGGAATTAGAACTCCTAATGTGAGCAGATGGAGGTTTGCCACCTTGGAAAAGCAACACCTACAGGTTTAAATATCAGATTCATATGCTGCAAATAATCGCTGGCTAGCTCCATGTGCACATAAATGAATACACACTTTAGAGGCATTTACAAGTGGAAATAACTACAGATTAACCACAGGGGTTGAGGCTTGAAGTCCAACTGTATAACTTTATACCTCATCATTTTTCTCTGCTTTTTTTATTCTGCTTTCTTTTTTTTTTATCCTTTTTTTTTTATCCTTTTTTTTTTTTTTTAAAGAAAGCCAGAAGTGTTTTGGTTACATGCATGAAATTCATCAAGAAAACGGTTTCTCTCAGATTACTGCTTTCTTTTTTTCTCCCTTGCAAACATTACCACTGGCAGCTTTACATTTTTTTCTTTGTAATATTCAAAAATGCAAACTTGCCTGAAGCATGATACCTACAAGGCCTCAGCAGAAAGACACCATCTCCAGTAGAAATCAACATCTTCCCCAGTAGATCCTGGAGTCATTGCACCAGTCATGTCAGAGGCCTCCAGACAGACAGACCTTCTGACTGCAGATGTAGCTCTGCAGCTCTCAGGTTGCCGGGAGGACATGATGCTGCTCCATGAAGCTGGATCTGACGGTCATCCCTTCTGCAGAAGGTGATGACAACAGCCCTGGGACAGCTATTCTCTGTTTATCTTTAAAAGGGAATATTGAAATGCTACTCAGATCTGACCATTGTAGGGGGTTAAAGTGGAGACTGGCATCCGTATGGCTCCTGGATGGTCCTTATCCAGCTGGCTTTCTCCCCTGGTCACCTTGCTGCAGGAGCGCTGTCACATCAGAGGATCATGTACATCTGCAGCCCCAGTCACTTCTGCTTAACCCTAACCCTTTGATATCCCCAGGGGCATATGTAGCCAGTGGAAAATGAAGATTAACAGTAGATTATCCTTGTCTAAATAAAGTCACATTGCCACTGAGTGCTGCTGTTCTGGAAATGCTGGAACTTCAGTGCCAACTGGAGTCAAAGGCAGCCACAACTGGTATGACTGATGTATTTTTCTCAACCTCTTTAGTGGCAGAGTGCAGGCCACAATTCCCTTTGACTTGGAGAGGTCCCCAGTGCACTCGGAATTGGCTGCCGCAGGGGTGGGAACACAGCCCTACCATCCGCCATGGACCAATCAAGACTGCACTGGAATAGGGTGAAGCTCCAGAATACCTGCAGTGCATCGACAATATCATCGTGTGAGGCAATACAGCAGCAGAAGTTTTTGAGAAAGGGAGTAGTCCAAATCCTTCTGAAAGCCGGCTTTGCCATAAAAGGGAGGGCTGCCTCTCCCTGCCACACTTCAAGCACGGATGTACTGCCACGAGTGGGAGCCTGTGGGTTGGTCTGCTTTGGCATGCATCTGATGTGCCGACAGCTCATGCCCCACCACTCCCCCGCATCTTCTTTTCCCACTCAGTGGCTATTCCCTTTTCAGAGTTGCTAATGGCAGGGAACTCCCAGTCTACAAAAATGGGTGCTGCTCTTCATGGCAAGAGCTGAACAAGTCCCATGCAAAATTTGAAATTTTGTCCACTGTTAACACTCTCAAAATAACCTGTAATGTGAGGAGAGGCCCATTGGGCTGGGAGCCTACTGAACCACACAGCTTGCAATTGCCCACAAACGCCCCTCAGCAGCAACTGTCTTCACTGATCTTGTAGCTAAAGTGTTGGGTGTTGCCCAATATGACATACTGGAACAGAAACCCATGCCCTGGCAGCGCACTGACATCTCCCAGAGGTTCTTCTACTGGTAGAGCAGAATTGTGTCTGTGCAGATCAGCTAGCAGCCTCCTGAAACACCAGCTGGAGTTCTTGACTGTCTGATATTGGGGATGAGTAGGTGGTAACATCCCATGTCACCTACTGGGTGCCATGGTGTGGCTATGGCCACATCTTTGAATTATTCTGTGCCTCAGGTCCAAAGTCCAGCCTTACCAGGCAGCACCAAATCAAGGAACAGGATAAAAAAAGAAAGACAGAAAGACAAAGACCGAAAGACCGAAAGACAGAAAGATCGAAAGACAGAAAGACAGAAGCCCTCCAACCATCAGGGTTATTTTGGCCAGCTCCAATCAGACTCAGTGCCTGCTTAGCACCTTTTGGGAAGACTGGAGGAGCATATGACCCCCAGCACAGCAACAGGAAAAGCCCCCGGCACTCTGCAACCACTGCAGGCACTGTCAACGTCCCTGTCCCTGGCATCCCCATCAAGGGACCAGTTCACCACCTTCCCACTCAACCTTTTGCTGCAACTCTCCTTTGGCTGTTTATGATGGAAACAAACCCAGCAACAAACTCACCTGACCCCTCACCTCCAGCACATCCTCAGCTGCAGATGACAGCAGCTTGAGTGTTCTGATCTGTATAGGGTTAAAGGAGACCATAAAGGCTCCTTGGACCAGCCCGTGGGTAAGGGATGGGTTTGGTCACACAGCTTGAGCCCAAGGGTGTCAGAGCTACAACATTGTGTTGCTGCAGGTCTGGTGCTTCCAGCAAAGGAGGGAGATGCAGAGAACTCATTTTACCAAGCTTAAAAACACAGAGTGGGTGAGAGAAGGATCCTGTCCTGTGTTTTTAGATTTACCTTTTCCTATGCATAGCTTATATCGCACATGAACAGTGGTAAAGCCACTCATGTCAGCATGGCTAACCTTTAAAAACAAGCAAAAGACAACCACCAAACCACAATCAGGAACCTAGCATTTTGGCTCCTTCAGAGCATTAGCAAGGCCTGAATAAGACAGCTGAATTAAGGCACGACCTTGCTCTGTCCGCATACAAGCCATCAGGAAACCAAGCCATCCTCCACTCAAGCCATCTCACTTTTTGGGCATCTCAGTGTGTGGGCAGGATCTCCTGCTGGCCTGCAAGGTACCACAGAACCATGTCTTTGTGCTGAGCTACCTAGTTCTGCTAAAATACAACTTAGCACAAAGCAGATTCTTAGCATATTCAGATTTTATCCTGGTTTTCTATCAGGAAAAATCTAGTAGGTTTTCTGCCAGGGTTCAAGGGACTAGTCAAAGATAAGGATGACCTGACTGCAGGATTAAGGGAAAATGATTTCTCAGTTTGACAACCCACTTGTGTTCTCCAGTTTCAGCTAGCTTGTCACCAAAATGCCTTCCTGGGGTTGGGGGGCAGCACTGGCTGGTGGTGCAAAGGGCAGGACCTCCTCTATTGATCCAGTTTGAAATCATTAACTTACACAGCACAGGCAGAGGCACACAAGTACCCAAACCCTGCCATCTCTGTGCCATGCTCTTACATCTCCCTTGCAGTCCGTGGCCAGGCTCAGGTATCACTCCTTGTTCCCTGTCCTCACCATAAATTGCCTACACGTTGCCTACAAAACTTCTAAGGGGAGCAACCCCAAACTGCCCCTTATCTGAGCACTGACAGCCCCTGCCACCCTGCAGCCCCCCAAGGCTGTGTCCTGTGGTAGTGGTGCACCCTGCTCTTTGCTGCTTAACTGGTAACTGCACAGCTCGGAAACCCAAATTTCCACTGCCTAAGATGTCACAGGGTGGGAAGGGGGCATTACTTATGAGAAAACATTGTAACAAAGACTAAAGCTCACTTTTTAGGCTTCTAGGAGTATCCCAAACTGTTCAAAGCTGCAGCAGCTGCATACACAACTATCTCCTTAAATTCATCAGATGTTTACCTTAATCCCTTAGGAACTGTTCTGTGCTAGTAGGACGTAAGAATTACCAAGCCCCAGAAGGTAGCTTAGCATCCAGCTCAGGTTTTCTAAAACGGCCAGGCTGGCAGAGAGATGAAATGTCATTCTTGCAGGTTATCCTGGGCTCCACAGCTCTCAACACATTTTCAATATTTGTATATACAGTACTGCAGCCACAGGGATGATGTGTGACAAATTTTTATAAATCTACTACTAATTCCCCAAGCAAGACCGCACCAGAGATCCTTTTGGAATGCAGAAGATATTGCCACCTCATTACCTCTGAAACTCAAATTTAGATTCCTCGGCTTCCATGAAGTTGCATCCCTTCTCATGTGGCAGGGAATGCTGCCTTTCATGCCCATTGGGCCCATCCTCCAAAATCACCAACAGCTTCAGCAGGCAACTCCCACCTTGTGCCCTGCTCTCACTGAAATGAAAACAGTACATTGAAAAGGAAGAAGAATGTATTTCTGGAGCCACTGTCCCTGTCTGCAGCCAGGTCTGCATGTGCACACACCTGCCATCTCTGCACTGGCTCCCCCACACCCACCTGGCCTGGCTGGAGGTCTTCAGGAGTTCTGCCAATGATGCTTGCGCTGCTCCTGGTAACAAATGGCTTCCACAGCCATTAATAAGTGGAAGATAGAAGCTGCAGGTTCCTTAATAAAGTTTATTTAATCATAACTATGCTTAGGAAAATACACTTGTAAAGGTTAATATAATGCAATTTAGTTTATACTACATTTTGGACAAAAGACTTCTTATACATGATTTAAGCAAAAACAGGATGTATGATCTGGCTCGTTTTACATCTATTACAAACGTAGAAAAGACTGTCATGCACTACAGTAGAGAGCATGAAAAAAAAAATTACCTTTGGTTTAATTCAGAGAATACAAGTATTGCACTGTAAAAGCATCAAACATGGTGCAACTAAACATCATAAACATGTTTCCATGCCAGCTTACAAAACTTTGTTAGCTAGTGTATTTTTAGAGGGGAAAAAAATTTATGTACACATAAAACAATTCCATTAGCTATTTGGATTCTGTTAATATCGTATGCACGCCACTTATCTACACAACTGACATTCAAGAAAACTCTTGAATTTGATTTAATACCTTTCAGCTACATTAAATCTGTTGAAATCAATGACATTATCATATCTTAACTGGCCTGTCAGCTGTTAAACATTCTTCTTCTTTAAATGACTGAAGTTCCAGCCTAGATCATCAAAATCCAGAAATAGCAATTACAATACCGTGGATTATAAGTGCCTGGCTACCCATTTCTTGACTGTTTTCCAGGGTATAGATTGGTACAGCGAAAGCTCAGAACACCACATTATTCAACTGAGGGCTGGCAGTGTAGGGGTATCAGTGTGCTAATCCTTCCAACCATGTATTGGAGGTTAAACACTCATGGAGATACTATTGCCAAAAAACACAAAAACTCTAGCATTGGCAAAACCAACACAAAATAATTTAAGAATATTGAAAAAGACCAAGAAAAAAACAAAAAAGGCATTGTTTAAAGGGAGATACAGCAATGTACACCACATATATGGTGGGCTACCTGACCTACACTCCCTCTCAAATACTCAGTATTAGCAGTGCTTAGCATTTTAGATACACATAATGCATTACATCCTTGCCTCTTTACTGTAACATAATCCCAAACCTTGCAGAGAATTCCAACACAGTTCTGCACCAACATTAGCTATTTCAGGACATTGTTGATGGGTCTCAGACATAAAGAATCAACTTTTCTTCTTAATATGTTAATAATAATTTATTTTCAGTTTGTCATCTTGTGGTAAGAAACACTGCCAAAGAGGAGCCGACTGTTGTCTTCAAAGAGTTCTTGTCTGATCAAGCACTGAAACCTTGACCACTTCACAGAAATGTGCAGCACAGTATTTCAGAGAACTACCTTTGTTCTTATCTCACAGAGAGAGATTTAGAGTCAGTCAACAGCAAAATTTTCATTTAAAAAGAAAGCAGAAAAAAAAATTATCAGGCCAGTCCACACGTTTATCTGAACATAGCTCAAGTCCTTGACGTCTCTCACAAGATGGCAGAGGCTCTTCACAAGGATATGAAGGGAGCTATAAAACCTCTACACAGTACTGGAATTCCCGGTATCTACTCACATCGCTCACAAATGGTGGCAACATTTATATATAAAGAAACACTACTATGAAGAAAAAAATACATCTAAGGCTATTACAACTGGTAGTTTAGGAAAAAAATTCAACTAGGTTTATTTTCTTAATGTTTAACATAAATATAGTTGCAACTTGATCTTGAGTTGACAATGATTGTCGCAGCCACGGTAAGGATTGAACACTATCTATGCAAACAAAAACTCACTATACATTATACAAGTTATTTCTGCCATGAGGGATGCCTTCCCTCTCAAATCTTTGGCCTCCTATTACCAATCTCTCCCAAAAGCAGAAGCAATGTAGCATTGTTGCTCTCTATTCATTCAAGGCAGTGAGTTTCTTTGGAGGGGAAGATGCTGCGGGAACACTCAGTGAAGAATGGGGTTTATGTCAGAACTTAAACACCGAGAGTTATTTGCTACAAAGTGCTCTGACAAATGCTGTCTGAGCTCTTCGACTCCACTCTCCAAATAACACCCACCTCCAAATTTGCTTTTTTGGAGCTGACAGTGAGAGAAGCTGCCCAACTGCTCCCACAGGAAAGGCAGCTAATGACCATCAGAAGAGTGCACAGATGAGACCCGGAGGGTTTTGCTTCTTCCCTGCTGGTTTGGATTTTGTTTACACTTTACCATGAGTTGGCTACAAGCAGCAAGTATGCAATCTCTCTTGTGTATGTGTGTGCTAGAAATGAAATCTGTTTAGATTTAAAAACTCCCAGTACAATATGTAGACCTGAGATGACAAGCTGATCACTTACACATTTCTCCATGCATGGAAGCAGGAGGATAATTTTATTAAATGCAACTTGAATGAATAAGGAGCAGAAATCCCTAGTTTTTTAATGCCAGGTTTGTTGCTTACCAGTTGATTTATCTGTATTTGTTTGATGGGGTTTTTCTGTGTATGAGATGTTAGATTATATTACTGCTACAATTTTGGTTGTTTTAAGCTCATGATGTTTGTCTGCTGTCCACCATAGAAATGAATAGGGAAGGGGGAAAAAAATAATCATCTGGACTTGCAGAATGTGCAAACTGTTTCCACCAAGAGTGACTATTTTCCTGTCCAAATTATTAATCAGAATGTATTTCTCTGTATGTGTATTCAAAATATCAGAGGTGGCATTTTCATGAAAGAATAAATCCCATAAAAAAGTGTTTTGAAATTGCATTTCCTTCTGCTCAAGGACTATACAATTTTAAAGCCAGTTAAAAATATATAGCCAAGCAGATCATAATTTCAGCAACTTCATGCACAGCTAATCACAACCCAGGAAAATAAGAAAAATCTGCAGTAAGAAGCATCACAGAAAATTGTCCCATGGTAAGCAACAAGTCTGAATGTTTCCAAATAAAAAAAACTTACACACAAACCAAACATGCATATATAAAGTGTACATGTTCTGCACAAGCACTATTCCTAAAGGATTAAACTGCATAGGTAAAAATCAAAAACAATGTGCAACATTTTTAAGCCCTTAAAGCACAATCAAAAAAAAAAAAAAAAAAGGCAGAAAGTAAAAATAACAAACTTGCTCCCCCACAACAAAGCCAATTACGCATCAGTGATTTAGATATTTATCAAGACAGAGGTTCTCCAATCAAAAGTTGGAAGGACTACTCTCAAATTTTGGCTCATCATTCATGCTTAGGGGATCTGAAATGTACGTTCATAATTGTAATTAGCTTAAACAGTTATGTTCATCACTAGCCAACTTTGATTTCTTTTACAAAGTGCTCTTTATGTAATAGAAGCTATATTCCTGGTAGAAGAACCATCAAGTAGTTTAACACTTTGAACATCAAGACACATCAAAAAGAGCTAAAAAAAATGGGGAAGGGAAGAGGGGACAGAGAGTTGGCTGCTAGAACAAAAGAAAAACTAATGCCAGTGGCTCTATAAACATCCAACTTGTGTATTGCTAGCTCCAGTCTTGTTCCTAAAACTCAGTTTATAAAAGAACTGCATATGCTAATAGACTAGAAGCTTACACTGAATTTACAGGACACAACCTCATACACCCTACCTGCCTTCTCTAATTAAGAGATCCAATAGTTAATGAGTTCACCATTACACACAAAGTTTTCAAAAATATTTTCAACTTAAAAAAAAAAAGGAAGAAACCGATGCAGATACCAAAGGAAACCGTGCTTAAAAAAAAAAAAATCTACAATATCTGTACATAAGCTGTGTAAGATCTTACAAAAGAAGGTTCTCCAAACAAACGCTACTTTTATTCCTGCCCTTTTGCTGCCTTCTCAAGATAATACACATTAACTAGGTGGCGGTTGAGGTGCTTGCTGTATTCACCTTCCTTTTTAAATGAGCGGTCACAAAAAATGCACACATAGTTCTCCCTGACCACTGTGGTGTCTGGAGCTCCCTGTGATGTCTTTGGACTTGTTTCCTCTTGAACAGAACGAGCACCATTTAACCCCGAGTCATCGCTTCCTTCTGATATGTTGTCACTTATGTCGCTGCCTTCATGGCTGTGGATGCCCTCATCCTCATCCATTTCCTGAGATTCATTCACTGCCGTGTTATCCCGAGATAAGGCCAGAGCTACTTTAGGGCTCTGTGTACACCCTTCTGGGGGCACAGGTGCTGGCACAGCATCTCCTGTTGGCTCTGTCGCTGGCAGGCACGTCTTGGTCAGGTCCATCGGGTCTGAGTTGCTCACAGTTTCTGCCACAACAGTTTCCTCTGGCTCCTTCTCAGGTGCCAGATCTGGTACCACATCCATGAGCACGTCCAAGCTTTTTTCAGAAGACACTGCATGGGAAGATTCCTCAGAGCAAGTGTCTTCCCCTCTGTCCACCTGTGTCTCCTCCTCTTTTGCACCAGTAGTGTCTTCGCTCTCTCCTGCTGTAGCAGGCATTTCTTGGTCCTCTACCTCACCTTCTGTGTTTGCATCCTGAGCTGGCAGACAAAGCTGCTCCTGATCTTGGACGCAGTCTCCTTTGGGATCAGTGTTCTCCCCCTTGAGAGCATGACCACCATTGTTGTTTAATGCCGCTGTGTCAGTGGGATCTTGCTCCTTCTGGTTACTGCCCTCAGTGTCCGGCTTCACACATCCACCTTCTTCTGTGATCAGATGCTCACCTGGCATCTCCTTTTCCTCGATCTTTTCCTGATCGACTTTACTGCTTTTTTTACCATGCTTAGTTTTCAGAGCTTTCTTTTTTCTATTTTTCTTGAGGCAAAAAGTTTGCTTTTTAGGCTCTTCCTCTGGTACAACATCACTTTTTTGAGCTTCCTGGCAGTCTCTGGGTTTAGCTTCCACTTTCTTTTTCTTTTTTGTTACTACTGAGGTATCATTTGCAGGCTCTTGCTTTGAGGAAGTTGCTTCAGTCTCTGCCTTTCTTTTGACCTTCTTTGTTTTACATGTTTTCTCAGTACTTTTCTCAGATTTAATATCCATCTCCTTGTTTTCTGAAGCTGATTTCCGACTTCTGGTTGTAACCTGACCTGCAGAAACATTGCTTGTTGATTTCTTTTCCTTTGCCAAATTATCTTTTTTCTCCACCTTCACAATTTTCTCAGTTTTCTTTGCAGCTGCATCCCCTTTTGTTGGTTCCTTCTCCACTTTGTCATTAGCGCTCTCAGAAAAGTCAGCTTCACTCTTTTTAGTCCGTAGCTTCACCTTTGAAACATCCATGGTGATGTCAGCACAATCGGGATGCCTGGATTTGATGTGATACTGCAGGTTACATTTTTTAGACGCTGCATAATCACAAACAGGACAGAGGAACTGGCGCGGATTGACGTGGAGCTCAACGTGCTTTTTGAAATTGCTGCGGTCAGCCGTTTTGTAGTTACAGTGCGGGCAAATCAGAGGCTTTGGCCCATTGTGGACTTGCCTTGCATGACGAGTTACTTCATGCTGGTTTGAGGCCACATAGCTGCACTGATCACATTTGAATGGCTTCTCACCTAAGGAAGGAAGGACGGAAGGGAATGATGGTGATTATTACGTATGGGGGTTGGGGAGCATTCACTTCCCACTGATACAGATAAAGAAATATGAAACTCAAATAGGATTAAAAAAAATTATCCATGCGCCTTTAAAATTAAGCAAAATCAACATAAGAAATCCACAAGTCACAAACACATTCACAGGACACTAAGAACAAAATACAAGAAAAGAAAGAAGGGGTGAGGGTTGGGAGGAAGGGGATCCAAAACCAAACAAGCAGTAACAACGTCACAGGTTCTGGCTAGGCATACATACCGGCAGAGATCTCTCTACAGTAATATTAGCAAATGGAATCCATACCCAACTGGTCCATTGAATGCATTGTAGAAAAATGGAAATGTAACATTTGATGAATAGCAGTTTCACACAAACGTTTCAAAAAAGTCCAACTTTACACAAATTTAGCATATTTCATGTTTGCATTGAAAAGGAAATGAGGGAAAAGAAGCTAGCAAAAACCTAAGCACATGGAAGGGGTGCTCAGATAATCTTTACCTCTGAAAAAGTTCAGTTCACTGTTCCGATGTCTCAAACACATGATCCATTGGCTGCAGGCTACTCTTGGCAAGCCAACCAAATGCAGGCCAAAGCCATCATCTTACTACTGAAATCTGCATTTACAGTTGTGCACCAATTTTTGTAGAAGTGTTCTGCTTAGTGCATGCTGCTGCAGCAGAAGTGGCTTTCCACTTGCACATCAAAGCAAATAGGAAAAACACTTCCAGTGCAACCACTCAAGTCCAGAAATAGTCTGAGAGCATGTGTGAATTCAGCTGAGGAATTTGGGATGCTCCTGAGCTCCAAATCAGCATCTCAAAACTGCCTCGCAGAACTCATGCCTGCACTTCTTCAATAAGTCAAAAATCCACTCCAGTCCTTTCTGCTCATGGTACAATAGCGCTTCTCCCAACCCTTCAACCTACTGCCTTGGCACTGCCCATACTCAAGCTGGTCCTCCAGAGCATGACTCAGGAGACCAGACAGCCTGCAGTGAAGATGTGCTGCCTGTCCGTGTGTAAACCACATGGCTGATCTGCAACACCCTCAAAAACTCTAGAAAAGGCTGTGCTGCCTCCTTGGCAGGAAGAATGGGGACACTTGTTTCAGAGTCCAGATCACTTCATGTCTGCCTGCAGCATCTCTTTATTATTTAAATATGAGCTAGTTTCTTTCCCTCCCTTCCCATTTTACATCCTTCCTTTTTCCCCTCACTTCCTGGTGACATTTTCCACAAGTTTAAGCTTGATGTGCTTGTTGCTCATCCTGTATCCAAGTATGGAGCCTTACCACCTACACTTCAAGGCACAGTTCTGTGTTACATGCAGTGAGGACAAGAACAACCTGTCTCTTATATACACATGAACAAGCTCTTCTAAGCACACAGAGTGCTCAGAGGTAGCTGCAACAAGGTAACTCAAAGACAGTGTTGGAAGACTTTGTCCATCACCCCTAAATCCAGGGAGTTTATTGCGTAAGTGAAAAGGACATGTACCAACATGGTTAAAAAAACAGCTGTGAATTAGGCTCTAACCCACTGTCATTCGCTGTCTGAGACAGAAGAAAGCTATGGCACCAGTTGGCCTTAAAAGGTCAGCCTGTGAACTGCAGGAGTCCAGAAATTGCCACAGAAAAGGTTCAGCTGCCTGGGCAATGCAGCAAAACATGCAACAGAATTTAGAAGAGCTAGTAATACAACATCTCTGATAGCAAAAGTCATGCCCTCCCTCCCAGACCTTTTGAGGCAAGGGTCACAGGCAGATCCCACTCCTTATCTCCTTCAGATTTGAGACTTCCTTGCACAGAACAAGGGGAGAGTAATACGTTCATGAAATGGTTTCCAGGTTCAGTATTGACCAAACTGTTTGCAAATTTGGTTTAGCTGAAGCAGAGTTTCAGCCAAAAATGCTTTTTGTTTCTGGAAGCAGAATACTGCATTCACAAAATTCTCAAACTAAAACACTGACCTGTCATTTAAAGTTGACTATTTTTAATGGCTCCAAGCCCCCCACTCCACTACAGTTAAAATTGCCTACATCCTGGTTTCAATTAAAAGCCACATCTACTGAAATTGAAACAATTACTGTTCAGGAGATCTTCACTCCTGTTTGCTAGCATTAGGAATTCACCTAGGTCTGGTCAATTCACATTTCAGCAAACCAAAAGCACAGGCTGAGATCTACCTGAACTCCCCTGCAAGAGTCATAAAGAACAACTGTGCTTGTGTCTATGGTGTTGTAACTCACAAAAATGCTGCAAGAAAACTAGAACAGATGTTTGTAACATCACCAGTAATGGGAAATAAAGGCTAGTGAAAACTGCTAATTTGGCTTTTAATGCCAAAAAATTGAGTCACTTGTGAACAACCTCTGAGTTTGCTTTTTATCCTCTGTGTCTCCTTGACATAAGCAGACACTAATTTACATCACTCTCAGAACCCCTGCATGAGATGAAATCCCAGACATCACAGAGAAGACTCTCAGCTACTCAAAGTTTTCCCAGCTTCACTGATTTGAACTCAGCTATGGCAGCAGACAGAAGACAAGAATTTGTTCCTATATCATCACAACGCTGTATTTATTGCTAGATTACTAGGACTACTAGAGCAGCCCTAAGAACCTCAGAATACATCTTGGAAAGTAAAAGATATATTCACGTTATCACTTTATTACTGACTTAGCATTTCCTTAGCAAGTAGAAACAACCTTCCCCATTAAAAGAGGAGCTAAAACTCAGGCCGTACTGAATGAGATGGCATCTCACACAGAACTGGGCAGCCTGCTCTAGGCGAACCAGGTGACCTCCAGAGGTCCTTTCCAACTTCAACCATGCTGTGATACTGTGAACCACCCCCTTTTCCTCAGTCCTGCTGCTGCCACGCCTTACCAACCTGAGTGGGTGCGCATGTGCCTGGTTAAATGGGTCTTCTGAGAGCTGGAGTAGGGACACATAGCACACTGATAGGGTCGTTCTCCTGCAAAAACAAATGGCAAATTAGTTACTGAAGCACAGCAGATTCCCAAACTTGGTTACCAAGCCACACAGGTGAGGCTGTCACAGACCCTCAAGTTGTATTTGAGGGCACATTATCTCTCAGCAAAGGGACACAGCGAGAAATATATGCCCCAGCTGGACCGGCACAATACGTCATGCCCTATGAACAAGGATAATAAAAGGGCAGAATATGAGAGAGGCACATCCTAATGTCCACCTGGGGTCGACAGTGACCTTGGGCAAAAGGTGATGAGGGCAGACACCTTTAAGAATCCTTAAGCCACCAGATCTGACTTTCCTACAGCATTTTCTCCCAGCACTCAGAAGATGCACAAAAGATACAGATCCTGAAAGAAACCAGCTACGTTCTTGCTTCACATAACACCTTACCTGAAACCTCAGTGTTTAATTAATCCGTTCAGCATGGACGCGCATTCCCCAGAACACATGCACAGGTACAGACCAGGTCTCCACTTTCAAAGTTTTACTGGCAGAATGAAACTAGCTTGCAGCATGGAAGACCATGATGCCCTGCTCAGTTTTGCTGCTGGCAAAAGCTACCAAAAGTGTAGCAGCAACATTTATTTTGAAGGCTCAAAACCATCTGCCCGAAGAGTTATTGGTTTTGGAGAACTAATGGAAACTAACCTGTCATAAATTATATCTCCACAAGAGAGAATTTGCTTGTAATTGTAACTAAAAATTATATCAGTACAATGATACTTGAAAATCCTTTTCAAGTGAAGACAAGCTCCAAACAAAGGCAGACAGTTCTAGAATTAACACCTGTTAAGCAGGTCCAGATAACTAACAGGGCTGTTTGCCCCAAACTGCTAGTACAGCCCAGAGATCTAGGCAGCCTTATCTCCACCAGAAGATGTAAAAACACTTTCCAGTCTCAGGTGGACACTCTCAACAAAAAGAGAGGAGGGAAGCTGAAAAGGGAAAAGGAAGTTACTTGGTTGTAATATTTATTCAAGTCATAGTCAGAATTACACTACAGCATTTTGCTAAATTTGCTATATATGAAGCACACAACCCAGGTGCTCTACCAACCATGGAGACCTGGATGTCAGCAAAAGCCCTGCACACAAACTGTGTGTTCACTTACAGAGGTACAGCTCTATCTGCAGCAGCAAAGACCTGCATCTGCCAGTATGTGATGTGAGGCTCCACTGCTGGCATGTGCCAAAGCAGCAGTAGAAGAGGTCTTTGTAATGCAGATTAATCCCACATTTCTTCTCCCATCAAACATTTAGACTATCATTCTTGATTAAATCAGCAGTTTAAAGCTAAATTCACCCTAACAACAACTCCCCTCCCTTTCCAATTAAAACAAGGTAGGATACTGGTGCAATACACACAATAAGATTAAGTCATGTATAAGGGAGGGGTAGTCCTTTTGTTATAAAGAAATGCTTTAAATGCATTGTTTAAAATGACTCCTTACAATTAGAAAATATGAGGCTAAAGGTCCTGGAATATTCAGTCATGTCTTCTTCCCATTACCTGAAATTTCACTTCTGTAAAGTTACCTACAACATTAGGAACGCGAGAAAGGCTTTTATTTCCATACCCTTTTTCACATAAGGCACAGCAACAAAACATACTAGATTTAAGTACAATGAACACAACTAATTTAAAATCTGTTATTCCCACTTGAGAATTAAAAGCATGGCTACACTGTAAAGGCTGTTTTATAAAATGGTATTCCCCAAAGGATTCGTATTGTAATTTTACAAGCTCATTCATTACATGCAAACAAGACATCAAAAAAACTCTCCAGAAGACACCTACAGAATAAGCCCCAAACTAGCAAAAGTTTAAGCATGCACTTAACTTTATGCAAATGAACAGGCAGACTGACATCAGTGAGCAAGTTAAGACTATCTTGTTGATGAAACTATCCAATCTGACCATTCAGGAGACTCTCCGGCAGACACAATCCCAAGGCCAGACTGCTGGGACCGAAGGCCCTTCACAGCAGACAGCTCCAGTGAGCCTACCAGTGCCCCATTTGGCTCCCCACACACCCCACTCTCATAGTCAAACCAGGTTTCTTTACTGGTCTGACCCCAGGTTTCCCACAGGACAGTCTCAAGATGTCTCTGCAGTAACACAGCAACAGTCCAAGTTGGTGCCTCCAAGGAGGCCCCCAACAATTGAATCTCTACCCGCGTGCAAGTCGCGCTTTTTCTCCCGGGTCTTCTGCTCCTGTTGGGTCCTTCCGTGCCCATCCACCTTGGTGGAATCACCCGTCTTCGTCTTCTTTGTTATCCAAAAGGTTGGCAGTTCATGGCTCCTGCTGTGTCTCTCAGTGTCTATTCACCTGGTTGGCCTCCCCAGTAAAGGGGTGGCTCTGTGAGCTCCCACCCTGAGCTCAACCTGCATCTCAAACTGCAGCTTGCAAACCGAGCTACCTGCTCCAAATGTATTCCTCCACCATCTCTTTGTAAAGCGTTTTTTACAATGCCATTAGAACTTCTATCTGCTTGAAACAAAACTGCTTCCATCAAACTTCCAACACTGTGGCAAGCAAGACAGATCCCCTATGACAACTGAAATGTAAAAAAACCCACAAGAAAAAAAAAGAAAAAGGTCCTAAGCTAGATGCAGAACACTGTGACTGCCTGAAGAATGTCTTACTCATAGAGCCCTTCAGATTACTTTCAATGAAGTTTTCTAGAAATTGCTTCTAACAAGTAAAGCAGGAGAAAAAGGAAGAGAACAATGCTGCACTGTCTTGCACACAGCACAGCTCTGGGATCAGCAGCAGGTAAATCAAGTCAAAACTTGGTCTAAAAGGTCTAACAAGCACAAACGAGCCCAGGTAGGTCTAACCCTGACACAAAGAGTCCTTTCTGCCCAAACAGCAGTGGGATTGCCCAGAACACCTCCACCACCCACTCCTGGGCAGCAGACAGGCTCTTCCAGATGTAGCTTTCCCAGGTGACAAGCTTATGACCATCTGTAGAGTCCTTGAAACACCCCTTTGCCCAAGGTCCCCCACATTTGTCAGCAGCCTGCCACACCAGCACTGCCACAAGCTGCAAGCTGTCTTTCAGTACAGGGCGGGTTCATGGACACCTGCTTTTCAACACAGATGCAAGCAACAGGCAAGCAGATAACCTCTGCCTGCCTTCCCGTGGTCCCCAAACATGCAGAGGATAGGTATTTTTCCCAACCACTGAAGGTACTAGCATACAGTGCCCCCCCCGCCCCTTTTCCTGCCCCTGGCCATGTGCTCTGGCATTTCCATGTGTCCCTATCAAGTAGATTTAGTTCACTAACCAGCAGAAAAACCTGGGAAAGAGAAAGGGAGTATTGCTGCCATTTTAGTGACATGAATCAACCAGTCCCAGGACACTGGGAGAAAACCGAAACTGCCTTTCTGCAGCAGCAAAGGCAGAGCATTTGATCCTGTGAAACTCCACTCTGTACAGTCAGTGTTTCAGAAAACTGTATGGCTCTAGCACAGCAGAAGCCAATTATCTGCAAGAAGGCATTTCCCCCCATAGAAAAGAAATCTGGTGAAGTACAAAAAATAGGAGAGAAAGATAAGTATTAATCCAAAATTATTTAACTTCTTAGCAATCAGGAAACCAAAGAAACAAGCAATTCCAACTCTCTTCTTTAACATTCTGAACCCATAAAATAGGAAGAAAATTATGCACTTATCCCACTCATTTTTTCCCAATAAATATTTTTCTTAAGTTTTAAATGAAAACTATAATCCAAAGCTATTTTAGTATCATTCAGACAGTTTTTATAAAATTCAGTATTGTTATGTGAACAGTCTGTAAATACTTTTGCCTATAAAATATCTGCATGCATTTTTTCAGGTTTTTGGGGGCAAGGGTTTGGGGTTTTTTTGGGCACTGTGGTTTTGTTTGTGTTTTTTTAAGGCAACTTATTACACATTAATATCAGCAAAAACTTTTAGCTTGGTGTATAAATATACCTGCCATGAGCTTATTCATTCTTCTAATACTCTTCCTTCAGTTTTAACACTCTCCCCCACAAAATCAATGTTACTGGGAAGAGGGCACATTGCTAAATCATTCTACTAATATATTTGAAAGCTTTTTAACAAGTGAGAACTGTCTGAAAGACTTTAACTATGTAGTTATGAAGTAGCAAAAACCCTCTACCAGGGTAGCTCATTTCAGCTTAATTAAAATAATAAAAAGATATGGCAAACCAAAAAAACAACAGAAACCTTGACTGCATCCCTGTTTTTAAAGGAGAAACAAGGAACTGGATTTTTAAAAAAATTTAATACAGTTCACTGGTAAATTGGTCAAATGCAGTGATAACAGAGCACTTCCTCAGCAAACATGCTTTCATGTTCCTGTAAAACTCAACATGTTAATTACTGTAAAAGCCAACAAATGCTTTCCGAGATCAGAAAGGGGGACCTAAAGTCATGTAAAAACACAAGCAGGGATGAATTTAAAGTTGAGACAAATGTAAACCAGACAGGAACGCAGCATTGGCTCACATGTGGCCATGAGTTCCCCACATGATTCATTTAGGTTTCTTTCTTATTATTTAGCCATTTTTACCTGATCTCTTTCCTATTACCTCCTACAATATACACAAAGAAAATGAACTGGAGAATAAACAAACCACACCATTTTGCTAATACCTCTCACCATAATCTTTGTTTACTTGTTTAGGAAAAAAAGTTTATACAGGACTGATTTTTAGCTGATGGTATCCTCTGAACAATATCACGCGACTATTGTTAAGAGAATAATATGTCTTAAAGTACTAATAAACCCAGCAAACCCTCCCAGCCCCGACAAAGCAGATACTAGAGTGAGATGAGGGAACACAACTTCTGCACACTTAAGCTCAAGCCCAGCCCCAAGGCCTCTGGAGTGTTCACTCCTTCCAGACAGCTGCAGGCAACTAAATCGAAGCCTCCAAACCATTCATGTCACTGCTGTAACAAAACATGATTTTAAAGGAGAAATTCCCCAGTGTTTTGCTCAGCCAGCACAAACTACAATAAAGGGGATCCAAGTCAGGTCAGCACGATCGAGGATGGCTAGCTAGTCTGCCCTCTCTTCAGAAAAGGCTTGACATGGTGGAAATAAAAGCTTCTAAGAAGCTGCAAGGAAGGTCTGAACTGTTCTCCCACTTCCACAAAATGGATCAGGAAGCAAAGCATCTCATGGCCCAAAGAGGTCAGATGGCCACGATCTCCCCTCCTAGAAAGGAGCTGGACTTCAGGACTCCCCATGTGAGAGGCTGGTGAGGCTCTCTGATGAAAAGCAAGGTATTTATAGGTCACCTGCAGTCCCAGCTCACAGGACAGCAACAACAAAGAAGCTCCTCTGATTCCACTTGGTATAAACCAGAGAAAAAGGGAGCATCACTCTGTTCCTTCCAATTCCAAATCAAAATTAGGTAAGTCAGGAAATCAGTCCAAAGACTCCCTCGCAGGCTTCCTACAGGAAAACAGAAGTATGTGTGATGCAGACCCTAGAAAAAATTAAGCCCCTGTACATTAATATGAATTAATTCACTACTCTTCTGACTCTGTAGATGCCAGAGAGCTCTTCTGCATGTGTGTATCAGATCTTTCTTCTCTGTAATTACACAATAGTCAAGTTCCAGCTCAGTCTGAAAGTACCATTTGCAAAACTACCTGTGGGATTTAGGCACCTTCTGTCAACCAGCTTGTTTTGGTTTTAGAGTACATCCGTTTTTGGTGTTGTAGACCCTGCCAATCATCACAGGCACACTTTGTCATGCCCTCTTCAAAAAACTCGCTCATAATTACTAAACAGAATGCTCTTCATCTCCTCTTGGGTACCTGACATCTCCTCAGTCTCCTAGGATTGCAGACTGGAGCTCAAACCAAATTCCACAAGTCTATAACCTGGTGGCACCAAGAGAGAGCACAAAGCTTTATCAGGGTGGAACAAACTTTGCAAAGAGAAGACCCTGCTTGCTCCACTCATCACAGATTTCTCAGTAGCCTTACTGTGTTTCAGTCAAAAAAAGACTAAAGACTTACCTGTGTGAGTCCGAATATGCTGAATATAATTGTTCTTCCTATCTGAAAAATAGGAGCACTCTGAGCAGGTATACACTTTCCTGGGAAAATGATTTCTTAGGTGTTTCTTCCAGTGATATTCACTGACAGTAGTGTAAGTGCATATGGTACACTTGTAGACTCTCTCATTTTCCCCTGCTTTGTTGTGGTGCTTCAAGTGAGCCAGATAGTGATCATATCTGTTAGTGTTATAGCCACAGCGATCACAACGGATTGGGCCCTTAGAGAAATCCACCTCTTCTGCAGTGCAAGAATCAGACTCTTTCACCTGTGCTTGCTTTTCTGCATTTTCTTCCACAAAGAATTTCTTAGCACTGTGAACCCTGATATGATGCACAAACTCCTCTTCGGATTCTGCCTCATACTGGCAAGGCTTACAACGGAATGGCTTGCTCTTCAAGCTCTTACACTTGTCCTCTGTGCCCTCTGGAGTACCTGGTGCTTCCAGTGACACATCTTTGTCCACACTGGGTGTCTTAGGAGGGGAACAAGCAGCTGGACCTTGGCTTTCCACACTAGGAACCTCAAGGGAGCTTAACTCCACACTTTCAGGTGCCTCACGGTCACTCTCCGCAGCCTGGGTATCTTCCATACCATCTCCATCACTATCTGAGAAGTTGCTGTCCCCCACCGTTGTCAGTTCGGCCATCTGTCTCTCTTCTCCAACCAGGTAATCACAGCAGTTGCCATTAACTTCTCCTGTTAAGGCCACATTTGCCAACATAATAAGCTGAGGAGCTGCCAGCTCAGCTTTAGAAAGGTCCTGTAAGTCATACATGTCATTGGACAATGCCATGCCAATACTAGTACTGCCAGGAAAGAGGCTGTTCCCACCAGACTGTCCCAGCACTTGAGTTGCCATGGCAGTAATTCTGTTGGAAAAGAAAAGGAACACCTGTAAGCACCCGAGAGCGGAAAGGCCTCCTCTGGTATGTACTGTCCAGGCAGCCCTCCTGGGAACATCAGAACACTAGAGCTTTTTGCTGGGGCAGCAGGAAGCAGAACCCGGGGTGAGGCTGCCACAGACCTCGCTCGGCCTCGGGGGAGGTGAGGGGGGTCTCGTTCCTCGCCCGGTCAGGGGTTGTTTGGCTCTTCCCTACGTGTGGTGTAGGATCCCGTCGTGAGGAGGACGGGTGGAGGGCGCTGACAGCGGGTGCCCAGGGGCCAGGCGGGGCTCCGGGCCGTCCAATGGCCCCGGGCCGGGCCGGGCCCCGCAGCTCTCGCCACGCCAGACGCGGGGGGCGGCGCAGGGCCCGCCGGTGGGTGCCGCGGCCGGGCCCCGCCGAGCGCCCCTGTCCGGCCGCCGCCCGCCCGACGGGCCGAAGGCCGCCAACAAAGGGGGGCGGCCCGGCCCTGCCGCGACCTCCCCGCGGCCCGGCGCACATCCGCCGGGGGAGCCGGGCCGGGCCGTGCCCCGCCGCCCTCCCTCCTTCCCTCCCTGCCTGCCAGGCATGCGGCCATTTTCTGCCTGCCCACACAAAGCGCCCTCCCCGCGCCGCCCCCGGCCCGCCCGCCGCAGCCGCCGGGGGGGCCTGGCCGGGCACAGCCGCCCCGCCGCTCGCCGGTGGGGACGCCCGGCTCCCTCCTCCCCCCGTGGCGGGCAGGACAGGGCAGGGCAGCGACGCCGGGGCGGGGGAAGCGCCTCGGTACCGGCAAGGTCACGGCGGCCGCGCCCACCCTGTGCCCCGCGGAGGGAGGGGGGTGTGAGCGGCGCCCCGGGCCTGCGCCCGGGCCCGCGCCCGGGCCCACGCCCTGTGGCTGCGTTCGGCCCAGCCCGGCCCGGCGGAGGCTTCGCCTTCCGGCGGCAGCGCGGCCCGGCCCGGCCCGGCGAGCGCCCCCGCGGCCGGCGCGGCTCCTTAGCCGTGGTGCTGATCCCCCCGCGGCCCAGCCCGCCCGGCCGCCTCCGCCCGCCCGCCGGCCGGCC
>JAWWES010000133.1:28019292-28064620 GCA_035583135.1 Lophotriccus pileatus
GGGCGGGCGGGAGGCGCTGCTGGCGGCGGCGGCGGCGGCGGGCGGAGGCGCCCCCGCATTCCAGCACACAGCGCGCAGCGGCGGCGCCGCCCCGCCCGCCCCCGGCAGGAGGGGCCGGGCCCAGCGAGGTCACCCGGCAGCGGCGGAGGGCGAAGGGGAAGGGGCGGCCAGGCGGGGGCGTTCGGGCCACCCGACCGAGGAGGGGTCTCGTACCCGGCGGCCGCGGGGTTTGTCCGTGCCCGGCCCCGCTGCCCCGCGCTGCTTTGTCCTGTTCCGGGGCGATAACGCTGAGATGCCCAGCGCCAGGCGGTGCCCGCGGCATCGCCTTCACGAGGCGAGTCCGGAGAAGGGCGACAACGCTGGTGAAGGGACTAGTGCAAAAGTCCTATGAGGAGCGGCTGAGGGAGCTGGGGTTGTTTAGCCTGGGACAAAAGGAGGCTCAGAGGTGATCTTATCACTCCCTACAACTACCTGAAACGCAGTTGTAGCCAGGTGGAAGTCAGTCTCTTCTCCCAGGCAGGTACTGACAAGAGGACATAGTCTTAACCTGCACCAGGAGAGGTTTAGGTTGGACATTAGGATGAATTTCTTCACAGAAAGGGTGATAAGACATTGGAATAGACTGACCAAGGAGGTCTTGGAGTCACCGTGCCTGAAGGTGTATAAGGAAAGACTGGATGTGGCACTTAGTGCCATGGTTTACTTGACATGGTGGTGTTTGACCTGCAGAACTTACCTTATTGGTCATAGGTTGGACTCAGTGATCTCAGAGGTCTTTTCCAACTTAATTGATTCATTGATTCACCCTGCTCCACCGCAGCATGGTCTAAACTACCCAAATACAAAATGTGAAGTGCCTCACGCAGTCGCAGGACTCCAAACCTCCACAGCTATTCCTAGTTCCAAAACCAGGAAAAATCCCGAGTTGCTGTTGTGGAGCCTGGCTTGCATCTGCTGTCTGTGGCAGGTGGAGAGCTCAGGAACAGCGGGCAGTCCTGCTTGTGTGACAATCCCAATCCTAAATCAGGAACCCAAATTTCCTAGTGGTTCTTTCTTCTCTTGAGCACTCGTGTAGCTCTTCAACAGGAATATCTGAAAAATTTCCTTGGCCCTGAAACTCCTGAAGCTGAGCTGATTCATAAATCTGAAACCTTTCGGCTGGAGCCAAATACCTAATGAGGTGACATCACTGGGAGACTGCGGAAACCCCCCTCACTGTGTCATCTGGCCAACTTCAAAGAGAGCTGTGCTGTACTGGGCAGCAGGTGCAGACGGAGCAAACCTCCCTGGCAAAGCAGCAGTTTCTCCTAAACTAGGGAAAGCAAATGTGTTTTTTTTTCCTAGGTGCAAAAACAGCTGGAGAATGCAAATTACATCAGGAATTGCTGAAATATGAAAGACTGTAAAGAGACTCTTTTGGATATTTAAATGGGGTATCTAAAGAGTATCTCTGATCTGTTCCTTTAACAACCCTTCTGGCCTGCACGGCAGAGGGCTGATGTATGTGCTGGATGTGCCTTGCCACCCTCCTTACTAATGTGGCTGTGAGGGATGTCCAGCAAGACCAGAGTAGGGCCACAAAGATAACCTCAGAGAGGGCTGGAGCATCTCTCCTATGAAAACAGACTGAGGTGGTTCAGCATGAGGAAGAGAGGGCTTTGAATAGACCTTATAGCACATTTTAGTACCTGAAGGGGGCTTATAAAACAAAGGGAGTGACTTTTTACACAGGGAGATAGGGACAAGACAAGGGGGAACAGTTTTAAACTAAAAGAACAGAGCTTTAGAATAGGAAGATACTCTTTACTCAGAGGATGGTGAGACACTGGTGCAGGTTGCCCAGAGGAACTGTGCATTCCCCATCCCTGGAAGTGTTCAAGGCTTGAATGGGGCCCTGAGCAACCTGATCTAGTGGGTGGCATCCCTGCCCACGGCAGGCAAGTTGGAACTGGATTTAATGTCCCTTCCAACCCAAGCGTTTCTGTAATTCCAGGGTTCTGTGACAGGTGCACACTATTGCCCTCCAGTTTAAAATGCTTCCACAGTTCTGTCAAAGTCAGCTCTTTGCATGTTTTTTTTCAGTGTCTGATGAAGACCAGAGGTGATTTGGGCTTTATGCCAGAGGGGTTTTTTAGCGTAAAAGTGGTCCCTTGCAACACTCCAGTGCTATTTTTACCTGAAATATGGTCCTTCAGCTCTCAGAAAGCTTCTGAGTAAAACTTATGAAAGCACATAAAAATCTAACTTACTTTCAATAAGGTTTCATTTTCTGAGTTGTTTTAGAGAAGTTTTGTTGCTCCCCACCTCTTTTGAAAAAAAAAAATGCCTTTTATATTTTATATTCAGAGAAGGGTTTCCTCATTGTGTATTTTTTCCCCCAAAGATTTGTTCATTAGCAGTTACAGAAATGCCAAGAGAGCTTGCAAATCTTGCCAACTGGCCCTACTTCTACTTGGGGTTTTCTGTTTCCCAAGGGCAAGCCCCTTTCTCCAGCCTCTATATATGCCTGCCTGTCATTTTCTTCACCCAGAAAAAGAATTCTGTAATACAGGCATGTTACATTATGAATTTATATATATTTTTATATATATATAATGTTATGGCTTTATTTGAAAGAGGTTGCCCTAAAACCTTAACCTGAGGTCTTTTGCCTAAGCATCACACTCTCGCAATGTCAATGTGTCTTTCCTCCTGCTTCACTGCTCCCAGGATACCCATAGTTTGGAGCTGGGTGCTTGGACCACAGCCATGCTCTGGTATTAATACAGGATACAGCTCTGAGCTACTCCTCAGGAAGAGAAACTTGAGCTCACGAGAGGATAGACTCACATCAAAGCTTTGCCTTTCCGACATATATGGATGCGATTGGCTCAGGCTACTGGGCTCTGAAAAGTAGAATCCAACAGTAGGCCAGTTTCTGTAAGAAGTGACATTGCTGTTGCCTTCCTGCAGAACTCACCTTATTTGCAGACAGCTCTTTGCTGAACATTCCCCTTATGCCAGGCTGACACAAAAGACACGTTCCCTGGTGAAAAGCTCCTTTGACCTCGAAGTTGAACATTGCTCCTAAGTCAAGTCTGAGCTGTTCATAAACCCCCTTAACTCTAGTGGCTGCCCCATCAGATTTATAGGATAAAACTCAAGTTACACCACTCCTTAGCTGTGCCAGAAGTCAAGTGCTGTTAGTTCTCCAGTGCTTTCCAAAAAAATCTCCCATGTGCACCCCAAGAAGTCTTAGCAGCACATGGAAGTGGCTACATCAATTATTTTGTGGTCGGGATGCTTTTGAGCAGCTTGAATGTAGATAATTCTGCAGTGAATATGTACCATGAAAGAAATGATCCACATCAAAGCCTGTAATGTCTGAAAAAAAATGCAATAGTAAATAAAAACTTCTGCCAAAACAAGAAACTTGACGTTAATACTGAGATGGATTGTTTCCATCCTGCATCAGCTGGGGAGCAGGGAGCTGAAACTGTGTTTGTAATAGAAAGCATACTTCAATATTAACATCCAGCTGTTACAAAAATAAAGGCGCTGCATTTAGAACTGTTAAAGCATTTTAGATGACTTGAGGTTCCTAAGGGAACTTTGGTTCTTTCCTTTGTGTATAATTTCACAATTGGATTTGACATAAGTGCCCTTTTAGGTTCATTGCCTGGAAGCGGGTTTTTTGTGCTGTCTGGTTTTCCTCATAATGTTTTGGGTTTTTTTTTCTAGTGACCAGATTGCTTAGTCCTCTCTGAAAGCACCACTATTAATGTTATCTTAATAGTATTTTAATCTTTATCACTTCAACAGAGATCTCTTTCACCTTTCAGAAACCAGTCTGACCAGATTTCTCAACTTTTGTACTCTGCAAGTAAGCCAATTTTCCGTAAGTATGTTAATGTTGTAAAAATGTGTTTATGGTTCCAGTGTTCTAAAAAACTTAAATATTAATTGTTTCACTGCCAGGCATAGATGCTACAAGTTCTTGCTTTAACAGTACAATGTAGGCTCTGCTGAACTTCTAAAATGCTATTCAGAGCCTCACACCATATATATACTTTGCAGTATTGTGCTCCGAGAGGAATCTCTTTTGGTGCTGGTAGAGAAAAAGCATTGCTGTCTGGGTTAAAAAAAGTCTCAATTTGTTTTGTTTTGCCTCATTTGCTACTTGCAAGACATCTCCTGCTTGAAGATCAGAATGGCCAAAATTTCAAGCCCTGTGCAGCATCACTCATATCTCAGAAATTCTGGCTTTAGTACTTTTGAACAAGCTCGTTCTACATCTCATGATGACAGAAATCTAATAAATTATTTTTTTCAGAGTCAGTAAAATTCTCTGTCTCACAGCTATGCCCCTGTGGCACCTCCTCCCTCCTAGCATGAAGGTTTCCTGTGTGGTGAACAGGATCAGTAGTACAACGAATACTAAAACTACCTGTTCAGAAGATTCCTCTTTGGTGAGCAGTGCTGGCCTGTTCTACCTTGCAGGGTCAGTGAAAATGCCACGTTAGCTCTTCTGCCTAGAAATGAGTGTAACACGGGGTCAGTGCAAATGCCACATTAGCTCTTCTGCCTAGAAATGACTATAATGCGGGGTCATTTCCAGGGAATGTGAGTTTACAGAAGGTTACCCGAACTTAGCTACTCGTTCTTTGGTCTTTCAGAAAAGCACACAGAATAGATTGCATTTGTTATGGTGCTGTCTTCTTGGATAGCAGCTGATACTGTGAAGAGGCAAACTTTGGCAAAGCCATAATTCCATACACTACAAAATAGCATGCTCAAATAAGGCAAAGGGTCTTCAGCAAAATATTTACTTAAAGTTATTTTTTATACTCACAGGGTATTTTTCTACAAACAATCAGGCTTAATATTTGTACCTATTTTTACAAAGCCTTTTCAAAACATCTTTTGGCTTCTAACATAGGGCTGTTACCAACTGCCATGCCTGTGATTTTACCAAGCAGTAAATCCAGCATTTGGGCTGCCACTGCCGGACCTAATCCACCACAGCCATCTGACTCAAAGCACGAACCTGGCACAAAACACATCCTGTCAAGTCCTGTTTGTTTCACGATGCTCTGAACAGTTAATTTTGCACCATCAGATTTTACACAGTTCCCATTTATGTGGTTGGATTTCCAAATTATTTCAGTCCATGGAAGGGAGAGGTGGTAGGTACCGAGTGCTGTGGAAAATGTGCTTTCAAGTTTGCAGCTGGAAGCTGTGCAGTCGGGTGTCAGGGCTAGGCACACAGCACCTAATCCTCTGCAGCAATTCCTGGCTTCTAAAACTAAAGTTGCCTGAGTAACTGTTTGGAGGGGGAGGGTAATGTTGTGCTTGGAATTACAGTGCCACAGCCTAAACAGAGGTGCAGCTGCAGCGACTCGTAAACTGTTTTTAAAAGCCTTTCTAGTATGGGAACACTGGTGTAACTGGATCTGGAGCTGTATATTTTTTGTCTTGGGCGATGGCAGGGCAAAGAATGTCGTGCCTGGTGTTTGACAACAGTTCTCTGGGTAAGCAAGTGTTTTTTAAGCAACAGACCTCTGCTCTTTGCCACTGGCTAATTGACAACAACAGGGATTATGTGGGGAGAAGAGATGATATAATGTACAATTACTGGGTATGAGGAAGAGTAAGGGAGTAGGAAGGGGCCCTTTAGAAGGAACATGCAGTTGTGTGGTGGGGCTCAGCTGTTCTGGGCACAGTCCTGCTTGCTTTCCCCTTAATTCCTAGGAAGTCAAACTCCATGCTGCATGTCTGCTCTCAGTAACTCCTGCTGGGAAGAATCTGGTTTATTCTCCTCAAGTTCAGAAATTCCACCTAACTTTCCTAAACACCTCTGGGTTTAAGCCACAGTCCTCTTGCTCCTACTTCTCACCAGGCTTCCTATGCCTGCTGGCTTGGAAGTGTCACTCAGCCAAACCCATTTGGGATGTCTACCCCACCTTTAATGGAGCTCGCTCTTCCTCTGTTCCCTCCTTCACCGAGTCTTTGCCCTATCTTTTCCAGAACAGCAGCCACTGCCTGTTCTCCTACCTGCTCTAAGCACAAGCTCACCCTCTGACAACCGGGCAATATTTAACCCGAGCTGGACTCTCTGAAAGAGTTGTATCTTTCCAGTACCAGGGACAAAAGGGGGCTGAGATTCGACAACAGCAAGGGGAGAGTACTTAAAATCATGCAGTATAACTAAACAACATCCAGCTCTTCAATGTTTGGTGTTTGCACCAGCGCAACTATTCAGGGGAAAAAAGTTGAAAACATAGCCTACATAAACATATAAACCTTTCCACTTCGCCTCCAGGAACAATTGTTCAGTCAACAGAAACATCGTTTCACCAGCCTGAAATAATCCCTAAGATTCAGTGAAGTGTTATGAGCATTTTCCGGAGCACACTCTCTGTGCGCTCTCCTGGAGTTGTACGGACTTTTCCAACAGCTCAAGTCTTGGCCATGCTGTACCTCTCCACGCTGGGAAAGCTGCACCAGGAAGGACGCACGGTTACTAGATGGACAAGGCCCTCGAGGGTGTTCCTTGCCTATCTGTTCCCAGAGTAAGTTATGGGGTTCCAACACGGTTTCAAGAGAGGTTTCACTGATGAAGCCACACAGATAACTATAACATCGGCTAATGCCCATATTTAAGCGAGGCCTAACGTTTCCTTTAAATATGGAAAATTTAGTGCTTTGGGCAAAGCAACTTTTCTATTGCCCCCATTTTTTTCCTAACGGGAAGCCAGAAAACGAACAAACAAAACAAACCAAACAGCCCCAAACCAATAGCTGTCCTTACAAGTTCCTCACCACTGACACCGCAGGTAAGTCTCAAATCCGCGTTATTGATGTCTCCCCTCTCATTCTTTTCTTTCCAGTATCTCTACAGCGCATCTTGAGCTAATAAACCTCTGGCCACAAGGTAAGGAAGGAACCGGAAAAACCACCTCCCACCCATCCCTGCAGGGTGATCCCCTCCCCCAGCCTTTTGTCTGGGGGACCTGCAGGAAGGGGATTGTGTCTTCCTTGGGGGCGAAACCGTGCCCAGTATGATGCGCTTCCTCTCCCAGACTGAGCTGAGGTGCTGAGGCACTACTGCAGGATAGGAAAATCACCAATCCTGTTAACTCTGCCCTTGCCAGTCAGCCTGCTTGGAGGCCGCCTCTGGGACAGATGGTGTCGTCATCTGAACTCAGTGAGCTTAAGTTAGCGTGGTAAGTTGCTAAGGAAAAATGAGCTGAAAAAGCATATTGATTAAAAATGCAAGCTCTGTTTCATGCTAATAAAAATTATTTCTTCTCCCTACAGTTCTCACATGACTTATAAAAGTCAACTTCCTGTCTCGGGTGGAGAGGTGCACTGAGATTTTATTTGTTAAGATCTATGAGATCTTAAGATCCATCTTCTGTAGATCTAGTTGATGTGTGAACTCTGCAATATAGGACATACTGTAATATAGCACAGAGCTCCATCTCTTGAAACACAAATGATTAATTAATAATTGGCTTTTTGATTATTTAGGATGCTCAGTAAAAATGTTGGCTGTCCAATATGTTTACTGTGCCTTTCTCCTGATTTCAACTGGAAATCATGCCACTTACTGAGATGAGAGAATAGGAAATTCTTAACATCCATGTGTCATACATGAACTTCCCTGGAAGACAAGTCATGTTACCTGCCCTTGTCTGGCACTTTGAGAAATTAACACTTGTTTAGCAGTCTTGTCTGCAAAGTGTGAAAATGTCTGAATGCAGTAAGGGCAACTGCTTACTGAATCATCAGTCTAACAGAAATGCAGATAACAACTATGATAACATTATTAGGAAGTTTTGTCTACATTTAAATTTTTTGCCAAGAACATATATTGGGACAGGAAAACAAAATATCCTTACTCTTCTTTCCCCTGTACCAGCAAACACTTCAGTGCATTTAGAGCTACGCTGTTTGCAGAATTTCAGTAAACCATACTAGACCGAGTGTTTTTCAGTCAGTGTTACCCTTCTGTGCTAGGAAGCTGTGCCTAGGATAAGTGGATCCTTATCCCCGTAGATAATGATGTAAGAGCTATCATACTGCCTTGGAGGAAAGCTCTGCCTACCCCAGTACCCCAACTCTGATGGAGGCCATCAAAGCCTTCTGCTTATGGAATTCAAGTTCTAGGGATTTTTGAGGCAGAAGTCATGCAATGGCTCAGTCACTGAGGTGTGTTTTTATGTAAAATCACCCAATCCCCTCCTTCTTATCTTTAGTTTTGGCTTTTAAAATGTGCTGCAGTGGGAAGTTTCATAAATCAGGCCTGTGTTTTGAGGTGCACCTTATCTCTCAGCTGGAAAGATTGTAAAGATGTATGGTTAGGCCATGCATTTGGGAGGAGAGCAAGAGAACAGTCAGGACAGCCTGACCCGGCAGCTGAATTAATACAGGGTCTTCATGAGCCACATGCAGACTAGGGGATGCAGCTCCTTCAGTGTGCTGCAGCCACAGTGCACAAGAACACCCTTCCGCGTGCCGACCCGCTCCACCAGAGCATTCTACATCTCTGTTTAAAGCTCTCTTCTGCTGACTGTTCCATACCCTTGCTTTATTTGTCATTCCAGGGCATAAAACATTCCTGTAGCTCAGCTGTCTTCCCGGGCCTCTCCTGACATGCTGTCCAAAGGTCATTAAATAAAACCTTCCCTCACCCGCAGCCTCTTGGCTTGGAGGACTGCCAAGCTGAGGATAAGTAGTAGCACTCATTGCTCCATGAGGCCTCTCAGGTGCTTAAGCAAACAAAGACTGGAGAGGAACAGATGCCTCGGTAGCACGTTCAGGCTAGAAACACTCCCTGATTCCTGTCTGGGACTCCTTGCTCCCTACTCTGCTCTGGCTGAATCCCGTTGGAGATGGTTTGTGCTGGGTTTCTCTCTCTCTCAGCTGCTGCAGAGAGTTCTGTTTCTCAGCTATATCCAAAGCAGCTTTGCAATGTAAAAGGCAGTATCTACCCAAACATTAACTTTTATTTAGCAGCTACATTACCTGAGCTAAAGGGAATGTATTAGTATCTTAAGTAAAAGTGGATTACCTGAATCAAGTGTGATCTTCCTCCCATCACTTATATTTGCATTGTTTCAGCTCTATACACATTCACTTAGTTACAGCCTAGTCCCCAACTCCTTGTTAAAAAGGAAATAAATCCTTCCACCTGTCATGGAGGAAAGCATGTAGAATTAACCACCCGAGCTTGCCAAGGCAGAACTACACTGCACTATGACCCAGAGGGCCTGGCTGGTTTTCTAATAGTCAGGATGTGGACACACAGTTTGCCTTCCTAAGGGAATCACTGCTGACAGTAGGTGTCAGCAGCAGATGACAATTTGTACTGAATGGGATCTTCTTGACTCAAATCTAAGACAAGTAAAACTTTCTGAGTTGTTTCAGCCTGATTGGAGTTTGATTTTTACTTCAGTTTCAGAAACAGCACAGATCAGTGTTTCTGTCTATTCTGCAACCACATGAATTTCTGCACTGATCTAACTTCAGCTGTTACTGCTACCAGTTCTTTGCAAGGTGCGTATCAAACTACAAAGACCCCTGAACAGGCCAGATGAACACCAAACCTGTTACAATTCTGTCTCTCACTCTTGCCAGAGTGGTGCAGAAAGCACGGATGAAATTATTTAAATCCAAATCAATAAAGTACTCCTCCAGCTCGTGGAGGAAGAATGTTGATAAAGTAATCCCAGCATGAAGGTCAGCTCTGCAAAATTGTTCCAACTCAGCATTTTATCTACATTCATTATACCTTTTTTTTTCTTTTCTTTTTCCCCCAACCATAATCGTTTTCTGTCCATTAAAGCAGATGTGATGCATTTACAGCTGCTAAATGACAGGAAAATGACCACAGGAGTTGACTGGAAGATGAGTAACTCCCATTACTCTGCAGAAGCAGCAGCAAAAGGTATTTTGGATTGATGGTAATTCCAGTGCTGCGTCAACAAACACATCCCCACACACTAATTACAAGGACACGGGAGGCACTGAGGGGAAGGCTCACAGGGCCAGGATGTCAGGGCTGTTGATCTCAAAGCCAAATGTCAGAGGATCCTGCACAATGACATCCAAATACAGTTGCAGAGCAAAGACTGCACAAGAATCTTGGTGCCAGCGAAGTCAAGGCAAATGCAGTAAATGAGCTAAAGTTCCTTGTATCATAACTCAGAGAACCTCGTTTTTAAGCAGACGTGATTTGTCTCCACCAAAATTCAAAGTAGCTAGTTTGAAGTCCGAATCATGGTTGTTCGCTGCTCTTTCCATTTCTGGCCTTCTCGGTTCATTCCAAGTCACCCTGCAGCAGGAAAGAAACATGGACACAAGGGCCAAGTCTCCTTTCTTGTGCTTGGCACTAACACTGCAGCATTTTCATAAGCACCTGATATCTTTAAACATACATCTACCTATAGGATTTGCAATGGCATGCCTGTGGAGTGGCTGAGCTAGCACATCCTAGGCCAGCTTCCTGGTTATACAAGTCTCAAGTCATTCCTAAGGTAGGATGCAGAGGATGTTTTCCGGTCTTCTCCTTGCTGCCAGTTCACCAGCCCTTAATCTGCTCCAATCACCAGCTGCCAATACTGTACCCTCGACAAAAACATTTCCCTGACAGAAGGCTAAAAAAACCTTTTTCTCCACAGACATACTGCCCACAAAAGTCAATTCACAGCCTGACAGTTTGCTTTCTTGACTTCGACTCCATCTACTCCATCCATTCCCAGCTCAGTGCGCTTTTTGCAAGTGCTTGTTACTTTCGTACTAAAAGAAATGTGGACACTCACTAAGAACAGAGGGAACTACAGGATGGAAGACAGTGGGAGATACGATATACAGGCCACATAAAGGAAATCAGCTGATTATTTTCATTAGCACTGGCAAATCACAGCTGGAATAGAAATAGAGGTGTCAGAAAGTGAAGACTACTGCATTTACACATGATATTAGGAAAGCAATAGCTGCAGAGGAAGGTTTCAGCAAAATATACTGAGTGATAAAGAGCCTCTCCCACGCAGCACTCAACCTTGAACTGCCCCAGTAGGTATGGAAGGAGGACCTGACGTTATGTTTCATTAGACACAACAGCATTGTCCGTTGGTACAGATTCCACTGCCGTGAGATTTTTTTGATTTTTGTGGTTTTGCTCATATACTTTAGTTCATTGGCAGCTGGGCTATTTCTGTACCGCAACCACTGGTTGACAGGTTGAAAATATTACGAACTGATACTAATTTGCTTTACTAAGGAGGAAAAAATACAGCACTTTTAATGGGTGCTAAGCAGACAACTCCTATGTGCAAATGCTGCATTTTCAGCTTTTAGATGGCTATGCAGGCAGGCATTGCTTGCTACTTTATTCCAGCAATTTCTCTGTGCAACAACTCCTAGTGCTGGAAATTGTGCCACTTGGCTTGATTCCCCTTCGGAACTTAATGATATAAAGTGATGATTGTAGAAGAATTTTACTTTTAAAAACAACCTACTATCTCACCTTGCTGATAAGTCTAACACACACACGGCACCTAGAGAAAAGAGCGAGGTGCATAGCAAGACAGTCTGCAGAACTAGCCAAGATCTGACCTGGGAGCTGAGTCACAAGACAGAACAACATAGACAAAAGCTTATCTCTGTGCATCTTTTTTTTTCTTTCATCACATGCTTCAGGGGAAGTCAGCTGTAAAACCAGGAGTTTCTTCGTTCCTGTAATGAGCTTTAGCTTTGTGTGAGGATATAAGCCTTGTCAGAGTATGAGCAGTATTAGTTCCAGGTGCCAAACATAACTGCAATTATCTACAACAGCATTTTACAGTTTAAGCATTTACATATGCCTTGCAACTATGAAGTTGCTGTGAAGATGCTGCCAAAACCCTGCCCAGGAGCAGAAGAAAGACTAGGACCTTCCAGATCTGATCCTTAGGAAGGAAGCTCAAGGCCTCTCAAAAGTATGAGCTCTAAACTGCCTTCCACAAGTTCTTTTCATTCAGGAGCATCAGCAATATCCCTTATGTTTGACCAAGGAAACACCAGTAACAGAATTTGCAGGCCTTCATTTAACCCTGCTTTACAACAGCCAAGAAGTTGAACTGCCTTTATCTGTAGACCGTATCTCTATTCAGCAGTGACAAATTCTCTGTGCAAGAAGTTGATCTGTCAGCTTAGGCTATACCAGTGTAGAGTTCTGCTACACCCACAACCAGGAACAGCAGTGATTAGAAATTCTTTTGAAAGGTTCAGCTCATCACCTCATAAAACCAGGAACTCGCTGACATAACAGAGCTTTTCTGCAGACTCAGATCCAAAACCATGATTTACAAGAAAGCGTTTAATTCCTTGCAGTGTTCAGTATTTTGTTATTGAAAATCTAAACAGAACAATAACTCTATTCCCAGAACTGATTTATTTTATTGAAACAACATACAGCTTACCCTGGGGGTAAGCTGCGTCTGGGGGTAAAGGATGATATTACACCACACGGGAAGTGGATGGAGATAGACAACTCTGAAAAAACAGAACACGCCATCCCTACGGGCCTCAAGATAGTGCTTTAAAGACAAAAGTACTCCTTATTCTCTTATTTCATTACTTTATCAAAGGGAAGGGCAAAAATATCCTACAGGTTCAGAAACTGTATTCAGTAGTCATCAGGTTCATGTATCAAATAACATTTCATGCGGAAACTAGAAATACATAAATACATATGAAAACACTGTCTAAAACATTTCATAGCACATTGTAATCTGAGAGCAAACTTCAGCTTCAAACTACCCAGTTAGCAAAAATCCAGTTTCATTGTTAGGTAATTAGTTGGCAAAGAGAATATTGACTGTGACAAGTTTCAACCTGAATACACTTAGAAATAAGTAAAAACTCCACATTTAAAATACATCATTTTGCTACACTTTGTCAAAAAGGTAAGAGATTTACCATACACTACTTTTCATAAAAAGTAGAACTTTCTAATACACCATCAGTAAGGTTTTTCCTTTCCCTTTTTAGGTTCATAACACAGACTGTTAAATGCAGTTATTTTCCCCCAACCCTCGGGCAGCTCTGAGAAGCAAACCACCATTTAACCCTCAAGTTATGATTTTCATTTGATATTTTCAAAGCAACATCTTCACTGCAAGCACTTTTTCACAGCTTCTGTTGACTTTATACATATTTCTATGATTTTTGCTGGTTTTGTTTGCTTGTTTATTTTTGGTTTTGTTTTCTTCTTTGGTTTTCTTTTGTTTGAGTAAGCCAGACACTGAACTTGGGCATGATCATATGAGCCAATTCTTTCCGTACTCATAATTGCTTTCTGATAAGTTATGCTGAAGTAATTTTCTGAGAAACTAACCAGATCTGCTAGATCTCCTTGTGGAGGTGCAACTTGTATCAGCGAAACAGTGTTTTGCTTTTGCTGTAATAGTTTTTATCAGATCCCAGGCATGGTACTTTCAGAAGGCTGAAAGCTATGCTTCTCCTGCTGCTGCCAGCAAACAAAACCTGTGCACACCACACTTCTACGCTCTATCAGGATGAGCTCTGGGGAAGACCTGGGGGTCAAGCAGCCCATTTTTCACTCTTGCCCTCTTCCCACAATCCTGAGAAATTTCTCTGCTTTCTTTTCAGCAATGGCTCTTCCAGGGCAGTGTCAGTCACACAAGAACTGTATGATACTTCTCAGAGCCCCCAAAATATCATCACAGAATAAAGCCTCTCTGCTTCCCACTCTCTAACAGGACTTTGTTTTTAAACAGTATATTGGGTAAAGTTTCCATCCCGTTAGACATTCAATTTTCTTTTTTGCTGTGCTCTAGAGATTCTACCAGCTCTGCATTAAGAATGCTCCCTTCCCTTTGCAGTAAGCACCTTTGGTTTACTCTGCCCTGGAGAGGTCATATAGCAGGATAGATCATTCACCTCAGAAGTTCTCACAGCACTGCCAACACCCACCCTTAAAGGAGAAGTCTGTGGCCTTAATGCTGGCAAAATGTCTGCTGTCACCTGAATTTAAATTATCTCAGTATTCCAGAAAAAGGTTCAAATTAGAGAAAAACCATCTTGTCTCTTTTCAGGTTACTCATTTATTTCTCCCTAATTTATACACAAAATCCCCCAGGTTTGCACAGCCACCTTGAATAAGCTCTAAAACACGGAGCGTCCTCAAATCTGCAAATTTTAGCTCCAACAGTCACACAGCACAGATACAAACATATTAATGTTAGTCTCTCTATATATAGTTTTACTCTTTTCTGCTAAGAAAAAACTCCAACACTTATCTGAGTAGCTGACTGCACTTACAGTAAAGTTCACATGAATTCTACGACAAACAAAAGTAGCTTCAAAGAGCAGCACTCCTTAGGTATCGGGTGGATGCTGGACTACCAAGAAAGAGGTGGAAAAAGTATGTCAGAAATTCTGGATCAAACGAATTAAGCCCAGAACATGAGTAGTAAGCTACTTGTTTAAAAATATGATAAGGCTATCATTGCCATAATCCCTCAAGTACAGACAGACATGTAGTCACTCTAACATTATTTTTCTTAGCTCAGATGAGTTTATTCTGTATGAGAAGCTGTTGATTTGAAATAGTGGATGTTCCAGCACCTCTGATACCCTATTTAGCAGTGAGAATCCACATTTCCACAGAGAAAGAAAGGAACTCTTTCCCTAGTCTTTCACACTTCACATTCCCTTCTGAGGCCTACTATTAATAAAATAAATACAAGTGCACAGGAAGATTTAGTTCAACAACTCTGATGTAATAACGTCAAGGATTTCATCTTCGTTTCGTGCCCCCAAAGCCTGCAAAGAAAAAAAAAAGTCAGCTCCAGTACAGCCTTTCCACTGAACTCTCTCGTTCTAAAAGGGCTAAAGGTGGCAAGGGAGACAAGGTAAACATATTCACAGGAAGCAGAACAGCAACCAACTGTGGGCTGACTGGCCTGAAAACTACTCTTGCAGATTAGACAACCTGCATTCTACAAAGAACATGTTTGTACATGTTTGCACCAGAAGGGAAAGCCTTAAACTAATGCACCTTGCCACTGAAGACAAACCCAATATCAGTGGTACCATGCCCACCATACACCTGTGGGGAGTTTCACGCCCCACAATGCTGCCCTACTTCCATAGCAAACAGAAATAAGGGACATTGTTACACGCCCATCTATATCAACCGATAAAATAAAACAAAGAATGTTTGCTAAATCTCAATTAATACCTACATATTTTTGATAGGTCAAAGTCTCTTAAGCTTCAGGAGATGCAAAGGTGTTTTGCCTTACCAGAAGCAGTTCTTGTTCCTGAACTGCTACCTTGTGTGGAATTGCTTGAGTGCCCATTCATAGGAGGTGCAGCCGTGGGATCTGTCCACATGCTGTGATACGGGGAATGTGGCTGTGCTCTGATGTGAAACAGAGTAGAACAGATTCATTAGTAACCTTATGAAAAATTAAAAAGATACCATTCCAAACAAGACAACTGCAGTTCTGAGGAAAACTGTAAGCAGGCAGTTGTTTCAAAGCTGAAAATCCCCCTATTTACACGTTGAGAACAAGGATATCAGTGTTGTTATAATATCACAAAAGGAAATTAAACCTCATTCTTTAGAAGAGGCAATTTTAACAATTGCAAATGAGGAAAGTTTTCTCTCTGAAATTCTGACCTTAGATTCTGTCAGACAAGAAAAGAAATTTGACATCAGAAGCTTCAATGCATTTTGGCAACACCTACATCCCAGCCACGTCAGCCAAGAGAAAATCTCCTTCTGTTAACTATTTTGAAAAGGTTGTATCAGTAACTCTAACATATCGCGATCTCTGACTCACTGATTTATTTGCTTCCATGGATATGGGATTTCCTGCTGCTGAAATGGACAAAGACCTGTCTCACACTTTCTGGCACCAGCATTTTGAGGTACATAATTAAAAAAGAAATCAAATTAAATAATAGTGGACCAAAGACTGTTTTAAAAGAAAATAAAAATGACTTCTTTAAAAGAAGCCCAAGTTAGGAAGCTTGTTCATGTATTTGGACTTATTCAGTTAGGTCTCTAATCCTGAACAATAAGATATGGCTATGGAAATGGGGAGGGGTACTGGTGGTGGAAATCAATGAACTAACCTGTTTGTAGATACTACATAAATACTACGCTGTTGTGAGTTTGCCTATGGACAATTTTTACCACACCCCCCAACACAATTGCTCTAAGGTGAGAGAAGGTTTATGCAGACAAAAGAGAGTTGATTGAGGAGACCGAAGATTAAAGGCTGTTTAATCTAATGTCACTGAGTATCACAGAAGAGCAGCTGCCATACAGACTGGCTTTAGCAGAGATGACACTGATAGAACAGACCTATCTAGAGATGGTTTTATGCTTAATATGACTGTGTTTTAAGGCAGTCTGCAGGTAGATTGTTTAAAAGCTCAATTTAAATTTGCAGGCCATCATGCCAGGTCAGAGTAATCAGAAGCAGAATGAAGTACCTCAGTCCTCACAGTTCTTCCCCAGAAATGTGCTTATAATGTCTCTGATGCTGGGGCTAGAGATAGCTGCTCAAAATTCTTCCAGTGGTAGGATTTTATAGCTTGAATGACACAGGCCTAAAAGCTTAGAAACAATGTCACCAAAGCATATGGCATACCCCCTGAAAGCTTAAATAATTAAAATCTGATAGATGCATGTTTTACCTGTGACTGCCTGCCAAGTAGCCTAGCAAGCCTCCTGCACCTAATCCAGTCCAAAATCCTGGTCCTGAATTGGTTCCATGATGGGAATGAGTTCCAAAGCTGTTGTCATCTTAAACAAAATGAAAATAGGAAACAGAAGTTAGTAGCCTAATCCTCAGGCCAGCTGTTGCAACAAGATTCTCTCCTGTTAAAGATAATGGAAAATTAGAAAAGCTCCTCCTAATTCGAGTAGATTCTTGATCAAGCTTAACTTGAGAGGCCTCACATTTCTGAAAGCAGGAAAAAACACAGAAACAAACACTGCTTTGAGAAGTTTTATGTTAAAAATCTACTTCCACTCCATTTCACAGCCCCGACGTTCACAAAACATGGAAAGTCCCTGCCTGCTGATCTATAAACAGACAAGTAAGAGTAAAAATAGAAAAGGAAGGGAAGAAAGAGTAATCTGAAGGTCACATAGCAGGCCAGAGGCAGATGCAGGAGCAGAAATCAAATAGGTAAGGCTACAAAGTGAGCAAACCACAAAGACATACAGCTTCTAATCTCGCTCAGCACAGCTGCACCATTTGAGTCACAGTGGCTCAGTGTAATAGCTAACATTACTTGTATTGTTCCTGGTAATCCTAGTCTGGGATTTGTTATCAAAAGGCATGTTAACTGCAATCACATTGCAGAGTTTTTATTATGCATGAGTCACCAAGCTTGACAAATACCTTGATGAAACTGCATGCATATCAAGTAGGTTGTGGGGGAAGGAGAGTCACATATTTTTTACATGTGACCTGCTTAACATGAGGGTCTGAGTCAGAAGTGAATGTCTTCCATTTAGAAATAAAAAGAGAAAATACAACCCCAAAGTAGAATAATTTTCTGGTCTAAAGAAAAACAAAATGCAAGAATAAGCTCAACCACAGGCTTAACACATAAGGAAGTACAAAAAGCAAGGAAGATAACATTAGAGTCTCCCTGAAACATGCCCACCTGAACAAGTGGACCAGAGATGATGTAAGGACAAGTTATAGAAGGTCTGGTTTGTCTTCAAATTGGTATGAAATAATCAGTTTTCAGTCTGCACTGGATTTGATATTGAATTTCATTTTGAATGCATGGAGAGAAAGATAAACTCTCATTGAGATGACATATTAGTTATACTGATTTGAATTAAAAAAAAATACTTCCTTTACTGTAAAAACAATGTTAATAAGAGATGACCCAACTCATTTGTTCAAAAGCACCATGACTGAACATTGACTCAGAAAACTGAGTCATTTTTTGCTGAAATATCTAGAGTAAACATTAAGAATCATGTCAAACCACAGAGAGAAAGCAGAATTTAATTAAGATAGGCTGGCTAAACTAGTTTCACAGGACACACCGCATATTAACAGGATTTAAAATGAGGCAAATTAAATATTAACAGCAATACATGAACATTGCTTTCCATTACTGTCCAGATTTCCAAAGATTAATACCTTCCTGGGAACACATGGACATACATACTCAGAGATGTGCTTTTGCTCTGCTGCCAGAATGTAAGGCAGACATTAAATGCAATGAAATAGCAAAACAACTGGTGCAATTAATCGACAAGGAACAGGACAGAAAAAAAACCAAAAGTAATTCTTCGCTGTTTTGCCTGTGCCCAATATGACAGAGCCCTGTTCTCATGACCAGGGCTCTACTGACTACCCCAGTAATGCCAATGGCAAGTGCCTACACAGGGTCACTTATGCACATGAAGCATACACAGACAGCTCAAAATAACTACTTGGAAACCAATTTGCAAAGCCAACAGTAATATGGAAGCAGAATCCCTTCAATTTTCTGGTGCAGGTACATCTGAACGTTTCTGCTGGGCATGCCCTGCACAAGGGTATCCCAAAGAGTTACACTGCACCCTCTGTTGGCCAAGCTGCTTGAGCAAAACTTGAAGAAACCATTAACAAAATTACTTTTATTACTAAAATATAAACTTCTAAGTAAACTTAATCCTTGCTATATGTTTTCTTGTTAAAACCCCTTCTCTATCTCACAAAAAACCCCCAAAACATTATATAACTTGTGAGAATATAATTTAAGTTTCAGTGCTGTGAGCAGCTTGCATGTTAAATCGGTTGGTCAGACACCAGATGTGCAGTGTTTATGTTCCTTAGACACCGTGACTGCCTAAGGTAAGACCATTTATTAAGTGACAAAAGTCCTCAGTTTTCTGGGAGAAGAAAAAGTACACCTTTTCCTAGCAGCAGCCTTGTCATTGCTTATCTACTGCTTACAGCTTCAGATGAACGGCCCCACATGAGAGTCAGATGATGCACCTCTAATGTCAGTTCACAGGCACTGTTCTCTGTTCTGGGAACCAAATCTTTCAGCTGCTGAGACTACACTGAAGTACTTGTTAACCAGAGGACGGGTATATGATACTCAACTCCATTAACTGCTTTGTGAATGAAATCAGTGCTGAAAGATCCTTCTGTAAGGTTTCAAAGCCCCTCTTTGGAATGGGTTTGCTTTTGGCTGCATAAAACCATTCTCTCTTCCAGATTACCTATGAAAATTATTCTCCCTGTCATAATCCTCCTATTTCACAGGGTATGAAAAGAACACTTGCAGAGCATGGGAAGATGGATTTTCAAAGGTTCAAAGGGCAGCTTGCTGCACAGACGCCCTGAAAGCCTGTAGAAAACCAAGTCCTTATTTTCTCTTTTGAACAAAGAGCAGAATGCAAAGCTGTCTGCAGGCTCTGCAGCCAATTCCGCAGAGTCAACCACCAATGCTCTGGTTTTAAGTTGGTCCCACCTGCCCCTGCTGCAGATAAAACACTACAATGTTGCTTGCTCTTTTGAGTACAGAGAACAGGTCAGAGCCCTACCTGTGAAGCTGGACTTAAAGCCAGGAGGAGGAGGTGCCTGCTGACTCTGCCAGAAAGGCCTCGCGAATCCATCGCTGTCACCGGGACTCTGCTGAGGCTGCTGGTTGCTGAGGAAGAACTTGTATACTCCAAAAGCAAGAGCAAGAAGAACTATTACAACGATGGCTCCAGAAGCAGAATCAGGAGAATCTTGCCTAGACTGATAATAGCTAGAGCCATAGCCTCCAGAGGTCTTCACTTTCCTTTCACCTCCCTCAGTCAGCTCCAGCCTGAACAGCAAACTACAGGAGCCTCTCAAGATGTAAGGGTCTTCCGGGTAATCGTAGCCTTCGCAGCTCACTTCTATGTGTCCAAAGCGGTAGGCATTGTCCAAGTCTGCTTTGCACTGCCACTGAAGAAATAAACACAATACAAAGTAAAATCTTCTGCTCCAGAGATTAAAATACCTGTCTGCTTTCCCAAACATGCTCTGAAATAAAGCTGTGATTGCTAACAGATTATCTCAGGGGCCACAGGGTAAGAAATTTCTGAACACTTATTTTGAAAAGGAGTAGGAATTTGATGTTATCTAAAGATGATTTTTAAATGCTACAACTTAAAAAAAAAAATCTGATCTTTCAGAACACTAAACTCTGGAAGATTTTGTTTTTCTTCACTGGAGAGGTTTTTAAAATATTCCTTCTTTAGACAATGCAAAACTTCTAAAAACACGCCATACGCTGTGCAACAGTTATTTAATAAATGCCTGTCCCGTGTAAACTTGATGGCAGCTACAAAAACACAACGTGTGATCCTGAAATCCAGTGCACCCAATTCAGTTGGTGTCTATGCAGAAACCAAAAGAAACCAGGACAGACATCATTAGGGATTCAAATCCAACACTTAACAATCCTACTGCAGATTCTGCGGTCGAATGTATGTGGATTCCTCAGCCTCACCTTTCCTTGAGGTAGCTGAACTTAGCATCTCTAATTTCAAGTGAGACATATTTTGGAGAGGAAATAAAAAAGCAGTAGTTTCTAAATTCATAACCCAGGACAGCAGTACCAACTGTCAATTCAAATTTGACTGTTCTTCTACAGTACTGTGTCAGTTTTAACACTCACCTTCAGCCTTGATTCCTGGTTATCTACTAACAGCAGCTTAGATAACAGATAATAAAACAAAGAGCCGTGACTACTTCCTGACAAGTACTCACATCCTAAGGGGCAAGAGGAAGTCATGTAAGCCCAAAACTTAGTGTGTAAGAGGTAGAGCTGAAGTGAAGCAACTATTTATAATCCCTTTCCACTCTAATAAAAAATGTAAAACCCCACAGCAATATCAATTCCAAGAGCATCCTCTGAGGTTTGCCAGAGTTTGATTTTATAAACTCAAGCACTGTTTTATTTAAAACCAATGAAGGTTTGCTGTGCTGTGTTTTTACATCAGCACCTTCAAGGATATTTCAAACGTATACCTACAGTAGCTCTGGAAAAGGCAAGCCTAGAAGTATTTAGGTTAAGTTTTAGTCGTCAAAGGCCACCTAACAAAAAGCAAGCTGAACTGACACCCTGGCTCTTTTCTTCTTCAGAAATTACCAAGTGTGGGGGAAGATGATTTCATTAACAATTTAACAAGTTTTAAACAATTACCTGTACATCATAGCCATCCCAACCTTTGTTGTAACACTGAACCACCTCAGGGACACGGGAACACCCCGCAGTGCCTCCCGTGCACTGCAGCTGCGGGACCGCAGGTGTCCGCCGGGACGTCGTGTACTGCCCTCTGTGGAGAGTGAGCGCCTGCACGTCCCGCAGCAGAACCTTCCCTGAAACGGGGAACACAAACGTCAGAACCAGGGCATTAACTGGGTTGGAAAAGACCTCTGAGGTCACTGAGCCCAGCCTATGACTGAACACCACATCAGCTCGACCACAGCACTAAGTGCCACATGCAGTCTTTCTTTAAACACCTCCAGGGACGGTGACTCCTTGGGCAGCTCATTCCAGTGCGTAATCACCCTTCCTGCGAAGAAATTCTTTCTAATGCTTGTCAGCACTTGTCCAGGTGCGTTCCCCCTGGCCACAAGGGCCTCCTCGCAGGACAAGACTGGCCATACACAGGCCGAAGCAGTGTCCCTGCTTCTTCAGGAGGCAAAGCCCCAGGAAGCACCAGATGGGCAGAGGGAAACATGGCATTTCCCTCGTTCCCTTCCGAAGCGTCTCTGGGCTACTCCTCTTAGGCATACAAGCACCCCCGACCGCACAGCGGGATTATTGCTGCGGCACAAGCCGCCTTAAAGGGAGCCCCAACCCAAACGCCTTCCTGGCGCGGGCCCCGGCACAATCCCTCCTTCCCCCGTGCCGGCCGGGGGAGGCTGCAGGGCCCGCGCTGAGCCCCGTTTCCCCCCGCGGGTCTCACCCTGGCGGTCCCAGCCCCGCGCGGGGCCCGCGGCGGCGCAGAGCAGGAGCAGCAGGAGGGGCGCGGGGGCGGCCGCCATGACAGCGCTGAGCTACGTCACCGTCCGCCCCGGCGGGGGGAACAGGGGAAGGGGTGGAGCTTCTCCCTGAGCCCCGCCCCCAGAAGTCCGTGGGGCCAATGGGCGACGAGGGCGCGGCGCTTCCCGCGCTTCGCGCAGGGGGCGGGGCCGCCGTCTGGGGACTCTTACCGTGCGTCCGTCACGTGGGCGGGTCACGCGAGAGGGGCCCCGCCAGTTCCGGTTCCGTGCGGCAGTTCCGGCTCCCGGCGCGCGCCCCTCCGGAGCCGCGCGGCTGGCGGGACGGGCGGCGCCATGGCCGGGATCAAAGGTGCGCGCGGGGGGCGCGGGGCGGGGGCGGGCGGGAGCCGCCGCGGGAGACCCCCGTGCTTCCCCCGTGCTCCCTCCGTGCCCCCGCTGTGCCGGGCGGGCGGGGCCGCGCTGAGCAGGAACGTCGCGGTCGGTGTTCTGTGCGGCGTGTTGCGCCCTTCATCGGCGGTCCGCTTGTGTTCTCGTTGCAGCCTTGATCAGCCTGTCCTTCGGCGGAGCGGTCGGACTGATGTTCCTGATGCTCGGATGTGCCCTTCCCCAGTACAAGTAACGTGCACTCGCTTCCTATTCTTTGTGTCTTGTTTTGTGTGTCAGTAACCCCAGAGTGGTTTGGATTTCGTACTTACAGAATCATAGAATCGTTAGGGTTGGGAGGAACCTCTAGAGATCATCTAGTCCAATCCCCCCGCCTGCCAAGGCAATTGTGAAGTCCCCTCTGTGTAGGAGGGGTTTTCGGGTTTGCCTTTTTTTTTGCTTCAAAATATTGGGGTGGGGGAAAAAAAAATCCCGGATTTAATTCACCTTAGAAGTGGTGGCAACAAAAGTTAAACTACCAGGCCTAACTGCAGACTGCTAAAGGGTGCACTGCCCTGAAATGTCCTAGCAATTGTCTGTGGCTGACAAACAGGAACTCCTGAGGTAGGCGGCAAGTGTGTGTTATCCAGGGAAGCACCTGCATTTTCTCTGGCTGTGTAGTGGTAGCTGGGCTGTCAGTGACTGCCACATGGACCTTTGGCTGCGTCCCACGCCGGTAATGTAGCATTTGGAGTAGTGGTGGTTGCTGTCTGTGCTTTGCATATGTCCATTCCCGTCCTTTAGTTCTCAGGAGATACAAAATAGCAGACCAAAAGTACAGGTAGCTACACCTGTGGCTTTGACTCTTTCCAAGTGAATGCTGACTCTGCAGAAAGTCTTTTAAATTGACTTATTGAATGTTAAATAACATTAAATTAGTGGTTACTGGTTATTGGTTGTGAATTGCAGTTCCCTACATATATGACTAAAATTCTTATTCCAGCTTTCTTGTGTTATAAAACCAGTGCTGGTGACACAAACCCTTGGGAGGGAGATCACTGTGCAGTTGCCCTTCAAACGGTGCAATAAGGTTTTATTGAAACAATGTGCACCTGCGTTTGTGTGCCTGAGAAACCTAGTCTGGTGAGCTGCAAGCCAAAAAAGAAAGTGTTGCCAAAATGATGGTGTAGTTTTTGTAGGTGTCTGCTGGTTGTATTCAGATTTTAAAGAAAGTGGAAAAAAAAGTATTGATTCCCCATTTCTGAGAAAAACGCTCTGTCCCGTGTGTGTGCACTGAAAGCCTGTGGACAAAATGATGTAAGGGCTCTGCAAAGGTATCTCTGCAATTCTTAAGCACAGCTGACAGGATAAACTTTGGAGTTAAGCTCATCTTGTGAGGTGGCAGTAGATTTAGGCTTGCATAGTGAAATCTTGCTTTATGAATATCCTGTTAGTGAGCTCTGCTGCTGCTGAGGTCAGCTGAAGCCTCTCACGAACATGGTCTGCTGGATTAATGTCAGCTTGTTCCAAAGCAAAGGATTTGCCTTCTCTGGGTTTGTGTCTGTCTGTCCCGATTGTGGATGCTGGATGGGGAAAATGCCTTGCTTTTATTTTAGGAAAGACAGGAAGTCAATCAAATTAACTTAAACTTTTCTTCTGCTTTCTTTTTCAGCCAGTACTGGCCACTGTTTGTTCTGTTTTTTTACATCCTGTCTCCTATCCCGTACTGCATAGCAAGAAGATTAGTAGATGACACAGATGCTACAAGTAATGCCTGCAAGGAGCTAGCAATATTCCTTACAACAGGCATTGTGGTATCAGCATTTGGGCTACCGATAGTGTTTGCAAGAGCAGCACTGGTTAGTAATATTTCAACCTATGATTGTTGGTTTTTTTCCCAAGAAAACTTTGTTCTTGATGTTTGGGGTTTTTTTACTGAAGGTAAAGCTCTCATGCACTGAACAACTCTTATAATTGCATACTTAAGATGTTTGCAGTGGAAACAGAATAGGAGTTCTTTTGACAAGAAAAACTAATACAGAAGTGAGAGCATGGCAGAGCATGTTGATTGTCAGTTGCTTCACACAGTCATGGAATAAACCCTATCAGCCTTGTACGCAATGCAGAGAAAATGAGATTAAAAAGTACAGTGAAAATTTAATAGGCAAGTAACCAAATAAAAATTGTAAAGAATACTTTGAAGGCAGTCTGTGGAATAGTTGGGCTAAGCAGCATGAGTAAACAACAGAAAAAAACCCCAACCCCCCAAAAAACCTAATGCATTTTTTGCACTCGCTGTACATTATATTGGTATTATTTTTTTAAACTTCCAAGTTCACATTACATCTTTCCCAATATATAGCTTTTCACTGAAACACTTTAAAAGTTCACCTTGTCTGTGTGAATTTTAAAAAGCAATACCACGTCAAAAAACATGGAGTGCACTTTCATAAATGCCTTTAGGCAAGAATAGCTCAGATGGTTAGTTTGAGTGCCTCACACCCTTCGAGTAATCCACTTATTCTCCCTGGAAAACATCCACCTCTTTTTTATTGCTGGTATATCTGCTGGTGTTTTGAAGACCTTAAATACCCGTTTAGAAAAGTCTTAGTGTGGTTGGCAATATAACTGGGCTGCAGATGTGTTGGATGCTGTAGCCTAGCCCTACTTTATACACCAAAACAACTGTGCCTGCTAGCCAGTGCTTTGAATACAGCTAGAAAACACTTGTGCTGCTTGGCTGGCTGTGAATTGATCAAGTAATTTTGGGTAAACACAGACTTCTTAGTGTAACCACAAATAATGAGATACCACCTTCTTGCATCACAGGCATGTTACTGAACTTTGTCTAGAATGGGACGGTAAGATGTTGCCTTTTGTCTTGTCAGTTCAAAACGTGTCTAACTAAATTCCCCTTGTCCACAGATTTACTGGGGCGCGTGTGCACTCGTTCTTACGGGGAATACAGTCATCTTTGCCACGATCCTAGGATTTTTCTTGGTCTTTGGCAGCAATGACGACTTCAGCTGGCAGCAGTGGTGAAAGGAAGATAAGAGAACTATCACAGGCATCTTGTCATGCAGTGGCCATCCATACAAATGAGAGAATGGGCAATAAAGAGAAGTAGCGTAGCAAGCCTCTTGAGTATTCTAGATGCTCCTTTTCACGTTGTTCGTTCTGAGTGTACTACTGTTGCTGACAGGGTTTATATGTTTTTATGAAGTGAAGAGATTATTGATTTCATTTTTACCTATGGTATGTTTTTAGGTGCTCTCTTGGTTTAAAATTGTCATCCTTCTGTCCAGTGTTTTATGTGAAGCTTTAAATCAGGAACAAGAACATTTAAACATAGTTTCAAAGAAGATTTAAAGTTGGGGGTTTTTGGTTGGTTTTGGGGGTTTTATTTAAGCTAAGCATTAGTATTATGTTTCAGTTTTCATTTTTTTTTAAAATACCAGGATTAAATTATATACGAGCTGATTGGAGGTAAGAGATTGTCCACCACCATTGTCAATTTCCAAATCAACAGATTGTTGCTATACTGTAGCTATATTTTTAGAGGCAAGGCGGGTTGGAAAGTACCGGTTGCAGATTTTCTTCTGCCCATACCTCGTACCGGGTGATGAATGTTGATAGCCTTCATTTCAGGAGAAGGCTGAGGAGCAGGTAGAGTTCTTTGGGAGAAAAGTCCTAAATTTTAACACTGCTAGCCCTTTTACCTGCTTTGTTACCGATTCTGTGGATGTGACATTCAAATGCTCTGTAAATGTATTGATGCTGACATACAAAATTAAAGTGTATTGTAGGGGAAGGGAAAATGATGTTTAAATTCCATTTTTTAAAAAAAGTATCTTTTGAACTCTTTCTATTTATAAGTGTTGTATGGTTTTGAACTTTTATGTCAACTTTTTACCACAAAGATGGTAAAATGCTCATTTATGGAACTACTGGTCCATGTTAATTTGAAGCATATACAAAGCTATTTCCTCCTCCCCCTTTTTAATTTATTTTATACATAGTATATATATATAATAAAACAGCTTTTAAAATGTAGATTAAAACTTTGTGTTAAACCTGCCTAAGAATGATTCCTTCCCCCTTTTTTTTTTCCCCTCACAATGCAGTTGAGTGACTTTTTCAGAAGTCACTGGCTGAATTGATTTCACTTGACTCTTTTTAAGTTCTTATGCACTATTGGTTGATAAGATTTAATGTTATGTCTGTAACTGTAGCTTGTGTTCTGTAAGATTGCACATGTAGCTTCAAATATTTAAGACAAGTTTTATGCATACCTCTCAATTGTCTGGATTTTTCATTTGAAGAAATCTGCCTTTAGACATTCCATCATGACACAGTGAATGAGTACCACTTAACCAGGTTTGACTGTACCACGTGCAGTGATGAACTTTACCAAACATACTTCTAAACAGTATTTTTCAATTCTTTTAAAAAAAAGTCTAGCAATCTTAACCACATGTAATTAAAAGCTGACAATTGCTTAGGTTTTGCTTAACAGTATGAAAAGGCACAGAACTGCAGGTCTTGGCTGTAGAATTTGTGTGCAGATGCAAAATATAAAGCTTGAATATATATATATTCATATTTGTATATGAATGTATGCAAAGTTTGATAGTAATTGGTAGCGACTTGCATGATGTGCTCAAGGAACTGAAACAGGCAGGTGGGGACAGCAGGGGTGTCACTGCCTACGTGCTCTGATTTGTTAATGTCCCGTGGGTAAAACAAGAGCTCAATTTTGTCGGTGCTGGTAGAGGAACAAGTAGGTGCCAAGGCTCTAGTGCAGAAGCCAGTCCATAGCAGATGGTGTTTCAGCACTAAGTAAGCGGTTCACCAGACTGCCTGTGATGGTGGCTTTCAGAGCTGCAAGAGGGCTGTAGGATCACATTTTTCATCCCCTCTTTCATCCCCTCTGTGCTAGTACAAGGGAGGCTGCAGAAAATCTTCCGAACCAGCGGCAAAAGTTGCAGTCCTTTGCAGTCCTTGCAAAGGAGGAATGCTTAGGACATGTACAAATCTGAATTTGTTACCAACTCCTTTTTCATGGTCAGGAACTGTTTTCTCCTTCACTCCTGAAGCCTGCTTTTCCATGTGATGCTACCCTCTGGATCACTGGTCATGGAGCTGACTGTGTATGTATTGGTGGTGCATTTTTTTTGTTTGTTAATTGCATTGCAGCACTACCTTCTTTGCTTGCACACCAAGTACATGCAGTATTGCTCTGATTTGTGAGCTAGACACTTGAGAGGTATAATCCTTCCATATTATATGCACTGAGATAGCATTACCATCCTTCTAGAGGGAAAAAATTTGAGCGATAAAAATTTTAAATAGTGATCTTGAGTTCTGTATGTTTAATCAAAAATACTCTAATAAAATGAGTATTTTGTTTAACGTATCAATTGTTTTTTTTTTCTTTTTCATTTCTTTTAATGTGGTTGTCGTTCCTGTGGCAGAGATGACACCAGATTGCTCACTAGTCCTTCAGAGTGAGTGTTCATGTCATTTACCTGGGGCTGCTCTAGAAAGAGAGGCACGAGTGTCCAAGGCTGTACTAGTTGCACTAAGCTGGCTTTGCTGGTTGTATCTCACATCTGGAGTTTTATCTCGACTTTGTGTTTGAAGGCCAAATCCTGATATGTTGGTAGAATTATACAACGTAACGGCCACCTTTACTCTCCGACTTGTTTATAACTTTACAATTTTTGTTTAAAAATAACCCAGCACTTGTGATATTTGAAATAATTTGTGGCATTTCTGAAATTTGAAAAGTGACACCAGTCTTTAACAGAAAAAAGTAATGGGAATTGGTGGAAAATCTTTTTCAGGTGAGCCATCATCCCCTTCCCTCTCCCCGCACACACTCACTTTGGTCATAGCTGTTGATTTTTTTTTTTTCTGTTTATTCTAAGAGGGAGAAAAAGTTGGTTAAAATACTAACTGCATTTGTTAAAACATTGGAGGAGTAAGGTAATTTGGCAATAACTAAGGTGCTACAGCTGCACACATTTTTTTCATGAAATCAAAATACATCATAAAATCATAGAAAATGCTGAGTTGGAAGGGACCCACAAGCATGATCAAGTCCAACTCCTGGCCTGGTGCAGGACACCCCAAGAATCACATTATGTTCCCTGAGAGTGTTGTCCAAATGCTTCTTGAACTCAGACAGGCTTGGTGCTGTGACCATTTCCAGTGCCTAGCCACGCTCTGGGTGAAAAACCTTGATATCCTACCTTAAACCTCACCTGACTCAGCTTCAGGCCGTCCCCTCAGGTCCTGTCACTGGTCACCACAGAGGAGAGTCAGTGCCTGCCCCTCCCCTTGCCCTCACAAGGAAGTTGTAGCCTGCAATGAGGTCCCCCCTCAGTCTCCTCTTCTTCAGACTGAACACACCAAGTGCCCTCAGCCGCTCCTCATACGGCTTCCCCTCAAGGCCCTTCACCATCTCCGTTGCCCTCCTTTGGACGTTCCTTAAGAGTTTAATGTCTTACACTGTGGCACCCAAACCCGCACACCATATCCAAGGTGACGCCGCCCCCGCGCAGAGCAGGGCAGAGCAGAGCGGGACAATGCCCTCCCTCCGCCGGCGGGCCGGGGCCGGGGCCGGGGGCGGGGCGCGGGGAGGGGAGGGGCGGGGCCCCGCTCCGCCGTTCCGGTTCCGGCGCAGCCCCCGCCCCCTCGACGTGTGTCTGGTCCCGGTCCCAAGATGGCGGCGGCGGCTGCGGCGGGGCCGGCGGCGGCGGCGGGGCTGTGGAGCGAGGTGAACCGCTGCGGGCAGAACGGAGACTTCGCCCGCGCCCTCAAGTCCGTCAACAAGAGTGAGTGCGGGCGGTAGTGCCGCCCGGCGGATCCGCGGTCCCTGCCCGGGCGCGCTTGGCCTGGTGCAGGGGCGCTGCCGTGTGGCGGGGGACGGGGGGTGTCCGTCCGTAGGCTTTGTGCCGGGAGCCGGGCAGCGGGCAAAGGTCCCAGCGGGTCCGACTGTGCTCGGGGAGAGGCGAGAGGGGCTGCCGTGACCGGCAAGTGCTTCGGTTGCATCGCACGCGTCCCTTGTTGTGACTCAAAACCTCAGAGCTGCTCGTGGGGTCTCCTTCTGTTTCGATCGTGGAAGAAAGGAGTGCTTTTCTCCCTGGGAACTGGGGGAGTGGAGTACTTACGGACTGACTGGCTTGGAAGCGCTAACTTGCTCGGGGGCTGAGAGTCCACTTTGGTTTGTGGGTTTTTTTGATGGTTTGGCTCCCAAAACAGGATTGCCATATAAGGCACTCAGTGGTTCGAAGTTCCGTCTTTGCTGCTTATGCAGAGTAGGGACTCCTCTCCTTTCCTGGCAGAGCTGGGATCACATGAAAAAATCACATAGGAAAACCTGTATCTTCTAGTTCTACTTCCATGTATTTCAGTGGCAGAAAGTGTTAGTGTGTAAAGTGACTCCCTGTCACACACCACACTATTCTTCTATACCAGCTGTTGGCCTTCCTCAGCATGCTTTACGTGGCACTCAGGCCTTGGCACTGTGTTCTCTGCCTGGAAGTGAAATGCCAGTGAAAGGTTTGTCCGGGTGTTTGTCCAGTGCCTTTGGTGCAGCTCTGTTCCAGCCGTGTTAGCACCGTGGTCACTTCAGTGACCAATAATTTCTGTATTTATGCTGAATTTTTTTATGAATCAAAGTAAGCCACACCAGGACCCTTTTAAATTGACCTGACCGCTCTCTGGGGTGGGTTTTTGCAGCTGGAACAACATGTGGCTCTTACAAAGCCTTGGTATGTTTGATAGTGAGTTGGATCATTGTGTTGAAACTGGTTTCCCCTCCAGTACTGCAGATCAACAAAGATGACGTGACTGCACTTCAGTGTAAAGTAGTGTGTCTTATCCAGAATGGGAACTTCAAGGAAGCCCTCAGCATAATCAATACCCACACTAAAGTGTTAACCAGGTGAGTTGTGTTTTGCTGTGCTCTACAAAATGTGAAATCCTAAGTCCTTGAGAAGCTGCTGCAGCTTCAGTGGAGGGGACTGATAAGGCAGCAAAATAAAGTGCAGGAGGTGCTCAGAGACACTGGGATTGGTCTTCTCAGTGAAACTCTGGTTTATTGTGGGTCTGGATGAGCTTCAGGCAGTCTAACAGTTTGCTCTCACTGTTGAAGGGATTGTCCCTGATGTAGCTCTCAGCCACCTCCATGTGCTGATGCTGCCTATTGGTGTGGCTGAGTATCACAGCTGATACAAGGGCAGGGGACAAATCTCAGTGGGAGTGCGGAGAGAAGGGAGAAGCCTTTGCCAGTGGCAGCGAAGTGTTGGCTTTGCTTGGCTGACTCACCATACTGCTCCTTGGGATCCTTCTCCAGGACCTTATCTCTATCCTTTGCCAGCCTGAAAGTATTTCCTCAGCCTTTGTGGTGGTGTAAGCCCTTTGCACATCCTCTCAAAATCAGGACCTTGGAGACAACTTGTGTCTGAGGACAATTCAAGCTTTCCATTTGAGTCATTAAGAAGACTCTGATTTTTTTCCTAATGAGATGCTTTTTTTGCAACGACCAGGGTGAAAATTTCTACCCAAGAACTGCCTGGCAGCAAAATGTTTGTGTTTCAAATACTGCTTTGATTAAGGAACTTCCCAGGAAAGTGTGTTGAAGTATCACTGTGATGAAGCATACCATCGTTTATGTTCACATCTGAATAATTACCTTATTCACTAATTCCTTCTTTCCTGGGACAGGTTTTTTTTAGCTTTTCTTTTAATTATATGGTAAGGAGGAGGAATATTTTCTTTAAATCCAACTGGGTTCAGAATTCTTCCTATAATTTCTTTAGCCTCACTCTGCTATGTGTCTGTCTCTGTCTTGAAGTTGTCCCGTCCTGCACTGGGGGTGGCCCCCTGCTTTTCTTGAATTCTGACTGCTACTGATTTGTTTTCAAACTTCCTTAATACTCGGTTGAATCGAGATCATTTTAAGTAGGCAAAGAAAAGCTGATAGCAAGTGGCCTCAGGCACGAACTGGAAGAATCACTAATTAATTTGCCTTTGGCTTAAGTGGTAACCCAGGGAGTTGGTGGAACATAGCATTCAAGGCTCTGCTTTTTTGAGAATGCTTCCCTGCTGGTGTGAGCTTGCTTTGAAGCCCATTTTATGTTAGCAAACCTTTTTGCTGCAGTTCTGCTGCTCTGATGTTTCAGAATACGTTAATCTTATGTTTGTCTTCATCTCACACTGTAAGAGTGATTTGTATTTTATACCTTTTCCTTCCTGAGTAAATTGTCTTTAAAAATTTGCAGTAACAACCTTTTGTTGTAATGATACACCTTCTCCTTAAGAAGGAGTCATGGAATGAAGTTTGGTATTGTTCCACCTTTTAAGCATTTGATTAGCATAAACAGTAGGAGGTGGGGAGCAGAGAGGACTTGGAATGCTGTTTGTCTGGAGACATCATTAAAAAGGAACCTCTTTTTAGGTGAAGTTTTGATATGCTTTCTCTGTTGAACACAAAGTAGGTTTAAGGTATTTTCAGTGCTCAACAGATACATAATTCAGTAATCTGGGATCATGTGTTTGGATTTTGGGTTATGTGGCAATCTGTGACTAATTAGGGCTGATTAAACAAGTGTGCTTATGTGGGTGAATGCTTTTGAATGCAAACTACAGTGCATGCTGTCAGCCTTTGTCTTGTACTTGCAGTGACATTATTGCCTTTGAGAAGGCCTACTGTGAATACAGGTTGAATCGTATTGAAAGTGCTCTCAAGACCATTCAGAGTGCCAGTCAGCAGACAGACAAGCTGAAGGAGCTTTATGGACAAGTGGTAATTACAAGCTTTTCTTCCTGGTGGGAGTTTCATATGCTGGATGCCTTGTCGCTCCTCTAATGGGGGCAAATGTGGGGACAGAATTTCCTTCTCTGCCTTGGAGGTAAGGACAGGTACAGTTCCAACGGCTCAAACTTCTGTGGAGCTTCAGTTGCCTATTGCTGGAGGCAGAGTCATCGTTTTATCCCCACTAAACCAAAGCAATTTGTGACTCCCACTCCCTCCCTGGGTCTGACCTGGTATTAGCCATATGGCTGAGGATGGAAGAGATCTGATGGGATTTGTTTGTGGTTGAGCCATTTGTCCAGAAATGGTTTGTGGGACCTGACATCTCAGCCGTTAAAAGTGAAGCAGGAAAGAAGTTATGTTTTTTCTCTCATTTCTCCCTGGTTGATCAGAAGAGTTTTGTGAAGAATTCTCTCAGCTGCATGAAAGACCATTCATTTAATTTCTTTCTTAGAGAGGCGATCTAAGTTGGAAGAAGGCTGTTTGAGGACAAAACTGTGTAAACTGCTGCTTTTAAAGAAGCTGTTTTAGGAGTAAGAGCTGTGTCATTTTTTGCAGGTATCTGGTGTCATTGCTTGAGTCCTTGCAAATATAATCTATATAGTTTGCCCTTAAAGGTAGATGCAATATTAGTAATGTTCAGCATATCATATGATGCTCTGCTGCCTCTGTCCATGGGGAGGGAGGAAGGAGGCTGTAGTTACCAGCATGCCCAGGAAAATATTGTTCTGAAGGCTAATCCCTTCCCTTTTTCAGTTGTATAGGCTGGAGCGTTACGATGATTGTCTGGCTGCATACAGGGATCTCATCCGCAACTCCCAGGATGAGTATGAGGAAGAGAGAAAAACTAACCTCTCTGCTGTTGTGGCAGCACAAAGCACATGGGAAAAGGTGGTGCCAGTAAGTGAGTATGTGTGTCTGTGTGTGTGAGAGTGAGAGCCAGGAATAAAGGATATGGAATTACAGATATTGAACAGGACAGAAATGTGTTCCTCTCTCTTAATGACTTCTGAGTGTACTGAAGATCACCTAGTGTTTTTTCCTGTATGGAGTGATAAATGCTGTTATTGTTCATGAGTTATACTTCACCTTTGATCTCTAGGAGACCTGTAGATGTCACAGCAGAGTAGAAAGTAGATCTCTCTGAGCCTACATTGGGCAGAACACCTGTGGGTGACTAGAACTTTTTTTCTCATTACCTTCTTACCCAGGGTAAAAGCTAACTGCTTGGATCACCCAGCCATGCTTGGGAACATTTTTGTTAATGAACAGTGCAGATTGTAATGTTCACATCTGTTTGGAAATCTCTGTCCTTCAAGGTGTACACAGCATGCTCAGCTTTCCGTTCAGCACTGTAGATCTACTTTCTAACTCTGTACAGCAGCCGTTCTGCCCTCTTGCAGCAGTCTAAGCAGTCCCCAAGTTCAGGCTGGAGTTTCGTTGCTGCCTTATCAGTTACCTCTGTCTTTGTACAGTGTGAGGGAAGGTCCTTTGCACTGAGACTTGCTTGCCAGGTGTGTGCCTTGTTAGAATTGCCTCTTAAATTTATTTTGCAAGGATTAGTTGAAGCGTACATGAAAACTATAATTTGTGTCCACTGCTTGTCAGATCTGTACAGATCAGTTGGCGTTCACTGAATGTTACATTTGCTTTTCATTGTAGGAGGATTTGGGCCTTCGAGAAGCTACCTACGAGCTGTGTTATAACAGTGCATGTGCATTGATTGGGCAAGGAAAGCTGAATGAAGCAATGAAAAAACTACAGAAAGCAGAAGGTAAAAACATGGTGAGGTGAGAGGCAAGGTTTGTGTGATAGTAGAAGTTGCTCTCTATTATAGACACAAATCAGAGGAAAAGAGGTTTTAAAAATTTGAAAACTGTCCAGCATCAGGATTTGTTGTAGGTTCCTGACACAACTGGTGTTTTTGTAGAAATGTTCCTCTGCATCTCTTTTCCAGAGCTGTGCAGCATGTACCATCTCCTGGCTGTCTTGCAGCCCCCTGATTTGTGTTCAATAACTTTATGCAGTATTTTAAAATAGAAAGTAGATGTGAGTGTAATTTCTTCTCATAAGAGATGTCTCATCTATTCTAACTCCTGATTTTCTTAGTATGAATGTATATTTAAACATATGCTATAAAAATTAAAAATACTTCATGGTATGAATTAGGTATGAAATTAATATAAGCAAATAAATGAGATTTTTTTGTAAAGAAGATTTTTTTTTTCTATGGGGTGGAAGAGGGAGTTTATGTGTTAAAAAAAAAAGGCTGGGGTGAGAACTAGGAAGGAATCGTTTCAGTCTGATCTAGTTGCTCTTGCAGATAAATAGGTCAGTCCTGTCCCAGTTTTGATGAAGAACAAGTGATGTTCTGGTGAGGTATATGAGAAAGTTAAGAAGCAGCTAGTATGGGTTCTGAAAACTGACAGAATTGCTGCCCCATAAAGGGTGATATAATTTCAATATTGTAGGCTTGCAGCATTTAACTCCTAAGATGGTGTGCAGTTGTAGCTGAGTGATCTGTATGGAAAAGATCAGGAGCTAAGTGTAAGGAAATTTGCTCAGGAGAGAAAATGAGCGTATGACTGCTCTCAGAAGGCAGCTCTAGGAGGGACAGTATTTCATGCTCAGTCCCATCCATCATCAGACTTGCAGTCTGCTGTGTCCTTGTAGTGCTGCAGAAGTTTCAGCAATACATGAAAAAAAGTCATCTATTTATCCATGCTTTTAGCCTTTTTCCCCCCCTAAAGGCTTCTAAATTGCGATTTTCAATTTGTTTTTCCTTCTAGAGCTGTGCCGCCAATCGCTGTCAGAAGACTCTGTAAGTTCTTGATGTTCTGGAGAGTGTTTGCTTTGCATCATGTAGTCACAAAGTGCAGAGAGCCAGGGGAGAGCCAGTGCTGCTCTGCTGGTACCAGCTTGTGAGGCTGGGGCAGTGATCGTGGCTGTTGCAGAAGGGTAGCAAACACTGCAAGCTGTTCGTGGCTGTGTTCCTTGCAGAGTTGCCTGTGCTGGTGTAGGTAGGATGGGTATAGGTTGTCTGAAACCTCCCTGTGACCTACTGCTGCTATGGATGAACATGCTGAGTGGGTGGTGAGAAACAGGGACTTTCTAATCAGTCACTGGTTTGAGCAGAGGGGCAGAGTCAGTGCAGAAGTTGGGAGTATTTTCAGGTTCTCACAGGAGTAAGTGAAGCTTTCTTTTCTCTTGATTTAACCCACGTATGCTTCTGTTTGTGCTGTGGCTACAACCTTCATCTGTAGTAGCTGAGGTACTTTGCTGCTAATACTGCCCAAGAGAGCTCATAGACATTTGCCAGCAGAGAGAAGCCAGGGTAAGAGAGGTGAGATAGCAGCTTTTTTACTTTTTACTTTGATTTGTCTTCAGGATGTGACAGAGGAAGACATTGAGGCTGAACTGGCTATCATTCATGGTCAGATGGCTTATATCATGCAACTGCAGGGTCGTACTGAGGATGCTTTACAGCTCTACAATCAAATAATCAAGTTGAAGTAAGGGGTTTTTTTAAAAACAAATGCTCAACCTCCTATCTGTAGAGAGACCACTGTTTAATAACAGTATGCTTTCTGCTTTTCTTATCTGCAGGCCAACAGATGTAGGACTCCTTGCTGTCATTGCAAATAACATCATCACAATTAACAAGGTATAGAATTACCTTTCTGCTTTCGATGCAGTTACCCAGCTTGCTTCTCTGCTTCTGTGGAGAGAAGGGAGATAACCAGGAAAGATTTTTTCCTGAATAGTAGTTAAATTGCAGGCCCAGGGACCTTTTCTTCTTCAAGGAATATAGTGAAATCTTCTCATGATGTGCGATTTCCCCAGGACCAAAATGTCTTTGACTCAAAGAAAAAGGTGAAGCTGACCAACGCAGAAGGTGTTGAGCATAAACTCTCCAAGAAACAGCTCCAGGCGATTGAATTCAACAAAGCTTTGCTGGCAATGTACACTAACCAGGTAGGAGAAACTGATCAGCAGTAAGTAGCTACAGATGTGCTCCACAGGATTTTGACTGGGCAAAAATGGAGATGCAGCTGTTTTATGCCAGAAGACAAGACCACTTGGTTTAGGCACATAAGTGAGCAGGAAAATAAAATCATCCCTAAAAACACCACTGGCTGACTGTTTAGTGACTTGAGTATTGCTGTAGGGAGAACTGTGTGGATATTACTAGAAGATAAAAGGGATATGAGTGGTCTTAGATGCATCTGAAGCGCCACTAGGAGGACTTGTTCTTGGCTGTGTGTACTCCTTTCAGGGAAGTCATCACAAGCATATCTGAGGTACTGCTGGTATGTCAGCCCTGTGTTAGATGCTTGCAGAGGTTGAGATGAGTGTATTCTCTCTTCCCACTCCTCAGGCAGATCAGTGCCGCAAGCTGTCAGCAAGCCTGCAGTCGCAGAGCCCCGAGCATCTGCTCCCTGTGCTTATCCAGGCGGCCCAGCTGTGTCGCGAGAAGCAGCACGCAAAGGCCGTGGCGCTTCTGCAGGTAGGTTAAAAGGAAGTTTTGCCAAGCTCCATTTAAACTTGTGCTTTGTGTTCTCCTTTGCTGTTTTCCTTTAGTTTGTTTTTAAATTTCCAGGGGTATCTGACTGCTTATTTTGGTTTGGTTTAATGCTGCTGGAAGGCCTTCACACCCAACTGAACAGTGCTGCTTTTAAAGGGAAATAGTTCCCTTACACCACTGATTTTTATGCTTAAGAAGCTGTAGTACCCTTCTAGGGTAAGCAGTAGTCTTTACTGCTCTGCTTACAAGCAGTTTGCGACATCCTCCTTTTTGGAGGGAATGAGTGGCTTGGGACAGAATTCTGAGAGGACAATGGTTCACTGGCACGCTTCGGGGCCCTCTTCTGCTGTGTGCTGAAGCCTGCCTGTGCCAGAAAGCTTCCCTTGGCTCTTGCCAGCTTGCTGTAACTGAGCATGAGACATGATTCACCAAAGCAACAGCCTCGTGCCCACACAGAAGTTGAATTGTTCTTTCTTCTGACTCTCAGGACTTTGCAGACCAGCACCCTACTAATGCAGCTGAGATCAAGCTGACGATGGCCCAGCTAAAAATTGCTCAAGGTATTAATTGTCCTTCTTTGTTGGGAAGTGTCTGTACATGATAATGCTAAAAGGGATGAGAAAAACAGACTTCAGGGCAGTCTTTGCTGCAGTCACTGTTGTGACAGAGGTGTGGAGCAGAGATGCTTTCAGTCAGGTAATATATATACATGGTGCTGGGAGGATAGTGCTTATAGCTTGGTGGCCAGATATGCAGGCTTCACAGACCACTGCTAGAGATGCCCACAGTCTTTGTGAATAATAGGGGGCAGGAATCTCTTCTGGAGCAGGATAATCTTGGGAGCAATATGGGGCTCTCTAATGGCACCCTGTGTACATTTCTGTATACAGTCAAGCATGGCATTCCTGTGTACAGTCAAGCAGCACAGTTGCACCTGGAAGAGAAGACCCTGCTTGCAAAAGCTTGCTCCTGAACCCTTGTGGAATGTGGCAAGGGCAGAAATGTCCATTGTGTGGAGGCCTGTCCTTAACTCTGGAAGGGGGGAGATGATCTGAAAAGGGGAAATCGTTCTGTCCTCATTGTTTGCCTTTGGCTTGAAGTTCTCTGTGGGGATGAAGTGTTGCCATGCCACTCAGAGTGTGTTCTTCCCTGTCTCTCTTCTAGGCAGTGTCACCAAGGCCTGCATGATCCTGAGGAGCATAGAAGAACTGCAGCACAAGCCTGGTATGGTAAGCAAAACTCAGTCTGAACTGTGTGAAGTTTTCCCCTTCACAAAGTGCAAAGGACAGCTTTGCACTGCCTGCTCCCTTTTGCCTCTTCCCTGTGGTTTTCACTTGACCTGAGTGTTTGCAGGGATTTTGAGCCCATCTTCCTTGTGTTGGAGAAAGGTGGGATTGTAACTTGCATCAGGTGGCCTGAACTTAGCCAAAGAACTACTCTGCCTGTCAGCAGATATCCTCTCTGCCTATGTTCCCACTCCCTCATAGTCTCTGAGACCTTCATGTTGCCTGGATTTACTTTCATAATATGACTGGAGCAACTCCTTCCCTGGTATGTACTATGAAGCAGCTTTAGGACAACAGGCCTTAGGGAGAAAGTGCCATATGTTTCATCCCCACAGCATCACCCCAGTCTGCATGCATATTCACACCCGGTATCCAGGAAAGCTTGATGACCTTGTAAGTGCTCATGTGCTCAGCTTAAGTGTCTTGAGCAGGGGGTGGGTCTGACAGCTGTGGGTTTGCTCCAACTGCAAGGGCAAATGATCAAAGTAATTTGTAGGGGCAGTCAACAATAGCAGCTCTTTGCCCTGGGTCACCTCTGGTTGTGCCTGGAATATAAGCAGACAGATGACAGATCATCTCTTCAGTGCTGATTTCTTTTTTCGTAGCTCTTAGGATAGAGAACAGAGGAAGAAAAAGAGTTTCTAATGAAATTGTGTCCAGTGGTAAGCAAATAAAGTGGCAAGACAAGGAGGTTTGCTCAATGGTTGCAGTCATAGGCTTGTACCATACAAGAAAGATGGTAGGGACATTTTTTGGGGAGGGACCTGGGTAGGAAGATCTGGCCACAGTATCCTGCCTGTTACTACAGCTGTTTTTTAGGGACAGAGCAGAAAGTTCACACTGACTCTGCTTTTGGGAAATCCCATTCATTTAACTGCTGACCCCCTGGCTATAGACAACTTGCATGAAGATCTGTATATTGCTCTTGAATGTTTGCAGGTGTCTGCACTGGTGACAATGTACAGTCATGAAGAGGATATTGACAGTGCAATCGAGGTCTTCACACAGGCTATCCAGTGGTATCAGCAATTCCAGGCAAGTCAGACCAGAGGAGCTAACATGCAAGGTTGTGCCCCAGTCTTTTCTAGCTAGTCCAACTCAGGTTTTCATGTCGGTGCATAGCCCAGTAGCTATGCAGTTGGAGTTATGGAGACCTGTGAGCTCCTGTTTTGTGAACATTTGTTTTATCACTGCTACGTTATTTTAGATGTTTTGCGAACAGGGAGCAGCAGCTCCTGTCAGATTAGGAGAGTGGTGGCAATGGATGTCCGAATGTAGCAATCGGGACTTCTCCCTGATGAGACAGCACGGTAAAGCAGCAAGCTGCCTTGTCCCATGTAGTTCTGTCTCACATCCCAGAGTGCAAAGGCAGTCTATTTTCTGCATTATAGGATGCTAACTCAATTCTCCTTGGCCACGTCTCAGGGGCATTAAAGCCAGCTAGCGCTGGGCTCCATGCTGTGATAATAAGGAACTAATTATGGCTGCTGTGTCTTTCAGCCAAAGTCTCCTGTCCATTTGTCACTGATAAGGGAAGCTGCCAACTTCAAACTAAAGCATGGCAGGAAGAAGGAAGCAATCAGCGACTTGGAGGAGCTCTGGAAGTGAGTTGGGTGGTTGCTGAGCAGCAGGTTTCAACCCAGAGTCCTCTGCAAGCTGTCTGGTGGCAGGGCAGGCAGTATCTGACACAATTTTTCTTGACTGGTAGCCATCCTTTAGAGTTGCTTCTGCACAGGGTCTTCAATGCAAAGCCATATTTTGGAAGGAGGAGAGAGAATTAATTTGATCTATAGTTGATGTTCACTTGAAAACCTGGTAGACTTGTCCCAGAGACCTCTTGTGTACAGCAAAGATTGCTTTGGGGACTGGGATGCACAATTTTTTCTCGTGCTACATAAATGTAGATATTTAGGGTTTAGTTTTTATTGTGCACTTGATGGGATTTGGGGCGGGGAGGAACTGTTAACTTGCCTTTGCTACTGGGTTTTTCATCTTTCATTGCCTGCATGACACTGTGGGGTTGTCTGCACCTCCCTTTGTCCATACCAGTGATGTTTGGTGATGTGCTGTGGAGGAGACCACAGGCTGATATGCCTGTCCCCACAGACAGCAGCTGTGCTGCAGCAGCAAGCTCTTGCGTCATGATACCAGTCTTTGGGATGAGTAACATTGCTCACTTGGTCCTTTTCTGTTTTGTCTTTTTTTCCCCTGCAAAGGCAAAACCCAAAAGATGTGCATACTCTGGCACAGCTCATCTCTGCCTATTCCCTGGTTGACCCTGAAAAAGCTAAAGTGTATCCTTTTGATGGTGGTATCAGACCAAAGAAAGAGGCATTTGGGTACTGCTCACTTGAATTTTCAGCTGTGTGGGGACTTCAGACTCACTCTCGCCTGAATAAAGGCAAGGAACATCTCCAGAACAGCTGCATATCCAGGTCAAGTTGTTTGGAGCTACATTATTCCCTAATTGGCTTGATCATGGTGAGATCTCAGGCCCACTTTGTCTTTGGTCGCCTTCTCTGTGAGAATTGATAACCAAAGACTCAGTGAAACAAAAAATAGGAACTCCTCCATCTTTTCTGTTGGAATTTTAAACCTGTGGTAGTAATGCAGGACTGTGCCTGATAAAATATGACTAAGGTCTCACTCACCCAAAATAGGGTTCACATACTGCTTTTGTCACTTGAGCTGCATTCATGGGAAGTTGTTCCTTCTGTCCCCATATTAAAGAGGGAAAAATGAAGCAGATGGCAATTAAGCAGCTCATCCCAACTTGTGTAAGAACCTAGTGAGAGAGACAGAACTATCCCAGTAGGCCTGTCTGGTGTCTGCATTGTTAATAGACAGAATTTATTCAAGCTGAAGTTGCCTTTTGCTGTCTGGAAAAACCTGGGTGTTTATCTTTATGCTTGTTGGTTTGCATCCCTGAACTCTTCCCTTGCAGTCTTAGCAAACACTTGCCTTCCTCAGACACCATGTCACTGAAAGTAGATGTTGATGCGCTGGAGAACTCCCATGGAGCAACCTATGTGCGGAAGAAAGCTGGGAAGCTCACTGGAGACAACCAGCAGAAGGAGCAAGGGTAAAGCAAGCTGCTGTAGCTCTGGTTCATCCTTCTTTGGAGTGGCACAAGAACCACACCTGGTGTGATGGGGGCATAGCTGTGGAAGGCAGACTGGTGGAAAGGGAGCCTGTTGTTTAACTGCAAGAAATTTTATGTAGCAGCAGGCCAAGTTCTTAGAGAGATGGTAATGGTTTAGCTTCTTCCAGAGCTAGTTTTTAGTTGGCTTGTCTGCTCTGTCCATGCTGTGTCACAATGTCTGTCCCCCTTCTTGCTTTTCAGACAAGGGGAAGTGAAGAAGAAGAAGAAAAAAAAGAAGGGTAAGTTGCATTTCCCAGCTGTTGACATAGCACAGCTCCAGAGAGCTCTCCAGATTGTTTGCTCAAATAGCCAGCCTCCAGCTCCCCAGGAGCTAGAGCCCCTTGTTAGGACTGGGTCCCTGTGAACACAGATCATCATGACTGCTTGTTTGGATAGGGCATCCCTGATAGGATGATGGGGGTTGCTGGGCTCTTTGCACTGCCTCACTACTGACATCCTGTGCATGTTCCTTGGTGATGCCTGACTAGTGTGTTGACCCCATTCTCATTCCCTGACACTGGATGTTCTGCAGGAAAGCTGCCTAAGAACTATGACCCCAAGGTGACTCCTGACCCTGAGCGGTGGCTTCCCATGCGGGAGCGTTCCTACTATCGTGGACGGAAGAAGGGCAAGAAGAAGGAGCAGGTTGGCAAGGGGACTCAGGGTTCAACCACAGCTGGCTCCTCTGAACTGTAAGTATCCATTTTGCAGGGCTTGACGTGGGAATCGCTCTTGGGCTGCTGGGAGGGCTGGGTTTGTGCTGTTCTTCTGCAGCTCTTTTCCCACACCAACAGTGGGTAGCACAAGTGAAATTGTACTTTGCTGCTTCAGTCTGCTACCAGCTGCTCTCCACAAAGATCCCTAGAGGTTGCTGAAAACCAAAGTGATATGATAGGCATACTTGAAGGTGCCATGGTGCAAATAAAATTCCCATAGTCTTTTAATGTGCTATATCTAGCTTTGATGATAAGATGAATTTTGCATGCCCACTCTTGAGCTATTTGCTTTCAAGTCTTTTGGCAGCTGGAGAACCAGTAGCCACGATTTGAGAAAACACTGTATTTCCTTCTAAGTTGACGCATTATTTGAGCTGGAATCGGGGATTACCTTTATCTATGGACAGCAAGATGGTGACTTACTAGCATCTGAGAGAGAAAGGATGCTGGGTTTCCACTGCCTAAGACTGGGGGCCTGAAAGGCGGCTTCTGTGTTGCATGAGCTGTCACATACTCAAAAGTTAGCTTTACTTTTGTGGTTGAGGACTTAACCTCTTAGTGAACATCAACTAGAAGGTGACTGCCTTGTCTTTGAGACATTCCCATTATCCATCAGCCCTTCTGTATGTTCAAGCTTATTTAACATCTTGCATGAGTGCCTTCCCATACATAATGCTATCTTATGGGGCAGCAGTAAATTTCACTGTCAGCTTCCTGCATTAGTATCAAATCTTGCAAGTGGTTGTGAACCCACGCGGTATTTCCTTCTCTTGTCTTCCTTGCAGGGATGCCAGTAGAACTGCCAGCAGCCCACCTACCTCCCCTCGGCCTGGCAGCGCTGCAGCTGGATCGGCTACAAGTAACGTCATCCCTCCCAGGCACCAAAAACCCGCTGGTGCTGCAGCTACCAAGAAGAAACAACAGCAGAAGAAAAAGAAAGGGGCTAAAGGAGGGTGGTAAAAAGCAGGATATGTAACCTCTCTCCTTCAGTAGGTGATGCTGGTTGCAGAATAAAGATCAAAAGAAAGTGCTGATGAAAGATTCTTGACATCTGGATCTGTGTCCTGCCTGTCAGTGGTCTGGTGGGGGGGATGGCTGGTATAGGTGCCATGATGTCTTTGCCCACCAAGTTCCCTTGCTCACATTTGCCCCCATGGTGCTTTGGGTTGTTGCCAAACTCAAATGTAGCCCTTATGAAGAACCTATCCAGGTTGCCAAACATTTAAGAGATGTGGGATAATCAAGTTGTTCTTGAAATGTAATTTTATGCTCGTCTTGCATGTTAGATTAGGCCTTTAGCAGATTTATCTGATACTGCATCTGATGGTGCGTGATGCAAGCACTGTGTTTTACCTCTTGTCCCAGTCAGTCACTGACCTGCATAGAGCACAGGCACAAAGCGTCTTGGAAAGCATCACGGGGGCTAGATCATATAGGAGAACATAATCTGAAGTGGGTAACGAGGCTGTTAGGAGAAAGCATGGTGAAGTCTATGGCAGCTGACTCTGTCCTGTTTTCTGCAAGCCAGCTGCCTTACTCTAATGGACTTGGCAAAAGAAGCAGGAACTCAAGATGCCTGATTTGTCCCAAGTGTGCTTCTTCTTCCTTTGGGCTCGACAACAGGTTTTCCATAGCAGAGTCTTAGGCGTTGGGTTTATAAAAATAAATAATTTGAATGGTACAGCAGCAGGTCAGCTTAAGCTGGCTGACTCTGGAGAGGGACCCAGAACAAAGAAACCCCCAAGCAATTACACCTTTGAGACTTACGCACCTGCCCTACGTGCCCCTTGCATGTGCCTCTTGGTCAATGGGTATTTTTGGTCTGGATCTTTAACACCTTAGTGAGGTATTTCTGTGTCAGTGCAGGAAGGCTGTTAGCTGTTCTTAGCTTGTGAAGTTGCAGCTTCTGCTGATGGTTGTTGTCTCCTTACCTTCTGTTTTGTGCTTCTGGTGCACCTGCTTGCTGGAAAAGCATGCAAAACTAAAAAAGCTGAGTTAGGATAAACATATTTATCAACAATGAAAAAAACTGTTACCAATGTGCTTGTTGTACTAAAGACAGAACAGCAATGTACCAGCTACTAGAAAAATTACTAAGCAAACTAACTCCATTCTTGCTGAAAAAGTATCTAGGTGTAAGTTCACAGCTTGTGGCCTGAGGCGAGGCTTCAACAAATCCAGCTAAGCAAGTAAAGCTAAGCAAACAGCATACCAAATCACACAGAATTATAACTCTGTAACTCTGCTGAAAACTTATTCATGCTTAACAATTAGCTGTCAACACCTGTCTTGAAACCTCTGGTTTGATCTGAATGTAACCAAAACATTTTTCCAGACGTGGACTGTCAAGATCCCAGAAATATCACCTCAGAGAGAGTTGTTGGATGTCAGCCCAAAAAGGCAGAGGCTTCTGTTCTGAAAGGATTTAAAGCAAAGGCCTGAAAAGGCAGGGAGCAAGGGAAATGTTACCGTGGCTTAAAAAGAAAAAAAAAAAAAAGCAATCCTGAGTCCCCACCAAGTAAAAATCTAGTAAGTAGAATCCAGTTTTCCTTTTACGCTTTATTCCCCTTTACACTGAGAGTATCTGGAAGGGAGGCTGAAAGTGTGTTGTCTGAGTGAGAAGAACGAGCACAGAGAAAACAGCTGTATGAAGAGCTGCCAGAGTCATTCACTGCCAAGTGAGTGCTGAACAAAGAGTATTGTTTTTAAATTACTTCCCTGGGCAATGTGTTGCTTTTTAGCAAGCAGCTGGTGCCTACAGGAGAGAGCACTGTCCTACAGCATTCTAGTTTCTGGAGGGTGGTTAGTAGAGGAGATGCTGGAGGAGAATGCAGCTCTGTTTAACAGGCGCTGTTCTCTGGTCAAACCTGGCTGAAACTCTGGCCTGATGAAAACGCTGACTTATGGCACTGCTGGAGCCCTGCCTATCCCGGGTGCCTGGACAGTGCACTGACTGCTGCGCCAGAGATGGGCCCGCAGGCAGAGGCAGGCTGGGAACAAGTCCCGTGGGACTGGGGGTAAGGAGAGGGCAGCAGCAGGCCTCGGGGAAGCGTGACAGCGAAAATCCACCCGTGGCACGGGTCGCTGCTCCCTCGCCGCTCGCGTGTGCCCAGCCCGGCCCTGGGAGCGCGGCGGGCGCGGCGCTCGGGGCTGGGGGGGCGCTGTCCGTGCGCGGCGCCGGTGCGCGGTGCCCGCCGTGCCCGCGGTGCCGGTGCCCGGTGCACTGTGTCGGTGCACAGAGCGGGGCGGCGATGGGCTCCCGCCTGCGGACGGTCGCGCTCTGCGGGGCGGCGCTGGCTCTGGCGGGCGGCGCGGCCGTGGCGCTCCGGGCCTGGGCCCGCCAGCAGAGCCGCGCCGCGCTGCCCGTCCCCCGGCCTGCCGCCGCCGCCGCTGCTGCCACCGCCGATCAGGTACCGGGGCCGGGTCGGGGCAGCGGGCGAGGCCGCGGGGTCGGGCAGTGCCC
>JAWWES010000133.1:28064641-28085361 GCA_035583135.1 Lophotriccus pileatus
GCGGCGGCGCCCTGGGCCGCGGCGGGGCGGCCGGGCCGGGGCCGCTCTCCCCGCTTCCCTCCCCAGCAGTCTCCGTGGCCGGCGGGTGTCCCAGGGCTCCCCCGTCGCCGCGGCCGAGCCCTTGTGCTGCAGGAGCCTGGCCGGCATCTTCCACCTCCTCACCGCCAAGTGGCATTTGCTGTGCCCTCCTGGCCCCTTGTTTAGCCTCTTTCTTTCCCCCAGCCCTGCTTAGCTTTGCGCTTGCCCCGGCTGCCTGGATAACGGTGCTGCCTCTCGCTTTGCAGGGAAAAGGATACAGTAAGCAGATCCTGGTGCTGGGCCTGGATGGGGCTGGGAAGACTAGCGTTCTCCATTCTCTGGCTACTAACCATGTCAAGCGCAGCGTGACTCCCACCGAGGGCTTCAATGCCATCTGCATCAACACCGAGGAGTCCCAGATGGAGTTTCTGGAGAGTGAGTGAACCTATTTTACTGTGGAACATAAAATAAGTTCTATTTTGTACCCTAGGGATCAGGCATATATTTTAAAAGTTCCATGTTCCTGCACGCCTGCTCCAATAACATGAAGTTATGATTATTTTCACTTTGAGGATTCTGTTTTCCTTCCCAGCCTCTTTGGAGGACACACTGGTGTTAGGTCAGTTTTCATTCAGCCCTGGCCACTGGGGAGCTCAGCTCTCAGAAGGGTAACAAGCCTGATTGGGTGAAACCAACCCAAAGGAGAGGTTTCCCCTGTAAGGCCTGTGTTGTGGTCCATAGCTGTCATACAGCTTCTCCTTGGTGCTCATGCCTGGCCAGGGGCAAGAGCCACAGAGGAATAAGTAATAAGTGAAAGAAGAAAGGGGGAAGAGAAACACTTTGTATGCTTTTTGTGTAAAAGCCTCATAAGTGATGTTTTCTAATCTTTTAACAGCTTTTGAAGGTCTGTAGCATTTTGCTAAAATTTCCGTATTGTCCTTTGCACTGATTTTGGGGTATTGTCCATGCCTGCAGAGGGCATCTCCTGTGGTGCTTTTGGGATGTCACAACTGTTCAAGGTACAGCTAGTTAATGGGAAAGGTGGAGGCCGTAGAGTCAGGTACAGAGAGGCTGACATCCCAGCCTCATCAATGCTGCTTTCTGTGGAGGAAGAAGCTGCCCATTGCTTCTGCTGTTTATGCACTGTACTGTACCAGTTCTCGATTGTCTCAGTTGGCAGCTAGCCCACAGATACCTCTGTACCTTTGTCAGCAAGCCTAAAGGAGTTGTGCTATTCCCAGGTAAGTTTTTGGGGGGTGAGGATGAGACTGTTAAGGCAGAGTTCCATTCCCAGTCTTGATAGCATAGGGATCTCTGCAGTGGCTTGGGGAAATCATCTCTGCAGATTTGCATGTAGTCTGTGCCCCACTGGGATGTGCATTGCCTGTCTGAGCCCAGAGAACCCCACAGTATCTCTTTTCCTGCCTGGGGGTGGTCTGGGCCCAGCACTGCACACCCCACAGCAGAACCTGTTGTTTCTGAGTCGTCCTTCCCTCTCTGGTCCAGGTTGGTAGTGACTGAGATGTGATGGCTGCGATCTGACCCATGGGAAATGCAATGTCTCAGGCCAGTTTCAGCCAGGTAAATCCATGCATGGCTCTCTAATCTGGTTACTTATCCAGTCTGTACCATCGCCTAGTCCTGGGGTTAGCAGCCTGTGCTGTGATCACATGGCACAAGTTGATCAGCAAACAGCATGGGTTTTATTTTGCTGGCTTAGACAGATAGAAAACTTCTATTTTTTTCTTTGTACCATCATACAGATAAATGGGTGGTATTTTGTCTCTGCAAGGGACAGGAGCTCCTTGCTTCTGCTGAGTTCCTACTGATTTGGGAAAAGAAAACATGAGGTTGCTGACCCCTGGGTTATGCTATGCATGAATGTACTTAACAAAGGGAGCGGTGCTGAGCCCCCACAGTATCACAGTACAGAATCAGAGGCTTCTGTCCCAGGTGTTGTGGGTCTGTCACAGCCTTTTGGCTTCTTTCCACTGGCAGATATGCAGTTCTGCCTGCAGATACACCGGGGTGCTTGAAGAAGAGGCAGGCATGCCCTAGCGGGAAATGTCATTCCCTTTCCATATTCTTGAAACTCCTGAACCCTTTTCACTTTTAAGTGAAATTGCTTTGAAAGAGAACAAAGTCACAGAGGGCAGTAAAAGATGGTGGACTAGCAAGTCTGTTTTGAAAAGAGCTCCTGTCTAAGGCAGGAGACAATTATATGGAACCCCAGATATATTGCTTTGAGAACTTGCTGCTTTTGAGAGACTCACCCATGCCTTTTGAGCACTTCAGTACTCTTTGATCATGTGGTCCTGCAATATAGCTGGAGAAGATTTGAAGACCTGAAAATACATTTGAAATACTTAATATATTGTTAGTTATTGAACTTTTTGTCCCCAGATGGGAACAACAATCTCAAACAACTTGCTGCCACAGAACTGTTGTAAGGTGGACAGCTTTCCTCTGTACCCAGCAGAGAAGAGCTCAGGTAGAAATGTATCCTGTGCAAAGATTACTTAGGTTGCCTGAAGAGTCTGCTGGGACTTGATTTTTCTCTCTCCTAAGTACCTCTGGTTATTGTCAGTATTAAAGCTGTGGGAGTTTTGAACTGGTTCTTATTGTCATACAAATATGAGAGAGCCTCATATACAGAGAGAGCCTCTCAAATATGAGAGCCTTCCCACATCAGAGCTAAACTTCTCTGGAAATTGCAGACCTGCTTTGTCGTAAGGTGAGACGGGCATGTGGAGGTAGGTTATATGGGGACATTCTCACGTGGTGTTTATGGACACTGAACCTCCTTCTACTCTCCCTTGATAGCAAAAACCAACAGGCAGAAAGCAACTATAAAGCAATTGAACCCAACTGAACCCCACCTCTGAGAGCAATGTTGCTTGAATCACTTGGTGAATCCTGTCCTGCTGTCTTCTCTTCCAGTCGGGGGCAGTGAATCTCTGCGTTCCTACTGGAAGATGTACTTGCCCAAAGTGCTGTTGCTAGTCTATGTTGTGGACTCGGCTGATCATGCCCGACTGCCTGTGGCGAAACAGCTGCTTCATCAACTGATCCAGAACAACTCCACCCTGCCTGTGGTGATTCTGGCCAACAAGCAGGTAAGAGTTCCCTGCTGCTAGCTGAGCCTGGGCTGGCAGCAACTCTGGAAACAGCAACAAAGCCTTTCAAAGGAGGCTTTGTGCCTTTAAGGAGGCCACATGGTTGGGAGTCATTCTGACACACCTGTTGACCACAAAGCAAAATAATCTGAGGTTGAGTTTTGGATCTGCAAGATGCAGGTCCTGTGCCTGGCAAAGATGCAGTCAGAGCTGTGGGTGAAAACTGCTGCACAGGTTTGAGAGCTGCAAGGGAGACAACAGTTAGATCTGGAGTTAGGTTTCTGTTCTGAATATCTGCCTAGAAGTGCCATTCTACCTAGCAGCAGCTAAAGAGTGAAACACCGTTGTTTGCCTTCAGATTGTCCAGTTGGTTGCTCCTAAGGCTGCTGCTGAAATCTGGGAGAAGGAGCAGCTTTCTTCACAAGGCAGTGCTTCCTCCTAGGATCTTTGTGAAAGTGTTGATGATTGGTGCTGTACCTGGAAGAGAATTGAGCCTCTGTTACAGTTTGAACAGCCCAAGGCTTTTAATCACAGATTTTCTTTTATCTGGGCTATGTGCTCAGTTTGCTCTACATTGTTACCTCCTAAATTTCTAGGAACTGAGGCATGTTACTAGTGATTTGTGTTACTCTTGAACGCAAGTGCGGGCCTGGGCTTCATCTAACGCAAATGCACCAGGAACGGTGGTGACTAAGAAGATAGGTAAGGCATGACTGTTGTACATTTACCCTGGTCTTATAAGTCACTGATGGACACTTGGGGTCTTGGGCCAGCTAGGCTTTTGTTTGCCTTTTACAGGTGGTCTTACATAGCTATCAGAAACACTGGAATTAGTATAGAAATAGAAACAGAACTGTACCCATATTTCTTTGTGAAGAACTTAGGGATAAACTCTTTTCCCCAAAGCATTTTAGGGCATGAGAACTTGACCTCATAGAAGGTATGTAAGAATGGTGCCCCAGAGCCTTTGAGACCCTTCCCCTCGCTGGACAAAAGCAGTGGCTCAAAATGGAAACGGTGCTGCCACCTCTCGCAACTAACAGGCTTGTTTTACTTTTGTGTATCAGGACCTTGAAGGCGCATATTGCATCACTGATATCCACGATGCTCTGGCACTGTCTGATATTGGGGATGAGAGGAAGATGTTCTTGATTGGTACCCACGTGGCAGAAGATGGCTCTGAGATCTCCTCCAGCATGAAGGATGCCAAGGAGCTGATAGCGCAGCTGGTTTTGGAAACACAGTGACAGCTACAAGGTGGTGTTTGCGGCTGAGGGAGAGCAGGTGTTACTGTATGGTCAGTTTGCCATGCGGCAACTGAAATGTACAGATATGTTTTCCTTGTGGGTGTGGAATTCCTCTGAAAGTGATGTCTAGTTGGTAAGAAAATCTAATTTATAGTGGTTTGAAAATACATTTGAGAAGTAGTCTATTTTTAGCATGTTTGTAGGGGGAAATTAGTCACTCAGGCAGCAGAGTTCAGGGGATATATGGCTTAGATGGGCTAGATAGCTTCACGCCAGGTGGGAATCAAGCACTGACGTCAGTGGAACAAAGTTGCATCCAGTGACTTTAACCTGGCTTGAAGTCTCAGGCTTAAACTGAAATATGTTTACTTCACAGATTTTATAGAATCCTGTTAATGGTGGTTAACAGGTGTTCTGTTAAAACTGAGACCTCACTTCTTGTCAGTGTCAGAAATTGAAAGTGCTGCGACTAGTATTTTTGACAGTGACAGTTCTTGTTGCTGTATTGGAGCCGGCTGTTAAGGGAGCGACAAATCGGTAATCTCTGGAAATTGGGTTGGTTACTGCTTGTTTAGTGCGTAAGAACGAGAAAATGAAAGCAGTATTACATTAAGTGTTTCTTTGCCTACAGGCAAAAAACCAAAATGGTGTAATTTGAGGTAGTGACTGGAAGCTTTTAAGTTAAATTGGCACCAAAGCTGGAAGATTCCTTCCTTAGGCTGAGCGGCTTATTTCAGCTTAGTCCGGGATGTCCTCGAGCAAGCAGTCTTACGTGTGAAAACGCTGTTGTTTCTTGAAAGTGGTTTCTGTTAGCACAGCAAGCGGGGACAGCGATGAGCTGCTGACGGAGTGTCACTCTCCCAGTGTCCTCTTAATTACACTCGAAGGAGGGACCCGTGAGCAGTCCTATAAAGGACCTGTTTTGCAACCGCATCTATTGTACGAGGCTTTTGTAGTTTTGTCCTTTGTAACAGATGCATAAAGCAGAAAATTCCACTCTAACCCGTGGTCCGGGCTTCATTTACCCGAACAGTTGGGCTGCGGGGAACTCTCGAGGACTCTCTGCGTGAGCCGCCGTGGAAACAGGCCCTGTCGCCTTACCCCCATCGGTGCGGGCCGGGGCCCTGCCGCTGCCGCCTTCCCACCGAGCTTGTGTGTGCCCGGGCCCGCCGGGAGCCGGGCGGGGCGGGCGGAGCCGTTGGTGCGGGCGGGGCGGGGCCGGGCCATGGCGGCGGCCGGGCCCATCCGAGGTGCGTGCGGGGCCGAGGCCCGGGGCCCGCGGGCAGGCGGGCGGGGGCGGGCCCTCCGCTCCGGCAGCGGCTCCGCCGAGCCCCGGCCCCGCGCCGGGCCGCGGTGGGGCTCGGAAGGAGGGCGGGCTCCCCGGCACGGAGTGGGCTGTGGTGCCGGCAGGCCCCTGGCGCCGCAGCGGGGAGTGCTGGATGCCGGCCCCGATCCGTGGCCAGCGCTGCCCTCGGGGCACGTGGCTCCCTGAAATCACCCCTGGTTTCCCCGCAGTACGACTGTTTCACTGTCGCTGGCTTTCCTGTCATCCCATACCACACCCCCACACTTCCCACCTTAAAATACGGCCGGTTGTTTTCTATCAGCACGAAGTCCCAGTTTAACCCAGCTGCTGTTCCCCCGAGGCTCTGAAAAGCTCCCCTCCGGAAGCTACTGAAGTCAGTAATAAGGGGTAGCTACACTGAGTAAGGTGGGAGCCCGCAGGTTGGTGGCCACTGGTGCCCAGGAGGAGGATGCTGATGAGTGGATGTGGTGTTGGAGGTGCTCTATGCTTCAGCCTTGAGGGCTGCCAGGATTCCCCGGTGAGGGGCACTTCATGTGCAAGGTGCATTGCCAGGCAGCTACACCGGGAAGGGACCAGGGGAAAACAATAAAAATACCTGCTGAGCAATTATGAGGAGATGCACAAACTTCGCCTGCCACATGATTATTTCATGCTAAAGAGCAGGTGGCCCAGACCACAGGTGTTACCAAGCTTTTAAATTCACCTGTTCTTGTCTTTGCAGTTTCTTCTTATTCATCTGAATACTCACACACCAGGTAAGAAACCCTCCCAGAAACCTCTCACCTCCTGGATGGGTGTTGAGACTGTGCCCCATGTCTCTTGGGAGGGCTCAGTCGGGGATTTACACTATGCAGTGAGTCGGTATATTGGATGACACAGTGGTAAATACTGAGAGGAAATGATGCCTGGTTTTCCCCTTCCCTCAGCTTTTCATGACAAACATCTGACCATCCTGCTCCTTAAAAACAGAAGCTGTGACTGTTTGATTTACAAGGAATTGATCTCAAAGGCAGCTGATCCCCTTTAAGCAATGAATCTGTGAGAGCTCAGGCAGCAGAGGGGAGGTGTTTCTTTGGCTGGCTGCAGCAAGACCTCGTTTTCCTTACTGGGAAGCATGAGCCGGACCAAACAACAAAGCGCTCCCCCAGTGCTGTCTCATTGTCAGTGAGGTGGCTTAACTCCTTCAAGTTGCAGAGCTGCTGCAGGTGCATCCTGTATGGGGATGCCTGTCTGTCTAGAGATTTTACCATGATAGAAGAGTCAAAAGTAATTTTTTTTTTATTAATTGGGGGAAAATTTTAATACTTAATGATTGCCAAGTTGAGGGACCTGATTTGAACATACGTGCGACTCGTCATTAGCTGGGTCATGATGCAAGCCTTGCACAGCAGTGTCCAAGCCAGCAGTGCAGGGCACTAGGGCCATGTGCACACTGTGCTAGATTTGGCTCTGGCCATGTGGTGGGTATGTGCCAGCAGCAGAGGAAAAGCAGCAAGCCTGCTTGCAGAGATAGTGCTAGCTCTGTGGTGCAGCTAGGCTGGGGGGGACCTCTGCCTGCTAATCCTTCACCCCCTTGCAATTTAGCAAGACAAACCTGCTGGGGAGCTGCTTGGGATCTGGTTTTTGGCTCCTGAAATGATGTCTGCCTGCCTGACTCTGTCCCATTTTGAACTGGTGGCAGGGGGCCAAAGTCCTACAGGCATAGTTCCCTGTGTGGGATCTCAGTGGGAGCTGTGTTTCCAGTGCTGTGGCTGGCAATTGGGTGTGACGGGGAGATAAATCAGCAGGCATCTCGCGTGGAGCGTGTGGTGAAGATGCTGTAACAGCAGCCTGCCATTGTTAGGATCTCTGGTGCTGAGTGCTCTGGCAAGCATTTGCTAGGACTTGGCATCTCACTAGAGGTATTAGCCTCATCAGAGAAACCACAGGTGTGTCCCCAAAGCACAGACTGTTTTCTACCAGCAAATCTCTCTCTCTGTTGGTGTCCTCCTTGCTTTTCTTTAGGTCTGTGCTGCCATTTTGAAGGTTGATACTGAGGAGGGAAGCAATGCCCCAGGATTTCACCTTCTGTGCTTTTTCCATGTTGGGGCACTTCCACAGCTGCCTGCACAGTGTGGTTGTTCACCAGCTGGCTGGGGGCAGGCACTTGCAGCCCCAGTGGGTGGGTATGGGCTTGGTCTGTGACATTCAAGAGTTGTGCAACACACTGGGTCATCTTGTTGTTCTCTCTGTACTATTCTCATAAAGCACAAGCACTTTCCAGCCACTGGGATTTCAGGCCTGGTACTCTTGATCAGAAGGAACGGCAGTGATATCTGATCTTTCTGAAAGGTTTTGATCTGTTGTATATTCAATAAAAACATTTTCAGAGCTGCTCTTAGGCCAGAGACCATGTATGTTCCTGTGTCTCTAAGCATCTAAGACCTCTGTGCTAAATGGACTGAAATAAAATGTACTCCTAAAGCCATGTAGCAACAGTGCTGTCTCCATGATGCCTTTTAGCATACGACAGCAGTGTTAATAACAGGTGTTTTCGTTCATCTGGGCTCCCATAGGCTGGGAGATCATCCCCCTCCTACCTGCAGAGGTTTCATGGCATGTTATTAACCAGAAAAGTTCCTTCCCACTCTACCCGCCATGTCCCAAAGGGACCTTGCAGTGAAGGCAGAATTGCAAAATTGTGTCTCTACAATCCAAGAGAAAGCACAAAAATTCATGGGCTGGTGAGTTCCACAGATTGAATGGATGGAAAGTACTTGAAGAGAGAGATCCTTAAATGCCCTGTCTCAAGGGAATGGAGGCAAAAGCACGGGGGTTTTAGAGTGTGTTATATGGCTTTGAGTACAGCAGTGGCTTCTTTATGCTTTGTTTAACTGTATGTTTAATGGCATTTTTGTCCTTTTCTGCAATTTTGACAGGATACATGTACTTGCAGAGCCCAAGCAAGTAGCTTATGAAAGCAGTCCCAGGTAAGCAGGTGCTCAAACAGCCCTTGCTCAGGGGCTGAGGACTGATGGGGCTCAGGCAGATCAGACCCTTGGCCACTGTCTTGCTACTGCTTTCCTCTCTATCTCCAGAAAAGCAGACTGAGAAATTCAGTGCTTGAAGGGCTCACTCCATTTTGCCCTTTCTTGTGTTCAGTCAAAAAACTGGGCTTGACTTGCATCTTGCCTTTGTTGCCCCATCTGAGCTGCCTAACTGAGATGTTGCAGGGTAGGAGGGTGCCGTGATGCAAGGTAACTGGACCTCACTGGAGCCACAGGCTGCTGTATCCTGGAGGACACAGTCCAGCTTTAGTAACAGAGCTGCTGTCTGCATGATGTGGTCAAGCTATAGCTTGACAAGCCAGGGCAACAGTCTCTTGATAACATCTCCATTGTCTGGATGGGTCTCAAAAAAGGCTTGACAAGCCCACTGCCCTGCTGTTCCCTATCCTGACTATTCTGAAACCCTCCCCCACCATAGCCACTCTCTCACTGGTGGATGAGCAACTCGAAATTAGCCCTGGGCACAGAAGAGTAACCACTAACATGCTGTTAAAACCTCACCCACTTTCCATGGCACACCCTGACTGTAACATTATTACTATTTTTACTGTCATACCTGTGGTGTAGTTAGGTGGTAATAGTGAGGCAAAAAAAAAAGTAATCATGAAACTCCCTCAGGGGTTTCAGAGATGTAATGAAATGACCCTTTCTGCACATCCTCCAGTAACTAAAACCCGACATAACTTGAAGGTTCTTTTGTTCTTGAGTTGACAACCATCACCTGGAGAGCGGTAGGAAGTTCAGTGCCACAGAAGGTGATGCTCAGTGTCTTCCATCCTAGGAAGGGAAGGATAACCCCAGCAAACACATTTCACCCTTGTGCATATTACTAAAATTTCACACCCTTTCTGTTCTTGCTAGGCTTGAGTGGGGAAACCAAGAGACGATCTGGCCCCTGTCATGGGGGTCTATGACAGCTCGACCATCTTCAAGAATAACATTACTGTCCCAGTCCAGGAAAGACTTTTGCAAGCACCAGCGAAGGTCAGTGATGCAGTACCACAGCCTGGGGAAGGAGGCAGCTCAGAGTGTGGTCTCTAATCAGGGGAGACATGCTGTCTCTCAGGGGAAGGGGAGATGTCATCTCCTCTGTTGCCATGGCATTGAGACTCACCAGGCTATTTTGTGCTTGGAACAGGGGCTGCCTATAGCAGGGAAGAAAGTGCTATGGGAGCATAGTCACCCTGAGTGCCTGGCTTCCAAAAGGGTTAGGAACTGGGGGGGTGCTAAGTTTTGGTACCCTTTTATTTCCTCATACCCATTTCCTGGCTGTGGGAAGGACTTCTGCAACATGGTTGCTGATCTGATGATGCAATTCCCATCAGCGACCATAGGAGCTTGCCTTGATCTCAGTCTTCAAGCATATGGGAGCATGTTCCTCTGCTCTAACAAAAATCCCCAGCCAACAGCTCTGTTTTGGCTTGGAAGCAGACATCATGTGCACGCATGCATTCCTTGACAGAAAGGTGTGTGTTGCACCTGTGAGCACAGGGGAACTGTCCTTAGAGTATTCCCTCTCCGTGTTGGGGCTGATGCAGCAAAGTCAGGCACCTGGATACAATTAATGGTCCCCTGCATCCTCCTGGAGTCTGACCTAAATCTTGAAGGTAAAGGTCAGCAACAGAGGAATCCTGCAGCATCCTGCTGCTGGAAGGAATCCAGGTGTCTTGCCTTGATTTAGACCTCTGCTGTCACTGCATGTTGAAGAGCTAGACAATGTTTTGGAATAGGAGTGAAAAATGATATAAAAACAACCGTGGCCCTGGGTGATGCTGCATTACTTGAAGCAAGTCATCTGTAACTCTGTTAGAGGAGATGAAGCTCTTTTGGAGACAGGATGGTGGTTGCTAGTCTGTAAAAAGTCCTAGAAATGAGCATGGAGAGGAAACTGTTGCAGTTCTGGCTTTCCTCTGCCTGGAGGGATGTCAAGACATGGATGTTTGTAGTTTTCTCCCCTCCTGCCACTGTCACCATTTATGGCTTCTCATCCTCTTGAGAGCTTCTGCCTCTTGCTAATGTTGTCCATCTGACAGCCCTTTCTGCCTTTCTGCTTACCTCTGCTTACTTCTTTCCTGGTGATGACAGGCATCTTCCAACAGTTATGCCTGATGGAAAGCTGATGGACAGGCCACTTTTTGAGCCTGGGGAGCTACAAGGGCACAAGATGCTATCAGGCCATTGTAACAAAGAGGTTTCTAAATTGGCAGAGCTGACCAACAGCTGGGGTGTTGTGGAGTGGCTTCTTGATATGATCCAGGAAAAGCCTAGCCTTTGAAAGCAATGCACCAAGGGTGCTTAAAAGAGAGCTCTTCAGACACAAACAGCATTTACCTTGAAAATGAAGAAATCTCAAGTGTAAATGCCTATTGGTTTGTGGGTTTTCCATGTGCACCCAGGCCAGCTTTTGTCCATGCAGCAGGCATGGGGACACATCTTAGGATACCATCTGCCAGGATCATGTTCTCTGTCAGTTGCCTTTTGCTAACTCTTCTGTGCTGTTCCTCAAAATCCTTCTTGTACAGCTACAGATCAGTGATCGGTGGACGTCCCCTGCTAGTGAAGTTTGCCTACCCTTCTGAGCGGCTGCTGAAGTTGTCTGAACCTAAAAAATTCCACCCGGCTTTTGTGCAACCAAGGTGAGAGGCTAGAAAGCCTATAGGGTGCTACATGTAGGCCCTTCGGCCTTGCAGCATCAGTGCAGCTTCAAAGTAATAAATGCAGGAACAGAGGATGGGTATAACAGAGGGCAAAATGCAGAGCAGGGTCTCTGCTGGGATTAGAACTTCTGGAACCTCTCCTGGGATGAGTTCAACAGCGGAAATGGCCACAAGACAAAGCTGCCTTCTACTGCAGCAAACATGAGGCTTAAATGTCCCAGCTGCAGCCTGGTTAAACCAGAGTGGGGGAGTATTTGTGAGTGGCGGTGCTGTGACTCTCTGCTTCCAGAGACCCCCACTGGCCCGTGTCACTATCTGCGCTGACCTATGATGCCTCCCCGCGGATCCTCGAGCTTGCCCGGCCAAAGTCGCTGCACCCAGCGTTCGTTCCGCCCAGAGAGGTGAGGAGGTTGGTTGAGTGAGATTTGGAGGGAATAGTGATGCAGCAAACCGTCCTGAGTTTTTACATCCTGTATCCTGCCCCTGGATGTGCCCAGTGTGTGCTATGGAGGGGAGAAGCTGTCTGGTTCTGCTGGGATTTATGATACTGAGAGTAACTGCCTTCTCGGAGTGAGATACTGTCTTTGCAAATCTCCCCGCTGAGAAAAGGAAAAGAGCCAGGCTGGAGCAGCCTAGTATAGCAGGAGAGCCAAGGGGGGTATCTGGGCTGCATCCCCTGATAAAGCAGCCTGGGAAACTAGAGAAACCTGATGGGAATGGCCTGTTTAGCTCTTAGGGAGTACAATCATGTTTGTAGTTGGGCAGCTTTGCTCCTATCTATGTATATAGGGGGCATGAGATTGCAAACACTATGTGTATTTTAACAGTGTTTTACTAGAAGCCTAATTTAGATACTTATTTCTGAACTTGTTCCTTTTAGGTGGGTCATTGGTTTGGCAGAGGTGAAAGGGCTTGGAGCAATCTCACATTACACTCATTTCTGTGGCAAAGGCTAGTCTGCATGGATGCAGTCTTGGGGGCTGGGGAATGGGAGGCTGTGCTGGAGCAGGATTTGGCACCAGGAACCCTGTGAAAAATAGGGAAAAAATCCCATGCTGGAGCAGCAATCACTTTTCCCATAGGAATGCAGTTAACTGTACCAGCACTTTTACCCTGAAATCTTTGTGTTTCTCCTTAGCAGGGAAATAATTTGATTCAGCCAGGCAGATGAACATGAAAAAGACAGAAGAAATTTCTCTGCTACAGGAAGAAATTTACTTGGCTACACAGGCTCTCATTACTGGCATTCCTTTCCTGGCTATGAGTAGGCAACAGTGGGGAAAAGAAGTGATAGTGGCTATGACATACAAATCCCTATAGCACTGAAATTACCTTATAGTTCAGGTGAAAAAAGAGCAGTGGGTGCTGGGGAAGTAAGAGTGCTCCTTCTCGTGACCATGTCTGCAGAGGAAGGGTGCTGAGGTGCTCATTTTCATGGAGAGGGAGCGTGTCCCTGTGGGCTGCTGTGGACAAATTCTTTATCTGCACATCCTTCCTCTATTCTGAACCCATGCAGGTCCCAACACAGGTTCCAATTTCTGCGACCAAGGCCAGTGCATCCGCACGGATAGAGCGTCTGGCAGAGCCCTGTGTCAGGCAGGTGACCTGCTGCTATAAGCACAGCTATCCCGAATCTGGCATTCGTCCGGTAAGGCAGCATCACCCAGGACCCCGCATGGAAGGGACACTTGGCAGAGGAGAGGGCATGGGTGCTCAGTCCCTTGTGGCTCTCTTCGTGGCAGCCCTGAATGTGCTGCTTTCTTAAGGCTGATGTAGCTGCTTCCTGAACTGGAAAGCAGGACTCATCCTCCATTCAGAGCATGAACTGACTCCCACAGATGTCCCCAGGGAATGGCAGAGCTGAGCCTAGCCTGCAGTTGTGGGGATGGGGAGAGGGGGATAAGTGTCTAACCAGGATCTCCAGTGCTGTGGGGTGCGTTGGACGAAGGGCTGTGGGTAAGGGGAGGCAGGAGGGCAGGTTGTGGGAATGTCCAGGCAGTGATTTCTGCTTCTACAGTTTGTCTGGTGCCAAACACGTCTGAGGACAGGACCGTGTCCCATCTGCTTGTAGTCAGTGGCTGTGAGCCTGAGTACACTGAGTTAGTGGAGGCTGACCACCCTTGAATGCCAGGAGCCCCTCTAAGGACCTTTTACTCCTAATTCTTCCACAGATTTCCAAGTCAGCTCAGCAGGCAGTTGCAAGCCCTCGGACCATTGAGCTGGCTAGGCCAAAGAAACTCCATTCTAAATATGCGGCCCCACGGAATCCTGAGTGGCCAGTGTCAGAGGCTGCCAAGCGTGCGGTGGCTACACCAAGGATTGTGGAACTGGCCCAGCCTGGCAAAAGGTAGGTGCTGCTTCCCTGTCATGGGGAAATTATCAGCTGCCAGCCCATTTTCTGCAGGCCATAGCACCTTGTTGATTTGTGTTTGGCCAGTGAGATTAAGCCACTGTTCTTTCACTTAGAAAATCCGTGCATTTTGGATGTCTGGATGTGATAACGCTACATGGGTTGTGCACTTTTGAGGTGGAGGGAGAGTCAAAAGAGAAGAAATAGGAACTTTCTACTTCCAGCAGGAACTACTGGTTGGGACTTCTTATTAATTACTATCGTAAAAATCACCCAACTGGCACAGGGCACAGTGTAGCACATTCACGTTGCCCAGCACGATGCAGCTGGTCTCAGCCTGGCCTGCAGGAAGTGCTGGATAGGATGTTTCACAGAGGGTGGGGGAATGCCTGGCTGTAGTGACTGCCAGACACTGTCCCTCTCCTGGTGACAGCAGTGGAGGCATGACTCCTTTTGTCCTCCCTTGACAGGGAGGGGCAGGGTGCAGGTGGAGGTGTGTCAGCGAGCTGGCAGCTGGCCCTGCTCTAGTCGGACTGACCATCCCCACTCTCTCTCCCCCAGGCCTCCTATGGGCTTGGCTCAATTCAACGTAGATGCATTCAGAGTGAAGGAGACTGCTATGAAGGCAACTTGTTCCGATCGGATCCGACAACTAGCTCGCCCAATTCAGCGCTAAGCTCCCTCAGAAATGCACCTGCCAGCTGCCCCCATCACCCCTTGGAACATCAGTCTCTCTGGGATGTGCTGTGGGTAAAAAAATCTACTTGAAGACCGTGCAGAAGCAGCACTCAGCAGGAACACTTTCTGGGAATTCAAATAAAATGAATAGTCACCAGGGAAAATGAACAAAATTTGACCCAATGTGGGAAACCTCTCCCTATGAGAGAGGTTACTGTCTGCAGTTTCTCTCCTTATTTTTTTGCTGTAATAGTTAAAGAAGTAATGGATCAACTGCTGGGGGAAGGCAGCACAGGACCTGTTTGTTCACACAAGGAAGTGTGGCAAACCAAATGCAACAGCATGCAGTAGGGTGATGCAGTACAACTCCTGAGCTTGGGTTTAAAAATTTTTTCTAAAGTTTAAAGAACTTCTTACTGACGCTCAAAGTTTTGTGCTTGTGACAGAAGTAGAGACATAAAAGGCTGCAATGTATGTTGAATTGGCTTGGACTTGGGGCCCGTTTTCTCAAATGCCTGGAGAACAGGCAGATCCAGCCTTTTCCTTTGCATGCATCTTTGATACACATTATGCATCTGGGTAAAATCTGTGCAGTTGAGATACTCAGTTGTGTGACCCTGAGCAAAATAAGGGAGTTCTGCATTGGGATTTTTGGAGCCTAACTCAAAAAAAGCAGAGTTCCCCTCAGTGTAAGAGAGAAAGCACATTGCAAAGCCTAAGAAGAAAACAGATATTGATGCCAGACTTTGCGGAACAAATTCTGAGCTCCAGTCGGGTCTGAGAGTGAGTCAGTTTGGCAGCTGGATTGCAGGGGAACAACACAGCCTTTGCGGGACATGGCACAGGGAGAATGCTTTTATCTGTTCCCTACAAGTTTGGTGTGCTTTGCACTGGCAGCCCAAGCGCCAGTGGGCTGGAGATGGGCTGGAGATACTGAGGCAAGAGAAATGCTCACCAGTAAGGGACAAAAAGCTGCAAATGAAAGCATGTGGCAGTTTCAGAGCCAATGTATTTTAATCTTCCCTGTGTTAAGCTGATTCTCCTTCCAAAGAAGTAGAGGCAGGTGACCACAAACCAGAAGGGGATTAATCAGAGGATCCATTAATCAATTCAGTAATCCACTAAGCAGAGGACTTTTGAACCTTTTTGAACAAGGTAAGGTCACTGGGAAATGGTGCTGGTTATTTTTAGACCACGCATTGTCTCATACCAGGATGGATGAGAGTTTGGGTTTTGTGCAAGAGCCCCAGCACAACTGCATTCCTCAGGCCTGAGAATGGCCAAGAGGAGACTGGAGTCTGCCCCCTACACCCCTCACCCTGTGGGGGAACCCCAGCACCACCAGCCCCTGCCACCTCGGGGCTTAGGGTGTGCATGGGGCTATATGGGCTGCTGTGCAGGGACCCATGGGTGTCCTAGAAGACGAGGTTGCCCTGTGGCAAGAGGGAAAACCCACAGTGGCCACTGAGGCCATCTTGGAGAAATGTTGCCCTCTCAGAGGAAGGAGTCTGCCTCCTGCCATTAGGGCGGGGAACACAAGCAGGGACAACACAGCTTCTCTCATCAAAAAACATTGGGTTTTTTATTATTGCATTGGGGAAAAAACACAAAACAACCCATTAGTTCTTTCTCTTTGTTGACCTTTAACAGAAATGTAAAAAAGGCATTCAAGTGGGGCTTGGCTTGCTCTGATTATGGTATAGGCACTTGGTTTGCCAAGATCCAGAGCTGACTCTAGCATCTTGAGCTAAACAAGGTCACCTGAACAACATATCTGGTTTTCCAAGTGCCCTGCTCTCTGGATTATCTCTACCTTAAACCTAGTACACATACTTTGCCTCTGGGGATTGTAAGGAAAAGGAATCTTTATTTCCTCCTTCTATATTTGAACATGTTTCATGGCAGCTTTTCTGCAAGCCTGGGACAAGAGCATGAGATTGCCTTCCCCTTTGCAGCTGCTGTTAATGGGTTGGAATCACTAGACAGGTTACCAGCCGTCAAAAGCCGTATACACACACACACACGCACACATATATATATAATGGTCTTTTTTTGGTTATGTACATGTTAAATAAAACCTATGTTAAATAGCAGAGCATTACTTTGTATTGCAAAACCTATTGCAACAGAAGAACCCCAGCAAAACCCACTCTGAAGAGCTTCACCATCATTTATAGGAGGCATGGGGATCAGAGCAGCATCCTCTAGTCCCTGACAGACCCGCTTTCTGAGGGCAGCCCTTCAGACTTCCTCCACTCTGCCAGGCGCTGCTTGAACCATTTCTGGAGAGAAAGAACAGAGCAGGGGTTGAGTGCACTGGGCTGAGCGAACCCTCCAAATAACTTTTTCTAAGGTGCAGATGTGGTCAGCACATGGGACCAGGCAAGGGAAACTCATGCTACTGCTTCTCGTAGCAAGGCACTGTACTGTTCCCAGGCAGTACAGTTCCCAGTCACTCCTGACCAAACAGTCTTGTTAAACTACATGTGCACCTCTTTCAAACTCATTTCTCTTGCTAACTTCAGACCTTGACAGCATGGATGCGTTCTTGTTTTACTGCTGTGAGTCCAGGGTTTTCTTGCAAACAGAATAAGAGATTGGCTGAGGAGCTGGATGATGTCTGTTTAAATGATTGGAGCAGTGAAACAATCACTTGTAGGTCCAAAACTGACAGGAACCAAAAGCTGAACTGCTTCAGAAAGGATGAGAGGGACAGCACAGTGGCTCTCAACAAGTTTAAGAATAGATTTTAAAAATTGTTTAAAAATTATCTTAGTCTTTAAGCATGTCTGTGTTCTTTTCAGTAACTTTGCATCTGCAAGTCAACTTAAAGAGCTGCTGATGCCATTTCAACACAGCCACGATTTAAAATATTAGATTAAATGCATCTGGTTAAAGCCACACTACCTAAGAAGAAAAGTAAGAAAAGAGATATAACTCATGTGCCGGAAACACAGCTCAGCCTTTTGTTTGGCAGTGTGCCTGTGATTCCTTTTGTTGCAGCTCATCTTGTTGCTATATTTGTTCATGACTATTTCTGAAGCTATTACCGTCCATAATGATACAACCACAGTGCTCTGTACAAGTGTCTCTTGCACCCACACTGCCTTGGACCACATCCAGTCAGATGATCGACAGCCTAGCTTCCTCCCAAAAATTTCACCTTCTGTCCTAAACCACCATCTCCGGTTGACTCAGTACCTCTTTGCATCTCATTTTTATTGAATTTTTTATTAAAATGGCTGCTATTTCTAGCTGATAAAGCACTCCAGATGTCAGGAGCAATGATTCTCTGTGTTATGCGCAATGCAGGCACTTTGCAGTTCACTATCCCAATCTTGATCTTGTCTCTAATGTGACCTTCATCTCCAGATATCCAGAAGCACCCTGGATTTGTGGAAAACAATGGCTATCAGGGAAGATTTAAAGATATTTACAGGGATGTCCTGGGCATATATGGCCTGTTTTTACAACTCGCTTTGGGAAAAAAAAAAATGGAACAGTGCCATTTCTAAGGAGAAAAAGATATTTTAGGGGTACTGCCTCCTTGCTGCCTCACATATGCAGTGATACCTGCCTGTTACCAAAGCACAGTAGAGGAGGTGTCCCCTCTTCCACTCCAGCCAAGGACTATCAGTGCAATGGATGCTGTACCAGCATCCTTCCCTGGGACAGGCTAAATGTTGACATTGCTTGCTTGGCTCTTACATCCCTTTGGTTTTGCTGAGGGAAAGCCAGGCTTGGCAGCTCTCTGCAAACTGCTGCTAACTTTCCTGTGTGTTGGATTTCTTTTCTATACACATCAGTGCTGCCATGAGTCTAGTAGCCTATAAAACACTTGTATCAAAATGAGCTGCACCGCAACCTAAAGGAATTGGGATGGAGCCGTTTGCTTCTGAAGCTTGTGGTAGCCTGCAGGTAGGCAGATGGAGCACAGAGCTTGGTGGAATTCCCAGATAGTGGCAACCTGTCCCTGTGAAGGGTAATTTGGAGGCCTCTCTGTCTCCTGGAAAGGCTCACAGACTTGCCTGACATCTGGGCTTGGGGACGCTGGGGTATCTAATTGCAGTGAGAAGGAGTGTGCTCAGCCTGAGCATGTCCCACAGCTCATCCTGCAGGCATTGCATCTCTCCGGTTATCTGTGTTAAAATGACTGTAGTTTCTTCGGACCATAAAGTCAGCAGTGGTTTGGGCACCCAAGGCTATCAGAAATGGGTTGGAAGAACGGCATGCATGGGTTGTATATTCAGGGGCAGGAACGTATGGGGTGCAGGGAGCATGTGGGTTACAGGGATGTGCCGTGTTGCAGTAGAGCTTTGTGGGTGCAGTGGGGGACTAGGGGTGTGCTGGGGGTTACAGAGGTGCAGAGGAGATTGTGGGTGCAGCATGGGGTGCAGTGCGCAAGACGCAGGGTGCACAGTGTGCAGGGAATGCAAACAGGGAGTGCATGGGACACACAGGAGTGTAGAGCACGTGAGAGTGTAGAGCATGAGAGGTGCAGGGGCTGCTGTAGGAAGAAGCCTGTGAGGAGACAGACAGGTGCAGATGAATGATAGAGGGAGCAGGGCTAGAGCCAAGGGAGGGATGGGGGCCATACACTCACCAGGGTCTGTTCCTCGGAGAGCCCGGTCTCAGCCGCAATGAGGCACAGCGTGGTAGGGTCAGGGTGCTTGTTCACCTTGCAGAAGTTGTACTCCAGGATCTCCAGTTGCTCCTCTGTGAGAGTCACTGGCTTTTCCGTGGCCATCTCCTCCTGGGGCAGGGCTACGGGGCCAAGCACTGCAGAGAGGGGCCAGTGTCATTGCTCAAGCTGGAAGTGGTCAGTGGGGCCACATTTGCTGAGCCCCAGTTTTGCCATCCCTGTCCCCACCAGCTCCCCACTTCTGCAGTGGCCTCTGGCTGCGGCAGGGCACAACTCCCTTCCCAAAGACATGCCACAACTCTCTTCCCAAAGACATGCCACGGAGCTCAGCTGGGAGTGCCAACCCCCCAGCCTCTCAGCAACTCCTGCCTCAGTTTCCTTACTATGGCGACCGCACGCCAACAGTGCCCAGCTGAACTGTCTCACCATTCTTAGCTGGCAGGAAACTGCAGGCTGCTCAGCGCTCTCCTGGTGCTGTATTTATAGCCAGTGTGACTCCCATGGGGACGATTCCTGTTTACAGCCGTATTTAGGCCTGGGCGGCACTTAGGAGTGATGTCACAGCAATGGGAATGTTCAGGGGGGTAATTTAAAGACATTAGTTGAAAAACATTATTTATCCTCTGGGTGAAGAGACAATATCTGGCATCCAGCCTAGGGAGTTAGGTTTTTTTCCCCCTACTTTCCAGTGATCAGGCAAGTTTGTGTAAGGGAATCACAAACCAGAGAATGCAGAATCTTCTAGGAGCATGGTCTTTGATCCAGCAATCACCCTATTTCCCCTCTTGCTCAGTGTTCTGGTTCTCCTCTTAGCAGTGTGGCCAGACATCACACACAGAGGGTGATGAGTGGGTGAGCTGCTTAGTTTTTACTAATATTTAATGTTATCACGCATGAGCATAAACAGTTAGTCCTACTACTCCCGAGCATCACGGAACTATTTGTTTGGTTTTTGGTGTATAAGTGAAGGGTCAGTCCTCAGAAGACTGCACGCCATGCATATCCGTTGCCCAAGCACTCACTGCCTTTGGCTGTGGTCAGTGCTAGGTGTTCCCAGCAATGGCAGAAACAAGAAGCCCATATTGTCCTCCAGAGTAACGTTTGTCCCACTTGTGCTTTGCATAAATCTCTGGAAGGCTTAGCTCAAAAGCACAAGCAAAACAAGTAAGTGCACCTTGGGTAAGTCCCACACCTCTCTTCTGCTGGGCCTCAGGTTTGCTCCTGGGTGGCAGAGGGTCGGGCTCGCCAATTCAGTTAACTAAGGCACAAGGCGTTGCCCCCACAAAGCATGCAGAAGTCCCTTGATGCTGAATCATTTTGGTGTTTTCGAAACCAGGCTGTGGGGTGTTGGTGGGGGAGGAGCTGGATACAAATATGTGGCCTTTCTTGATCTGCTCTCCTGCTGTCCAAGTTGCCTGGCCCATCTCTGTCAGGTGGGCTGGTTGGTATTGCTGGCTCTCCAGTGCTGCCAGGAGCCCTTGGCCCACCTTGGGACTCCTCTGGGCCACCCGATTCAGACTTGCCCTGCTTCCACACTGCAGTCCAGCTTCTCCTTTCCTTTGGCTCTGGGATGTAACCCAGGCACCTCTATCATGCTGCACCCCTACTGAATAGCTTTAAACCCAAGCACTTTCTTGGCTGACTGATAACTCACCTGGG
>JAWWES010000133.1:28085461-28108350 GCA_035583135.1 Lophotriccus pileatus
CAGAAGTCCCTTGATGCTGAATCATTTTGGTGTTTTCGAAACCAGGCTGTGGGGTGTTGGTGGGGGAGGAGCTGGATGCAAAAATGTGGCCTTTCTTGATCTGCTCTCCTGCTGTCCAAGTTGCCTGGCCCATCTCTGTCAGGTGGGCTGGTCGGTATTGCTGGCTCTCCAGTGCTGCTAGGAGCCCTTGGTCCACCTTGGGACTCCTCTAGGCCACCCAATTCAGACTTGCCCTGCTTCCACACTGCAGCCCAGCTTCTCCTTTCCTTTGGCTCTGGGATGTAACCCAGGCACCTCCATCATGCTGCACCCCTACTGAATAGCTTTAAACCCAAGCACTTTCTTGGCTGACTGATAACTCACCTGGGTACCCTGGGATACTGAATGCCCCATGGCTTTCACTTGCTGACAGAACTGCTAGGATGGAGCTCAGCTTCAAAACTTTTGCAGCTTTCAAAGAGCCAGCTCTGCTGTTCATGTGAGTCTGGAAAGATCCTCTTCTTTGACTTTTACCTCATAAAGCAAAGGCCCTCCTGAACCTAGTCTGCAGAAGGTGCTTTGACTAACAAAAGAATCCTTTGGCATTTGATTAGGGGCTTATAAATAGACCAGGGCTGGTTGTGAAACAGCCCACTCTGCTTGAGTCACACTTGGTAAATACTGATTGTAACATAGTGGTTGCGAAAGGTTGCAGCACCTCTGAGTGTGATGGAGTGCTGGTAGACAGTATCATCCACTAGCCCTGGATGGACTGGGGAAAGACCAGCTTTAACCCCAGGTGCTGCAAGCTGAGCTGGCCTTGTCTACAGAGTTGCAGCTGCCTGGGCTTTCTTGGGGTCAGCTCAGTCCCCTGGACTTGAGGTGCTGCTCTCCAGCACCATGGCTGCCAGACTCTCCATGACCATGAGGTCAGAGTGCAGATGAGGCCAAGCTCAAGCCACAAGTCCTGCCTCTCCTCCTTGATCAGCACTCCACTGAGCCATCTTCCCGTCTCCTAGAAAGCCCAGCCACCACAGGGTTCCTCATCACCTCTGGATCATACATCTAGCTTGGGCCACCAGCAGCAACATGTCTTGGTGGTTCATAAATCATTGTTTGCAGCCTGCTGCATTAATATGCATTAATGTGAGTGCATTGATTTGCATAGGGAGCATGTGCTTCAACTTTCATGTTTCACCTGCACAGCTGTTTCTGTTTATCTCCAGGTTCCTGAGGCATTTCCCCGTAGGACACAGTATCTTCTACCTGCTGGCAGCCCAGGGTGCTCCAGCATGCACAATGGTTTTTCCTTGTCTCCCCTCTAACCCTGCTCTGGAAGGACAACAGTTCCTACCTCTCAAGGTTGTCGGATGGCTTTCAGGAAAAGGCCAAAACCGTGGGGCTCCTGGAGGACTCTGTAGGTCTCTCCACATCGCTCCACTAAGTCCTGGAGGCTTTCAGGAGACCATGTGGTCCCTGTGCAACATGCAGCATCCAGCATTTAGCACCTTTTGGGTGCTAAAAATTGGGGGTATATGACAGGACTTGAAGGTACCAGGAGTGCCTAAATGCCCTGACTGGCCCAACCTGGACCACTTTTCACCTGCCTTCTATTGAAATGGAGGCTCAGTTAAGCCCAGGCCTGAAGCCTGGCCTTCAGGCTGCCTAGGACCTCTCCCCTGTACAGAAAAGGTACAAATGTCTTGCTCACACTTCTTTAAGCCTGGCAGAAAGATGGAGACTCATAGCTGTTTGGCTCAGCTGCTGAAAATCACTGCTGCTCACTCCTTTTTTCTGCCTGATGTTTTGAAGACATTGGATTTTTTTTTTTCAGTGCAAAGGATGTTAACCATCTATTTGGCTTTCAGAAAGGCTGTGGGGCTGCAGTTGTCATTCAGCTCTGTGAACAGTCCCCTGAGAGATGTGTGTCAGGGGTTAACTCACACAGGCAGAAATGACAATGCCAGATGCACTGTCACAGCAAAACCACCACAGCTGTGGTGACACCTGCTCTGTCCTAAGTGTCAAACTAAAAACCCCTGGGAAATTCACACTTGGCTCTGCCTATCTTGGTTTTAGGTGGAGCAGTGTAAGAGCAGAAGCTTGCAAGGGGTTCAGCAGTTGCCTGTGCTATGGGTGGCTCCAGCCAGCCTTGCTGTGTACATGACAGCATCTGGTGTTCTTAGTGTGGCTGATAGGGCATTGCAGTGGGCCTCCAGAGCCTTTTTGCAGAGAGCAGACAAAGGGTAATGGCCAATGGACACAATTTGCATCAAGAGAAAGTCTTACTAGATATAGATAAATAGATATATTGTACTGCCCGTGTCCTGTGGTTGCATCCAGCTCCTCGGAGACACCCCGCATTACTAGCAGAACTCCTAGCTCTGGCCTGAAATGGAGAGGACATCCCTCTGTCTCCCAGCATGCTTGCCCAGCACTGCTAGTGCAGTCAGCATTTACTATCCTGGCAGAAATCTGCTGCTTTTCCAGAAAAGACATGACCTCTGTTTGCTCAGGTTTGCTTTTTTGAACAGTAGTCACAATAGCTGGCTGGCTGTGTAACTTTCTAACGATTTACTGCACCCAAAGCCCCTGGAAATCTCTCTGAGCAGTAGCTCCTGCCAATCTGATGGGGTCCCCCTAACCCCTGTTGGGCTTCTTGACCCCTTTCCCAGTGCTCCCACTGTCAGGGCTGGGATGCAACTGGAGGCATCTGCATGTGGTTTTAGCTTGCAGCTATTTCCTGCCACTGCAGGGATCAAAATAGCAGTTCTCAATGCAAACGAGCCCTCTTACCCTGCCTTGCTCTGCTGCAGAGCCATGTCTTGTCCTGAGCTTTGCTTGGCCTCCTGCTGTGGGGTGGCTGTGGATAACATCAGCCAGCATGGTGCACAGGATAAGGTGGGACAGAGGCTTTAAAAATAAACCGGACCCTGCCATAAATAAGGAAAAACCACCTGTCATGCATCCGGTAAACTACCCTTTGAGCCTTTTAGAAGATAGTATCGGACGGGAACAAAGCAAACAAGAGCACAGCAGCTGCTGCAGTAGAGGCAGGTCCCCGTGGTAGCTCCCACTTTAGGGTCTGTGTCTGCCTGTGCACCCCTTGCCCTGCCCCGGGCATGAAGCTTTCTCACCCAGCCCAGCTGGGTGCACTCCAACCTCCGCAGCACCAATACTCGCAGGTCAGCTCCTCCCTTCATCCCCCACCTCCCCATCCCCAACAGCAAATCCACCCCAGCACCCCCAGCTCAAAGCATGTGCTTACCTGGAGCTGGCAGGGACCAGAAGCGTGTAAAAGAAGAACCCCGCAGGTCCTTGGGTGACTGCTTAAGTATCTGCGTGTGTGTGTGACAGGCGGGGACCTGAAAAACCTGCCGCAAATCACAGGAGCTCCCGGGATCCACAGCCACTCTCTGGGCTGGTAATTCAGGTTTGGCATCCACTCTCCTTGGCAGGGCTCAACGCATGGTTGTACGCGCTGCGGGGCTCTCGGACGGGTGGCACTGGGAGCCGTCGGGGCTCGTCCCGCCACTCTCCGGGCTGATGGACACCGTCCTGCGGGCCCCGGGCGAGGGCTGCTGGGGCTGTTTCCTGCAGGGGTACAGGAAGGGTGAAGGCGGGGTGCGGCGGAAACTGCGCTGAGCTGTTCGTTCATCTGCACTCCCTGTCCTGCGTGGCCAGGCTGGATCCTGCTCCCCTGCCGCGGGGAGCCCCGCTCCTGGCTTTCCTGATGGAGTACGGCGGCACTCACTCCTTTGCAGGGCTGGCTTCTCATCTCACTTCAGTCTGTTGCAAATGATGTGTCCAGGCTTAAGATTCCTGACTCTGCTATCACTTTGGTCAGCCATGTGATCCGGCTTGGTATAGAGGCAGGACTGGTCCTGGATCTGACCTGCTGCTGCAGCCCAAGTGCCCTCAAGAGGAACGGGACAGGAGCCTGGCTGGGGATGGGGAGGAGGGTAGAGCATCCTCTTCTGCCAAAGACCTATAGTCTCCTCGGTTAAAGTGCCCGGGAGCCTGCAGTTCCCAGTGGGGTGGTCTGGAAGCAATAGATAGTATCTTAAAAAGAGTCAGCTTTGGGGTGGGGTGCAGTGGGGAGGGGCTGATCTTCTGTCATCTTATAGCCAGCTGGAAGGGGATGCTGGAAAATCAGAGAGGCTGGAGAAAGGGCTCCTGAAAAATTGAGTATGGGTTGCAGTGGCTGAGATTATCTGCCAGAGCAAAACGCAAACTGGCACAGAATGCAAAAAGCTGTGGAGCTGGCTGGAGCCAGGGCCAAGGAGCCCTGCCCCTGGGGAGAAGTGGCTGGACAAACACAAGGAACCTGCCATATGTTTAGCAATGAGCCAAAACCATCCCAAAGAGGTTTTTAATGTTGGGGGAAACATGGGCCAAGGCAAGGGGATTGCAAAGAGATCTGTGCCGAAGGGCAGGCAGACCTCTGCCAATTTTCCTGGCGGGATGACATTTATGAAACAAGAGTGCTTTTGCTACAGGGATACCTTCACTGCCCGATAAACCAAGTGGTGCTGTTCAGTGGCTGACAGAGGTTTTTTTGAGAAGACTTGATCCTGCATGCCTTGGGCAGGCACCTGGCCAAGGGATTATGTCCTGTTTATCGCAGATGTTAAGCAACAGGAGCATGGGTAGCAATGGGTGTGGACAGACAGGTTGGAAGATGTGTCTGACGGGATGGCTCCAGCAGCCATCAGGGTGCATTCAGGGAGGCTGGAGCAGACCCCTGCAGCAGGACTCAGCCTTGGATTTCAAACCCAGTGTGGGAAAATCCAGGCAGAGGTCCCGAACTGCATACTGTCACGTGCTTGGGGCACCCCTGGTGGGTATTGTTACTTACCTGCCCCGTGCCCATGCTCTGCTCTGGCATCTGCTCTTGGAGACAGGACAGATGGGAAAATACTCTCCCCAGAAACATTTTCCTATGTTTGTATGCTTTTTTTTATTTTTTCCATGCTTGTGCCCCAAGCATTGCAAAATGTGAGTAACCTGGCCCGCAGGAACAGGATGGGCTCCTCTCTTCCCTTGTTTATTACTGTCAACAGAAAGAAAGTCTTTAATGTGGAAAAACCCTTTTCCCTTAGCCTGTGAACCTAGCCCAGACTTGCACTGGGAGCACTGGCAATGACGTGTTTCAGGCTGAGACACACCACTGAAATGATTTCAGAGGTGCTGGGAGTCCTGAAGTGGTGACAGCACGAAAGTCACGTCATGAATCTACCCACATGTGGTTGGCACGTGCTAATGCTTTTCTCATCTTTTCTGAAATCTTTTAGGCCCCATTTCTCCCCTGGGAGAGGGTCAAAGTACTGCTGGAGTTTATGCCTCACCTGGTATAAAGAGATCCTGTCCCCAGAGGATGTCCCTTTGTCAGCAGAACTAGATTAAACAGAAACAAAATGCAGGGTGCATCCAGGCCTGTCACAGAGATTTTTTTCCCCATAGGGGAAGAAGTACAGTTGTTGTGATGTGCATTTGACAGTCTTGCAAGATACTATGGCATTGCAGGGAGGAGTTGGCAGCTGCAGCCTGCATTCAGCACCCCACTCCTCTGGACCCCTCTTGCAGAGGCTTGAATATCATCCATGTTGCTCCATGGCAACATGTTGGCTGCAGTCACTTTGCGGGGAGCATTGGACACATAGTTCATGGCTATCCTGGACCAAATGTTGTCCCCCTAACGCTGCATGGAGACAGAATGGAAAAAAGATGAAGAGTAGAGGGGGAAAGCAACTTGTCAAGCCATCAGGATAGCATGGGATATAATTTAGCTTTTCTGACTTATCCATATTGGCTCCTTTTCATGCATCTGTCTCTCTTGATTTTTGCCATGTTTCCTTTCCTGAAAATGAGGCTTAGTATGAGGCCAGCACCTCTTGTCTGGGCATTAAGCAGAGATTTTTTTTCTTTTTCTAACTGTGTCAATTAAAAAAAGTGTGCTTTGCAGAGACTCCACCCAACCCAACTGTCAGAGAGCAAAACCTTCCTTTCTCCCTCTGAACACACCAATGCAAAGTAAAACCTCAAAAGCCGTCTTCTGTTTTGTTTTTCAGTGTTTTTTTTCCTGGTGCGCTGGGGTTTTCTGGCTACTAATCAAAAAAATGTGGCTGGAAACAAAGCTTTACTGAATATTTTGGCTTCCGTTTAGTCAGAGAAGAGTTTCCTAACCAGGAAACTTACAGGACAACTCTTGCAGGAAATCAGATGAGATTTCTACCTGCATATGCCACTTGCCTCAGAACAGCATAAGAAATTGATTGCTCTTCAGGGTGCAGCTAACAATTGCCTTTGATATCACAAAACACGAGAATCTGACTGAATCGTTGATCTTTTGATCAGCTTTTCCCTAGAAGAACAGCAACACTAGCTGCAGCCAAAGAGTCAGCAGCACACAGTGCTCACTCAGACCATGCCCCGGACAGGAGGAAGGGGAGATGGGCACAGGTGGCCCCTTCCTGCTGGAGCAGGGCTGCCTGCTGCCCACCCAGGCTCAGCAGCTGCCTCTCCTGCACTCTCTTTCATGCATTTTCCTTTGTTTTTTTAGTGGGCAGGGTTCAGCCTGTCTCTCCTCAGCATTAGAACAGATCCAGGCCAGACAGATACTAATCAGATGTGACTTCCAGTAAGATCCCTGCCTTTACTTTGTCTGTGGGATACAGTTTTACAGATGGAAACTGCAGTATTTTATTATTCCTCCAGTTGTTCCAATACTTCTCGAAGAACAGTGTCATCTCATTGGTATTTCCATGTGCAATCTCTGCCTGGGGTACAGTCTTCCTCCCCACTCTCCCTCTTACTAACCAGATTGTTTTGAAGTGACTAAACCAGGAGCTGATACATGCAGTTCCTTGCCAGGAGGATTTTCAACAGCACTGCCATTGCTTGTGGGCAGAGCGTGCCCCAGCACGCAGAGACAGCCGGCAGGGCATCCCACGTGTGAGCTGCCTGACATGCCCAGCCCAGGGAAACGTGGGCTCTGGCACTGGGGAGAGGCAGGGAGGAGGACAGAGTAGACATGCAGAACTGCTTTCTACCCTGGAAGTGCCAGAGGTATGCGAAGGGGTGCGAGTGCCCTTCCACAGATTTGGATGGCCGTGCGTTTTCGAGGGAGCAAGTCAGGGAGGCAGGGAGGCAACTCCTGGGTTGAGATAAAAACAGTTTAACAGTTGAAACAAAGTAAAATGTAATAATGATAATAAAATATAACTGCAACTAATAAATAAAGAGTAATAATAATAATAATAATAATAATAATAATGAAAAAAAACAAACAAGAAAGACAAGTGATGCACAGTAATATTGCTCACCACATGTTGACCAATGCCCAGTCTTCTGAAATTTGTTCTATTCTGAATCTCTAGTCTGAAGCTGCCTGGTTTTGGAAGTCCTGACTCAAATACTTCAGCAATCAAATACTTCAAGTCAAATACTTCAGAGTCAAGGGAGGAACTTTTTTCTTCCCCAAAGCAGGGATGAGCTCTCCCCAGACACTTGCCTGCCACCAACACAGCCCTCTCAGTTGCAAGCAGGCATGCTATCCTGAAGCCCTGCTTCAAGGCTCTTCGTGGGGTGAGCACAGATGCTGACAGTGGAGCCCAGCCACTTTACTCAGCCTTCACCATGAGGGACAAGGACCACATTTTCCCCTGTGCTGCCCCGTGCCAGGCAGCCCATGGGTGCTGTGAGGGGCAGGCATTGAGTCTCTGGCTGCAGGGGGTGCCTGGACCTTTCACCCACCTTGCAGCAGCAGTGCCATGCAGCCAGCCCTGTGCTTTCTGTCAGACCAGTTTGAGTGGGTGGGAGAGGGCCTTGGTGGGTGCCTACTGTGGTGACCCTGGTGCCACCAGCTGCTGGGGCATTGCCACAGGTGATGAGCAGGATGGGTCATCTCCATGTGATGCACACCACAGCCCCTGTGGCACCTGTGGTACCCCATGGCACTGGCAAGTGACCAGGATGTCTTGCAGAGTGACAGTGAACAGGGATGGGATGCAATGGAGACTGGCCTTCTGCTCCAGCTGCTCTGTTGGGTGTCAGGGAGTGGCTTCAGGGGCCCTATGCAATAAACTTTAAAAATGTTTTCCCCTTTAAGAGACTGGTTGCTAAAGAGGGTTTCTGGGAAGCTGGCACTGATGAAGGTGTCACAGCTACCTGGGTGCCAGCTGACAAGTCTTCTCTAAGCAGCTGGCCATGGGGATGGTGAGTGAACACAACAGAGGGACTTACAGCAGGCTTCCTCATTGCACTGACAGCCTCACCACTCCAAGGAATGGTCACCCACAGTGGGACATCCCCTGCTCCTGGGACCTCCCCCAGGCTCCAGCTTTGGGGGCTGGGGCACTCTGCTGCCAGGGGTCAGTGTGTATCTAGTGTGTCTAGCAGGGAGGCTCCAGGAGGGAGCAAGATGCTCCTTGCCATCTCTCAGGATACAGTGACTGGGCTGGTGGCTGGGGATGCTTTCCAGGGAGTGCTGCACAGGCCAGCAGCTGGAGAGTGCTCAGCCCATGGGAGAGCCCAGCAGGCTCAAACAAGCACAAACATCCTAACAAACCTGAGCTAACAAAGCTGTGCCTGTGACGCTGCTTAAGGAAGTTCTTGTTGCAGAACTTCTTCTTCTTCTTCTTAAGGAATTCCTTCTTCTTAAGGAATTCTTGTTGCAGCATGTGTTTTTGCTCCTTGTCTTGCTGAGGGAAGTGGTTTGAGGGGCACCAGAGGCTGGAGGTGTCAGTTCCCATCAGCAGTGAGATCAGGTTCTGGAGGTTCACTGCCAAACTGAGGCTGCCTTCTGGCACTGGTGGGAGATTGCCTTTATGTTGCTCCAAGTGTCAATGTGCCTGTCTCTTGGCTGGCTGGTACTACATACAACCAGTGTGTCTGGCTTCTCTGGGTGGGTTTTTCTCCTTTCTTCAAAGACTGTTTCTCATCTCAGGCCTAGTCCTAGCTAGTATGATCTTCTCCAGAGAGGGCTGTGTCTCCTGTTTCTTAAGCTTATGGCCTGGCCACAGGAGTCCCAGCTTAGTGGGGTGGGCACAGTGGGGCTGAGCTCAGAGAGCCCACTGGAGAGCTGTGTCCCCAACACCATGCAGTTCCTGCTGTCCAGAACTGGCCTGTCTGCATGGCAAGGGAACACTGAACCAGACTGTCAGAGGTTTCCTGCTTCCCTTGAAATACCCTTCACTTAGCAGATATTCTTCTAGCAAGATACTAAAGATTCTAGCCTCTGCTGCCCATTCATCTGTTGTACACATACACATGAATTTGCTGATGTGAAGCTGAGCTGGCTTTAAAATAGGTGGCTGTAAATGTAGCCTTGAGTTCTCATGCCTTGATTGCTCCCAACTTGATTTCTCTTCCTCCCTTATCCTCCATTGTTGGATTGTGGCACTAGGAAACCTCTGCCAAGAGCAAAGGAGGGACAAAAACAGGGTGACAGGATTTGTCCAGGGCATTTTACTTCTGTGCTGCAGCATCCTCTCTGTGCTAAATCTCTGCACAGCTTGAAAAGAAACAGTTCATGGCAGTGCTGCAGGGCACTTTCATCTGCTCTGAACTTTCTTTGGCCTAGGAGAAAGCAGAGTTAAAGGAGTTCTCTCTGGCTAAAAATACCACTTCACTGACTCAGTTAGCAGCCTGGAAGGACCATGAATTCTGGAAGAGAAGGAGCAAGTGGCTAGAAGGAGCTGAAATTTCCCAGCATCAGCCATCCTGGATTGCATCTGCTTGTCCTTAACTTGTCACTTCATTCTCCCTTCCTCAGTGCAGCTCACAGAATCACAGAATTTGCTGAGTTAGAAGGGACCCACAAGGATCATCAAGTCCAACTCTTAGTCCTGCAGAGGACCAAGAGTTACACCATGTGTCATACAGTATCATCCAAATACTTCTTGAACTCTGTTAGGCTTGGTGCTGTGACCACTTCCCTGGGGAGCCTGTTCCAGTACCCAACCACCCCCTGGGTGAAGAACCTTTTCCTAATATCCAGCCTAAACCTCCCCTGACACAACTTCAGGCCATCCTTTGGGTTCTGTCACTTGCCACCACAGAGAAAAGATCAGTGTCTGCCCCGACTCTTCCCCTCAATAGGAAAGTTTAGACTGCAATGAGATTTCCCCTCAGTCTCCTCTTCTCCAGGCTGAACAGACCAAGAGCCCTCAACTGCTCCTCATGTGGCTTCCCCTCAAGGCCCTTCACCATCTTTGTTGCCCTCCTTTGAACGCTCTCTAAGAGCTGAATATCTGTTATGGTGCCCAAAACTGCACACAGTATTCAAGGTGAGGCCACCCCAGTGCAGAGCAGAGCGGGACAATCCCTTCCCTCAACCAGCTGGTGATGCTTTGCCTGATGTCCCCCAGAACACAGTTGGCTCTCCTGGCTGCCAGGGCACAATGACTCATGTTCAACTTGTTGTCGACCAGGACCCCTTGGTCCATTTCTGTGGCACTGCTTTCCAGAATCTCATTCCCCAGTCTGGATGTACATCCAGGGTTGCCCCATCTCAGGTGTAGAATCTGACACTTCTCCTTGTTGAACTTCATATGGTTGGTGATTGCCCACCTCTTAATTTGTCAAGGTCTCTCTGCAGGGCCTCCCTGCCTTTGAGGTAGTCAACAGCTCCTCCCAGTTTTGTGTCATCTGCAAACTTGCATAGTATCCTTTCTTGTCCTGTGTCCAAGTCATTTATGAAGATGTGGGAGAGCACAGGGCCTAAGATGGAGCCCTGTGAAACCCCACTAGTGACAGGTATCCAGTGTGATGTTCCTCCATTCAGTACTACCCTTAGTGCTTGACCCATGAGCCAATTGCTCACCCACCACATGATGTGTTTATCCAGCTGTGTGCTGGACATTTTGTCCAGAAGGATCCTGTGTGTATTTCACACTGGTGTAGAGCTCAAAAGTGAACTCTGGAGCTTGGCCGCATTTATCCTGGTATTCGCAGCAACATGCTTCTCAACCCTCTGGGGACTCAGAAATTCTTTGCACAGCTAGAGAGCAAACCCACATGCCTGAGGAAGAGTTCTGCCACATCACTATTTCCTGTGATGACCAGGGTCCTCCCAAGGGAACTTGTCCACTTGAGTACTGCTGATCTTTTTCTGTGTCGTGGCTTAACCCCAGCCTGCAACTAAATACCATGAAGCTGCTTGCTCAGTCCCTCTCCTGCTAGGATGGGGAGGAGAATTGTAAAAAAGTTATAAAATCCTGAGTTAAGAATAGTTTAATAATTGAAACAAAGTAAAACATAATAATTATAATAAAATATATCAATGCAGCTAATAAATCAATAGTAGCAATAATAATAATTGTGATGAAAGAAACCCAAACAAGAAAGACAAGTGTTGCACAGTACAATTGCTCACCACATGTTGATGCCCATCCCATTCCCCAGCAACTCCCCGACCATCCTTTCTGCCAAGTACTCCATTTATGTACCAGGCACAATACTCTACGGTATGGAATAGCCCTTTGGCCAGCTCAGGTCAGCTGTCCTGACCATGCTCCCTCCCAGCTCCCTGTGCACCTGCTTGCTGCCAGAGCATGGGAAACCGAGAAGTCCTTGGCTTAGGGGAAGCACTACTAAGCATCAACTAAAACATCTGTCAGTTTGTCGTCAACATTATTCTCATACTGAATCCAAAACACATCACTGTGCCAGTTACTAAGAACAAAATGAACTCCAGGATATCCTGATACGCAGTTCTGATATGTGTAGCTGATAAATATGTCCCTTTTTTCAGGGATGACTGCAGGACCTCTCAGGACACAAAGTGAAGCCAAAGATTCATGATCTGTCTGTATTAGCCTGGAAATATTGCTCTGGAAATCTTGGTGACTTGGGGGTAGGAACACACAAGTGACTATGTACTCTGCCTGGAGAGACCTGGTGTGAGCTAGGAACTGCTCACAGTGTGCTGGTTTCTGTCAGATGATGTTCAGTCCTGCCATTTCTGAAGACCTGGAGGCATTCTTGAGTCTCTGAGAGTGCACTATCTGTTCTGAATAAAGTAATCGTACTAGTCCCTAATGGCTGACTGTTGACCCTAAGCACGTATTTTGTGAAGTTTGCACCCAAGAAACTTAAATGCAAGAGATGGGAAATTAAGCAGAAGGTTCAGAGGCATTTTTCTGCTGTGTATGTACACACAGCACTCTGGATAACTTAGGTGCTTTCTCGTAAGTAGTCAGACCTGTCAGGGTTCTGGTGGTTCTGATAACACCCAGCTTTGGGCAGTACAGGTACTGGTTGCAAATGTGCTAGCCTCTTGCTATTACAAACTAGTGAAGTGGAAATTACCTCTCAAGGTCTCTAGTCCAACCTCCTGCTCCAAGCAGGGCCTTCTAGATCACATTGCTTAGGACTGAGGAGCAGAATTGTGAACCTCTCGAAGACCGTTGGATCTAAAACCTCCATCGGTCCCTGTTCTAGTATTCCTCATAGGAAACACATTTTTGCTATTATTTAATAAAATTTTGCATGTATACAAGATCCCCATTCTAGCACATTATTACTTATATGTGGGTTTTTTGCTTACTGCTCCATGGCAGAGTCTAAAGGCAATGTTTATCAGGGGACAATAAATGTTGCTTTCCCTCTTCATGTGCCCAAACACATTTTGGGCACATTCCTTTCAGAGTTAAAAATCTCCTTTTCCTCTTCTGATTACTTTTTTAAAGGGTATCCTAATTCCTCTGTGTAGGAGTGGAGGAAGTCCCCAAAATATCAGGTTTTTCCTCTCTTTGGGCTCAATCACATAGCAACAGATGCTCCTAGGAGATTACAGACACATATACCCAGAGTTTAGGAAACCTTTACCTTGGCTGATTCATGCAGATGACTTGCTTACTGCCTTCTCCTATTTGACTCTGACATGAATAATATTTAGCTCTCAACTGACAACCATATATATCGTCAAGTTCTTAACTTTGATTGTGGTTGCAAATCCCTACATTCTACTGGAGAAATTAGCTGCTCATAGCATGGATCGGTGCACTGTTTGGCATGTTAAAAACTGGCTGGAGAGCAGGGCCCAGAGAGTGGTGGTGAATGGTGCTCCATCCAACTGGTGGTCGGTCACTAGTGGGGTTTCTCAAGGCTCAGTGTTGGAGCCAGTCCTGTTTAATATCTTTATCAATGACCTGGACAAGGGGATCGACTGCACCCTCAGCGCAGGGGGCAAGTTGAGAGTTGGAGACAGCACCAAGGACACAACCTGTATTTTGCTTGATTGTCAGAATTTGAGTTTAGGAACACGGCTTAATGGGACTTGGCAGTGTTAGGTTTATGGTTGATGATCTTAAAGATCTTTTCCAACCTAAATAATTCTAAGAACTTAATCACTGATGTGACTTCTCATTCACGACTATTCCACTACACTTTGTGCATTCTAGCTGTATTTATGTCTCCTAGCATAAGCTCAGGGAAAATAGAAACAGCGTGAGGCAAGCACATCTATAAATTTACAGACCACCACCTAAACCATAAAAAAAAAATTCCCCCAAAAACCTATGAATCCCATGTAAATGCAAAGTTAATTTTCTAGTAATTCACGGAGAGAAACAAGCTACTTGTAGTTTCCCAGTGCTTACCAGGAGGTAAAAGTGTGCATGCAGATAGCTATTGTAGAGCAGCCCCAAAGCTTCCCAGGGAACCCACTCCTCTCTTTGAGAGATGCTCTTCAAATGGAGATGAATAAAGAGGGCTCACTTCAGGTGTCCACTTACAGACATCTGCAGCTTTCTAGATATCCAAAATATTTGAAGAGGACTGGCAGATAAGAAAAAGAACTTTCAGGAAACCCAGGCCCTGCCAGGGCAGCAGTTTGGGGCTTGCTGCAATATCCCACATAATGCACAGCGACACTGGATATTACCAGAGAAATTAAACATCTCAGTCTCAGCCCTATTCTCTGCTCCAGAATGCTTCACAATAGGGTTTTTCAGCCTCTTTGCCTCAGTCACTGGGAAAGATGGAACAGACTAGCTTATGTAGGAACAGTTTTAGGTCAACTCTAAATACTTTCGACTCTAATGTCAGGAAGAAGTATTCAGAACTGCTGAAAAGGTAAAATAAAACCCATGTACCAGATTCATACATAGTTTCTCACCAGTTTAAAAAAAACTCTTAAAAGGGTTAATTTTTCCTCAATGTAAAAGATGAGTCACAGAGGAAAATTATTTTTTGAGGGTATCTAGCTAAGAATTCCCTGTCCAGAAACCTATGCTGCTTCTATAAATGTTTAGGGTTTTAGAAAATGAATCAGCAGCTACATGACCAGCTCAGAAATCATAAAGCTAAGATAGAACACAATGCAATTCCACACATGGCAGTGAATGCCACAAGTTCATCTATGAGTCATCTGCCCACAGAACAAAGTTTTTACAAAATTGAGTACTGTAGAGTCTCCTTCAGTAAACATACTTGGATTCACTGATCAGGAAAAAGCAAGTTAACGCTGCCAAGTAAATGTGATTGATTGTGTACCAGTGACATTAATAATACAGATAAAAAGAACCAGCTGCTAACAGAACGTTTATGCCTACAAACCATACTGATTTATAGAAAGCTTTTCCAACACCGCCTACTGAGAACACAAAATGAGATTTAAAAGAAAACAAATGCTGCCGCCTAGAGAGCAAGGTGGAAATCCGCAAATGCAAGCTCTTCGGACTGTCTCCCACAGGATTCGGGTCCTGGCTCTCCCTTCTGCTTTTGGGCATGTTCCCGTGTCACCGAGGACAAATGGAGCAGCGATAGGTGAGTACTGGCTCACGCCGCACTGGTAACTAGAGGAAGAGGGAAGTGTCTTCTGGGTGACTGCTAATAAGTAGCACCATTGGATTACGTGTTCTCCAGTACACAAGGGGTTTCAGTAGCTAATAATATCTTTTGAGCCTTGAACATTTCAGTGGAAGCACGGTGGGTTTGACACGTTTCTATAATACACAAGACAACTTCAGGATTTCCTGTCCTGAAAGACTCTGTCTGCAATTCAAGGAGAGATGCTTTCCTCCTTGTTCAAACTAGATATCACCTCTGATGGAGGAAGCCTGTATACCCTTCAAAGAGTGCCTGCAACAAAGGGGCTGAGCATTTCCAAAGTACTCACAGCTAAGCTGGGAGCTGAAGCCCAGCTGTCCTAGAAAATACAGACACAGTGTCTGCTGGGCAACAGTATGTGAAGTCCAGGAACTTTTTTTTAACATGTGTTTCCTGGCCATTTGTAAAACAATTCCACAGAAGGGAGAGTTGGGAGTTTAATCAACTAAAAAAACTCTTCTTGTAGTTCAACCAGGGAAAAAAACATTCATCTGTACATTTTATTAGCAAAAGCCAGTAAGACATCTTCTGACCTTCGTTTGACCTATATGGATGGCTGCACATTCTCCTTCCAGTCAGATCAGGACTGTGCTGATCCCGTAAAGCTAGAAAATATCATAAAATCCTAATCAATCAAAATATTATCCAACAACTTGAGCTCAGACAGAAAAGAGATCCTTTCTTGCTTCACAGTCATGCCATTCAGCTTCATGCATGTGTAATAAGCTAATGAGAAAGCTTGCCATAAGGTTGTTCATGTCTAAATGTTTCAGTAACTTCCTCCTGTGTTACTGAATTATGTTATGAAGCTGTTATTATTATGTTAATATTATGTTATTATTATGAAGTTATGTCAGGGGAGATTTAGGTTAGATATTAGAAAAGAAAAAGGTTCTTCCCCCAGAAGGTGGTTGGGCACTGGAACAGGCTCCCCAGGGGAGTGGTCACAGCACTAAGCCTGACAGAGTTCAAGAAGCATTTGGACAATGCTCTCAGCCACATGGTGTGACTCTTGGGGATGGTCCTGTGCAGGGCTAATGGTTGGACTTCGATAATCCTTGTGGGTCCCTTTCGACTCAGGATATTCTGTGATTCTACTGATTTTAGCTAGTAAATTTTAATGCCATGAGTAGATGCCAGTCAGCACTTTGAGCAATCAAAGTGACATAGGGATTTTAGTCATCTGATAAATTAAGCATGGTGGTCACCAAATGCTGGTGCATAGTCCTGTACTAGACAATTATAATTTCAAGCGGGCTGGAACTTTTTCAAATCCTGTGTAACAGTCTCTGTTAAAGAGAAATATACTTCTTTGCTACAGCTGGAAATGCATGTTTAAACAGTTTGAACCCACTGTAGTCAGTGAGTCAAGATCCACAAGTTGTCTTTCCCTCTTTGCCACTTAATTTTACTGCTCTAACACTGTTATCCAGATGACTTCCTACCTCACCTGTATATAAAATGGACCTCTAACAGCACCACTGAAGGCAATCAGATTAAGCCATGAGTAAGTACTCTTCATACAGTTAAGCCTTGTACTAGGGTTTCATAGCAAGGCTTAGAGTCCTAGTTTAGAAGTGTGAGTCCTACTCTTCATATGAATAAGATGAACATTGTCCTAAATGTAATTTACAGTTTTTAACTTAAAACAAAATAATGAAGCCCATCATACTAAAATTCACCATTGAGCTATAAAGGTTCATAAACACCTGACTGGTGTACACTATTATTATGTTTCTGGTTTTTTGCTTCCAGACCTCCCGTTGTGTCACATGACATTCCTGTGTCAAGCAATTAGCCTTTGCTCGAAGAAGATGAAAGCAGGCATGTGCTGGAAGGTGAGGGTAGCTTTGACCCTTTAAAGGAACTGTAAGACAAAAGCATTATTGTTTTCCAAAACTGAAGTCACTGACCTGAGAATGTTCCTCAGGCACAAAGTGTGCTGTACATCTCTGCTGGTGCTGCTGCTGCCCAGCAAAGCCTGACACAGCCATTGTTTAGGGCCAGCGGTAGAGCAGGTGCTGCTTGGCTTGGATCAAAGGTAGAAGCCACCTGTGCATTACCAAGCACCGCAGGGTAACCCAAATGCAGTTAATTTCAATCAACATGCAGAAAACAGAAAGGAACAAGCCCAAGAAAGGCTATGTGCCCATATCCATGACAAGTGCAAGGAAAGGACCAAACCCCAGGACATGCACGCCCTCCCTATGGGACAGTCCACCAGACCCACTCTGGAGTGCACCCTTTTCATGAGTCTTGAGCTTTCCAATTTTGCTTTGATGTTTGCTACAGGAAGTGGCTCTTGGGTGCCAGCCGGGGCAGTGACACTATTGCCTCAGGGAGCAGAGCCCAGAGGGACAGGGACCTGGTTGGCAGTGCATGTCCCCTGCCCATGCCTCCAGCATTCCTAAACAGCCCGTAATTGCAGCAGGAGCAGAGGGTGCTCAGGTCACTGCCCTCTGCCTGCAGGACCAGCAGGTAGGGAGCGAGGGGCAGAGGTTTGGTAAATGTCAGGTCGCCATCCCTGGTTTGGCAGCTGCCACAGGAAACTCCTCCAGTGGCTCCTCAGGGATTGTTGGCACCTGTGGGCTCAGAATATCCCAGAAACAAAGAACACTATGACAGAGATGCTCGGGCCTCCCTGATCCCAGGTGGCGCTGCAGGAATGGCACTGGGTACCCGTTCACTTCCTTCTCCAAACTACTGACCTACTGATATAGAGTCAGGAAATGTCTTTCTTATGATCCATATTTCATAAGAAAATAAATTTGGGTTCAGGTTATAACTGTACTGTGGCTATGTTTATAAACACTAGTTTAATACAGTAACAATACTTTAAACATGCAAGCTTTTTTATTAAGACAGGCTACATAGAAGGTACATTTAAAAAATTGTTTCCATTTGGACCATGTGTATCCCTCTCATTTTCTTGAAAAGTGGTCATCTGCCATGTCAACAAGATCCCATTTTGAAAATTTCAACATTCTTGTTTTCTTCACTGCAAGGAGAAGAAAAATATTTTAGAAGAGAAACACTATACTTGACAGACACATTTTATATAGTGGACTCACCCGTGTCTTTCTATGTGTTCAATTAAAAGCAGTGATGCATTTAATTGCATCACTTGTGGCAAGCATTACCACAAAGTAACCATGATGCGAAGATTTATGAATCACATACACAGAGCGAGTAACTTACCAGAGGCAGCCTCACATCTGGCTTTGTTACCTATAAAAGCCTGATTAAACCATCTGCAAATCTGAGAATTATCAAATCACATGACAAATCTCACCATCAGGACTACCATGTCCATTACAAAGCACTAATGCCATTAAACCTCACAGTCTCTGAGGTGGGAGCCAGTTCTAATGCTTATAAAATTTTCCCCTTTCACACGGGAATTCAGTAGGAAGGGCTTGCATCCTGATGCATCTCTGCATCTGAGGCTTCATTAAAATTTGAATATGTAGATCTCTGAACACTAAAATCTTCTTTAAGGAAATTTTAGCCAAGTTTTTAGTTTTCCCTTAGTTTAGAAACACTTTTTTTTTTTTTTTTTTTTTTGGTATTTTGGGGTGCTCCATGTACAAATCTCAATTTACCAGGCAAGTGTGGACATAAAAAGGAAGTAATAGAATGCAAACTGACCTACATCTTCAGTTTGCTTCCCTATCTTAATAGAGTCAAGTTATTTACTCCTCATGAAATTCAAGAGACTTATGATTACCCAAAGGTAGGGATAATCTGTACTAATAGTTATATCAGGGATCTTTTAACCAGAAGGGAGTGGAGCAAATTAAGAATATGAAAGAAAAAATCAAGATTGGGAGATGTAAAACACCTGTAAAAATGTAAGAAAGGGTTCTGACTGAAGGATAGACCTTAGGCTAAACCCTGCAGAGGCAGCTCAAGCTGCTGCATCTGTTTCCAAAAGCATGTGGTGCTGTCAGACTAGGTTTAGATTAATATGAGATGTTGTCATTGTTACTGGACACTGAGTTTTGAAGAGACCTGGGATTTGCATTTAAGCACCCACTTAAGAATAGATTAAATCTAAACTTAAAAAAAAGAAAAAAGGACAGGGAGGAAGATCGACTTTGGTTTTACAGCTAAAGAGCTTCACTGCAGAAGCAGGATGGGCCGGGTTTGTGCTGCACCTTTGTTCCAGGTGTTTCATGTTATCATGGATCAGTCACAGCAACCTCTTCTGCAGTACTCATAATGCACACAGGGCTCTCCAGGTGCCCACACATTCTTGCACGGCTAAAAGAGGCCATGGACAGTACTGTCTTGCCCATCAGAGAAGTGCAACTGCCTCTAAAAAGTCTTTTCATGGGCTTAAGGATGGGCTAGAACTAACCTGCAAGTTGTCTGTTCAGAATCACCTGAGTTAACCGAGAAGTGAGTTTTTGTAATTTAGTACTGGATGGGCCCATATATCTGTTTCTTTATCACCACATTACATTATTTCAGCAACTGGTCACGCAGCTGGTTAAGAAGGGCAAAAAGATCCCTTTGTTCTCCCCTCCTAAGGAGTGTGACAGACTGTACCTTAGACTCCTTGGAGTGAAATGACCAATGCTTATGACTACGAACTGTTTTTAAAGCTGAAATTCTTCCAATAAGGCAAAGTGTTTTATCTGTGTTGTGTTCATGCCAAGTCAAACACTTTAGAACAATAACTCCACACTGAATTAGAAGGTCCTTAAATATGCCAGCTACTAACCTACTACAGAAAAAAAGATATCAGGAAAGTATCTGACCACCCTGTGTCCCTTCAGATCAAAATACATGTTTCTGAGCATGTCAGAAGACAGCAAAAAATATGCTAAGATAGAATTCTATCTTGTGTATGTAATTGGATTAAATCCCATGTATCACACAAAAGATATATTACATCTTACACTAAAAATACATACGGCCCATCACGAATTACTTAAAAAATCACTTAGAGAGCTGAAATAAACAGCAGATTTGGCTGGAAAACTCTTTGTTCTGTGTGCAATGCTGTATTCAGGGATCTGCTATGCACCCATCTGGAACTGGGGGATCGTGCCTAAAAAAATGCCTAGAAATGTAAGGCTGGATCTCGAAGCCCATCCTTCTGTTCTGAAAGGATCAAAGATACTGTTTAGGTCATTAGATGTTCTTCTGCCTATATCTCCACAATGTGGATTTGCACTCTCTGTGGGCAATACTTGGCACTTCTCTTTGTCGTTTGTTGTACTGATTTCACTCCATCTCTCCATATCCCTGGGAATTTTGTTGCTGTCCTGCTCAGATCATCGTACCCATGCCGTTTTGCAATTTTTATTGTCTTGTTTCCAATATCCATTTTAATTTCAAAAACACTGAATTACATGCTATACCTAAAGGATAACTCACTCCATAGCTCTTTCCAGTTTGACTGTAAAATGCTGATTGTTGCTTTTGAACCACAGCATTTCAAACTTCTGTGACTTCATCCTTTAACAATTTCAGCTGAGTAACTATTTGTTTGTTTATGTGAATGTCAAGTTGAGATACGTAAAATGTCTTATTAATACCATGCAGCAGCACTTCTGTTTCCTCCTACATTGTTTGGCCAGTTATCTTGCCAAAAAATGAAATCTCATGGATTTGATGGGATTATTTCTGACAAATTTTTATCAGCTTTGCTTACTTTCTTTTTTGCCTCTGGTTATGTACAAAGTAAATCACTTAATAACTTACTCCAACATCATTCTAGGCAGCAAAGATGGGTAGGCTCCTAATATGTAATATGCCAAAAACTCTTTTCTCCCCTTTTCACGGATTGTACTGTGAGTGAACTGTGATTCCTTGTTTTTGTTTTTTGTTTTGCTTATGTTCCCTTGGTCATTTGAATTTTGTAAATTATCTGATCACAATCAATTTTTCCTCTGCCCCAAAGCCAGAAACACATTTCAACCTTCCCTGTCTTGAGATCATTCTGTGAATAATTTTGTAATCTGTTATTTCGTTAATATAGATTACCTTTCACCACTAAAATTCTATTCACAAGCAGTTCCTTTTAGTTTGTACTGAGAGAACACTCTATAAATGTTTCCAGTCAGTCGTAATGGGGGGTAACAATGCTCATTACACACTGATTTTCTATGGTTTCAATTTGTTTTTAAATATTATTAAAGAATAAAATACCTTCTATCAGACAATCTTTTTCTTGATTTTTAGGCAACCTGTAAGATATTATTGCAAAATAGTATTTTCTCCTAACACTTGGCATTCTTACTCTTCCCTATGAAAGCAAAGACAGGAGATTGGACCTTGAATGTAAACATTTTGTTTTAAAAGCTGCATTTTAGGTGGGATCTTTCATGTTTTCTGATGGAGAGTGTGGAAGAGTATGGCATTATATTTAATGGCAATATGGCACTGTATGAACAAAACAGGCAACCTCCTCTAACATGCTTCTCCTTAGGAATTACAAAAGTGAGTATTCAGTACTCCCAGCTAACTGAATCCATTCAAAGCCATTTACAGGTATCATTAGAAAATATTTTGCAAGGGACTTGCAGCTGAGAGGACACTGCTGAAACCACAGTGCAACTGTGCAAATGACCCCAAAGCCAGAAAAGCTATCAGCTAGCTGGAATGTCAGGGTGAATATTCTGCTTGCATATAGGGGAGGGAAGGCTAGGATGTCAATTAAATGACTACCTGTTTGAAAGGCAGAGCACACACTCGTTTCCGTAGGTTTCTCCATCAGTGCCACAGACTGGATGGAAGTCCCTTGGACATCCAGATATTTGATACTTGGAGCAGTCCGGCTAGGGAAGACAGATACAAAAGAGGTCTAAGATACGCCATTTGAAACAGGTTTCTGCTCAGCTTCTGAAGAATACTGGCATGCTCATGCACAGAAAAAAAAGGTGTCCTACAGGAGCTGACACAGCATTTTAAAGTGTCACAGTATCTTTCACACTTCTGCGGGAATTTATCAGTTGAGGCTTGGCTCCTGCTGCCTGGCACGGCTTGAGCAATGGTGTCAGGACATATGCATGCCACACAACCGAGCCCGTCCGACCTCCGAACGTCAGCGGGACACACGGACAGCGCGTCCCCATGAAGGGCAGATGGAACCGCTAAGGGATGGGGAATCACCACCTGGTGCGCTGCAGCCTGAGCAGGCGGTGCCAGCACCTCCCGGGTCCCTCAGCCGTGGGGAGAGACCCCTGCTCAGCCCCGGGGCTCCGGAGCCAGGGCAGGCACTAATTCCCCACCGCCAGGCCCGGGGCTCTGGGGAAGGGGCAGCCAGCACAGGGACGGCGGGCTGGGAGCAGGGAGGGCAGGGGGGACCGTCCTTCCCGGGGACGACGGGACGGGCGGCACTCACCGGGTAGCTGGCCACGGCACCGGGACAGGAGAGGAGCCCTGTGGGAAGCAACCGGCGTTAACGGAGCCCGGCCCCGCACGGATTCCCCCCGACCTCCGCGGGGCCGGCCGCTGTCCGACCCCGGACCCCTCGACCGGTCCCCGACCAGCCGCTGTCCAGCACTGTCCTGTGCCGGTTCTCCTCCCTGCCTCCGCAGGGTGGAGATCCGGGGTAGGGCACCAGTTCAGGCTTCCCTTTCCCTGGGACGAGCCTGGCCCGGGGCACGGTGCAGCCCCGCGTCCCCCCTCCCCTGCCCCGACCGCCGCCGCCCGGTACCGGCGAGGAGCACGGGCAGCAGCACCAGGACCGTCAGAGGCCGCGCCATGTCGCCAACTGAGCGGGGGCGGATCGGGGAGCAACGGCCGCGCCGCGGGGCAGCGCGGGGCCCGCACGGGCGGGGCCGGGGGCACCGGAGCGGGCACGGACACGGACACGGACACGGACACGGCCGGGATGCCACCGTCTCCCTGGGCAGCCCATTCCAATGCCTGATTACCGTCTCTGTAAAGAGTTTCTTCCTAGTATCCAACCTAAACCTCCCCTCGCACAGCTAAAGTCCATGCCCTCTTATCTTACTGCCTGGGAAAGGAGACCAACCCCCACCTGGCTACAACCTCCTCTCAGGTAGTTGTAGAGAGCGATGAGGTCACCCCTGAGCCTCCTCTTCTCCAGGCTAAACAAC
>JAWWES010000133.1:28113382-28149088 GCA_035583135.1 Lophotriccus pileatus
CTTCCAGCACCTTTCCAGGGAGGGAGACCTGTCCCTGACCACTGGAGAAGGTCACGGCACAGCCCTCCTCCAACAGATGCTAAAGGTTTAAAATTGAAAGTAAATTGGAAGAAAAAAACAAGAGTTGCAGAGAAAGAAGCCATAAGTGGCCTTAATAGCATGAAAATTCCCACTTGAATAGGTTCCTACAGGCTGCTGTCAGCGGGAAGATGGCACAGGAGAAGTCTGGCTATGCATTTCCTCCAATTTTCTCTTCTCCTGGCCATTGTTGATGGTCTCTCTCGGAGAGCAGAGGCTGGTGAGAGGGTTGCTACAAATAACCTGAAGTTAATATCCTCTTGCAGCCCCAGGTTAGGTGGGGGAGGATGTTTACATCCATTGAAGCAGCAGGACAGAGCAGCTGGCTTGCCTGTGCTAGTGCTTGGGCGCATCCCAGCTGCACTTGTGCCATGTACATGTGGGTCTCTTGCCATAAGTACAGGAGCCTGTCTCTCCACTTGAGTAATTGCAGCGATAAAATCAAGTGATGCCCTGGAAGGAACATAGCACAGGAGGAAGAAAAATGCTTCTGAACTGCTTTTCAGCACATCAGCCTGTGGTGGGTGGCACTTCTAAAAGCTTCTTTCCTAAGGGACTGGAGGATCCCTGCTTCTGGTGAGACTGGCAATGCCCTATAAATTGTTTGGCACTTGCTAATTGCCTGATTCTGGCAACTTGAACCTGTACAGCAGCAGGACAGAGATGGACAGAGGGAAAAGAGCTGATTTTTCAAACGTTTTAGTATCCCTGACAATGATTCCTGCGGGGGAGAAGTCAGCAGCACCGAGCAGACTAATAAGCTTTTGATGTAAGTCTGGGTTTGTTGTGCAGGGCGAGTTGTTTCCAGTTGACATGCTGCCTCCCTGGCCAGATTGTGAGCTGTGGCATCACCTCTAATTTTGGTAGACTCCTCCAGGCTTTTTCCGTAAAGGCTGGGTTCAAAGGTTCATAGAAAGATGTGGAGGAAGCTCCTCATCACACTCCCTCACCATCCTGTCAGTGGCATTCCCACCCCCACACCACTAAGAGATTGCTCTGGGGGTCCTATCTGTCACACACAGAACATGAATCATTCATTTCAGCTGTGCTCCTACATTTGTAATCCCACGTAGTCCAAAAGACAGGATCCAGGCCTCAGGGATTCAATTATGTACACTGTGCTCAGTCTTTCCTTCCTTGATCCCTCGGCGCCCATTCATTTTGCTCCATCCTGCACTGTTCTCTGCTGCATCAGTCACAGATGGGCAATTTATCCTCTCCTGTTTCCCACATGAACCCCATCTATCATCTGCCGGTCTTTGAAATTAATTTACTGGCTGGCCAACTGCCCACTTTGTGTCCCTGGCTCCTTCCCACCTGTGTGTAATGTGGGGGGTGCTCCCTGGAGGGGCGTGATCCTCTCACGATGTACCCACACGCTCCTGGGGGATCTGCTCATGCCGTCAGTCACCATCACAGCACAAAGCAGCAGCTTTCTGCCTGGCAGAGAGATGTGTGTGTATTGCTGTGATGCTCAGAGTTGATCAAGGGCTCTAGTAGTCCCTGAAGACTCCAGAAAGCTCCTGAAGGGTGTCCTGATGGGCAGAAATCAACATAGTTTTCTTTTTCTCTCTCCTACAGAAGTTCTTTTCTGCTGCTGTTTTCAACTCGACTAAGTTCATCTGTCTATTTGATGTGTCATGGACAGGTTTGCAGGTCCTGGCTTTGACTTTTGCTGTCTGCCTATGTGCTAGTTCAAATGACACATGGCATTGTAAGCTGGGCCACTGTCCTGCTGGAGGGGAAATGCACTTCATCTTGGTGATTTGCCCTGGGATCATAAGTACTTTGGTGGGAGGTGGTTGATCCCGGTGGCATTTCTTATGCCAAAAGTTTACTCAAAGAGCAGAAACTTTCAAGACAGGCTGTAAAACCTTCTTCTAACTGCTTAAGCTGTTAAAGGAGACAAGGTTAAGGGAACCTACCCAGAAGGCTGCTTAGCTTTTTCTGGGTGCTAAGGCTAAACACCATAGATGACTTTCAGCTACAGAGTAATGTCAGCAGAAACTGCTTTCAGCTGTGAAACGACAGAGAGAGTGTCCATGGGAGCAAAGCTGCTACTAAATCAGCATAGTGCTTGAAAGTGAATTGATCCAGCAATGTTTATCTTATTTCCATGTGGGAAGACACTTTGAAAAGCCAAAGGCACCTTCTTTAATACCCACCTATTTATCACAGAGTGGTTTCAGCCACAGCAGTGCCCATCCAAATCTGATTCCAGATACAGCCTCACACACTCTTCTGTCTCATCATCCTGCAGGAAAAGGCTCTGTGAATGGTGTGGTAACTTGAGAAATGCCTAATCTGGGCAAAACTGTGGTCCCCATCTCTGTTCCAGCAGAGCTTCTGTCCAGCTTCTGGTGCCCTTGGGTTTGTAGGACAAGGACATTGCATCTAATCCATGCTAGAGTGAAAGGAATAGATGGTAGCTATCAACAAGGAAGAGGTGGCAGGCAGGTGGAAGGAAGGACAGGCATTAGGTTTAGCATCTCCTTTTTCTTGGTGCCCTGTTTATGCAGTGCTGTGCTCTGAGCATGTTTCATGGCAGCATGTGCTGCAGCTCTCTCTGAACCCATAAACGAACATTTCCTGGAAAACTCACTCAATGTACTTTATGGTCTCCAGGACTGAGGATAAACTGCAGATAAGTGCAAGAGATAAGGGTGCAAGAGCAACAGTTCCTGACCAAATTAATTGATTCACTGAGACATCAGGATTTGGCCACAGCTGGCTAACGAGACAGGGCTAATTGGAGGTATAAGGATAGTTTTCCCCTCTCCTCCTACGGCTCAAGGAGTCTACAGGCTTGTCCTTTTACCACGTGGTGGCAGCCTTGTACACGGTAAGTGCTCTGTCTTGCCTGCTTGCATGACTGGTTTTGTTAGCAGCATTTTTTTTTAGGGTGAAGAGCTCAATGGACCATTTATGCTGTCAGCTGGATAATATTGTACTGTAATGTAGTGGTTTCATCCCACAGCATCAGCAGTGCGCAACCTCTTCCTTTCCTTGCTGTGCTGGAGACACCTATAATTCAGTGTGAAAATGCCCATTCCCTTGGGCTCGGTGCTTCAACATACATTGTCAGTGCTTCAGGAGTGACAGGGCTGTGCAGGAATGAGGACATGAGGATGTCTGGGGCATGTGAGACCTCACACAGCCATTCATATCCCTGCCTGCCAATCCCAGAGGCTTCCAGAAGCTGTGAGAGAGGACTGGTAGCAGGTAGCAAAGGCCATTCCTAGCTGATTCCCATCCCCTTTCCCCTGCTGATTCACACAGGATTTTTCTGCTCTGTGCTGTGTCTTTGAGCCTCGTTTTGGAGGACTGAGACCTCTTCTCAGTTGTTTGTCTGTGCTGGTGCTCAAGGGGAGGAAGGGGACAGGTGGTATTTATTTTGATTGAGCTGCAGTGTTGTGTTTGGCAGGGCTTTCCAGCAGCAATGCCTGAGCAGGTTGTGGGCATACTCGGGAGTGAGTCACCAAGCAGTAATAACAGTAGGAGGAGGAGAACAGAAATGCTTCAAGAGCTGTTCAGCTTTTCCTACTGGGAACCAGACAGAAGGGCAAGGTTTACTTGGAGTGACAGAAAGCATCTAAACTGAAAGGTCAGCTGAGGTAATCTGGGGACATGGCTCAGCTGTGGACTCTGTCTCAATCCTCATGTGTCCCTGCCAGCAGATGATGTGGAGACTTCCTGGCAGATGCATATGATGTTTACAGGAGAACTTCCTACCTGTCAGCTTCTCTAGCCACCAAGAATCTCATCAGACTGATGTGGCTGTCCTAAGGGACATTTGCTGCAGTGTAAGCTGACTTCACTAGAAGTGATCCAAACACCTCATATTTAAACAGAGAAGCACATACTGCTGTAATAAAAGCACTTGAAAGGAGATGAAAGTTTGCTGTATGTAGTTCACACTTCACTGGGCTCCAGCATAAATGATGTGTGTGATGTGACATATTGTTTTTCCCCTTAATTGTGGCTTTCACTGCTGTTTCTGGTCACTGATGAATCTATGGGATTGTAATCAGTTAGGAAAAATTTCTTTCTCTGCATTTTGACAAATACAAGACTACTTGCTGTGTTTTTCCCTTTGCAATTTACTCTGGCCAGGTTACCTAAATGAGGGAGCCCTGTTCCCTCCATGTTTGTGTGGTTCTGATATGTGTGCCACACTGAGGCCTGGTACCCTCTGGGCACACTGCCATTACCGTGGGATTCTGCAAATCCCAATTTTCCTACATTTAGAGACCCTGTTGCTTGTCACCATGACAGTGGCCATAAGTACAAAGACTTGCTGGTGTGTTTCCTTTCTGGTTTATCACACAGAGGGGATCCTTTGCTTCAAGTGGAGGGCTTGGAGCTATGAGATAAGTTTGTTGTAGGAAACAAGTGTAGTGCAGTAAAGACAGGATAATACTAATGGGGAACTTGGGAGCTCAGCAACTACAGTTGCTGGTGGCAGAGTTTTCAAGTGCAAAGGACAAAGAGGTTGTGGCCTTTTACTCATGTATTTGCTATTACTTTACCATGAAACTTGCTGGTAAGTGGCACTGTGCAAGTTTCTCATCCTTTTCTGTTGGTCCAGGATGGGATGCTCTCTGTTTTAACTCTGATTCCTGTTCGTTGTGTGCAAATTATCAGGTTTATCTGCCAGACTCTGGACTGATGCTGAGGTTACACCACCTGCAGGATACCTGGCCTGTGGAGTAGCCCACTCGGGTGCATCCAGCATGTGGGAAACCTTCTTTCTGTGAATAAGTGTGCAGAGAAGTGCAGAGCTGAAGCTAAGGCCCCTAGATTACACCATTCCTCAGCTATAATGTTCTGGCCTCTTAAAAAGCTGTTTTACTTTGGGTCAAGCCTGCCATGTTGGGGTGGTCAGGGTAACTGACATTCCCCCAGAACCCTAGAGAAGGTTTGGGAATGGTGGTGTTACAGGAATATGACTTAGGGGTAGCTCTAATAGTGGCGATGGAAAGATGTCAGGGATATATCCTAACCACCCAGCCCGGACTTTCTTTGTTTGTTCCTGGCTCTGAGTCTGAACAGGTGGTGACAAGAGGCTGCAAAGCCGTGGGGAATAAGCCAAGAAGGGCTGGAGGGAAGTCCCAAGCTCTGCTATGCTTCCAGAACGGTTTGGAGAAGAAAGGCCTCTTGTTGATGCCTCTCAGAGTGACCTTTGTGGGTGAACTGGATGTGCAGCAATACTCAAAGGTGAACTGATGCTTCATTCACCTCAGTTGTCTCTTTTGTTCCTTCTCCTTCATTGTTCTGCATGCCTATTTCCATGGTGAATACATGGACTCCTCTGTAGCATCCAGAAGACAACAGCAAGTCTCTTCCACAAGCAGCTGGGGACCAGAAAAGTGAAGAACTGGAAAATAAAGGAGCAGAATGTGCACTGGGAGAGTGAGACCACTGTTTGGAGCAGCTTAGGTGTTAGTTTAAGTCTCTTAAAATGCGGTAGGGTTAGAAGGAGAATGCTTATACTCTGTGCTCATTTGGTGCCAAATCTGTAGATTGCACCCAACCAAGAGCATTGCTGAGAATTACAGCTTTGCTCAGAAGTTTTGAAGGAATGAAAAATTTTCGCTCTGAAAGTGTAGCCTCAGCCTTGTGGCTAGTGGAAATTCTAGTAACTGCCATCAGGACAGAGCTTGCAAACTCTCTGTGGGAATCCTACAAAACCTACCACAACCAGGAGCCAAAGAAGTTGCCTTGGAAACTGTGATGAAGCTCAAGTTGCAGGGAGCCTCCTGCTAGCCTAATTGGAGTTGCAATGTAAATACCAGTCCCATTGCTGGCATCGGGTAGAGCTCAGCAATCCTATGGATGCTCATCCTAAGCCACATCCTGGTGTAGCACGATGCTAGACAGCTTTTCAGTTGCAGGTCTGCACACCTTTGGGAGCTTGAAGAGGGGCAGGATTCATATCAAAGTACTTTCTCCTCAGGAAAAGAGTGAGATGAGTCAACTGTGCCTGTTCCCTGGTTATATTATTCTCTTAGAAAGATGAGTGAACAAAGCAGGTACATTTGCAGCAGTGGAGGAAAGGCATTCTGCGTGGAGTGGGAGAGGAGATGGACTGGAAAACCAAGCAGCAGATAAATTGCCTAAGGGACAAAGAGAAGTTACTCTTTTTTTTTTACACTTGCCATGGGCTAATTAAGGAATCTATGTAATGTTGGAAACCTCTGAGTGTTTAATGGAAAAGCAGCTAATTAATTAACATTACAAATCATAACCATTAAGGAATTAATCTTTCATGAACTTAATTAGGAATGGTGAGTGAATGGGTACATGGAAGGATGACTTTTAGAATATGAATTATGGTTGTTTCTTTCCGAATCACTGCTAGTTAATGAAGACACAGAGCAATATTACTGAGCAAACAATGCAGAAGGGAACGAGGCTGTGTAATGATCCCAGCTAGGAGTGGTAATTGATTCATTTGTGGGGAAATGCTATTTGGCTTGATCATTCTGTTGCTAGAGATGACCATTTGCTTATGGCAATAAAGGTCTAAATTGTTGTTTCCTGTCTGCCTGGAAGGCAAAACTCCTGACTGGCTGAGCCTTTCTGTCCAGTTCCTAGGGTTGGTTGTGGTCACTGCCCAGGGGCCTTAGGAATTCTCTCACCACAAGGTAATATGATGTAAATGGGAAATGCAGTTTTCAAAGGAGGGAAAAGGGCCACAGTGCTTTGTGAGGACTGTACAGAAAGAAATTGGCAGGTCTGAGAGAACTGCAGGCTGGACCATGAGTCTTCCCTATGTGGCATTTTCCTAAGGGGTGTATGCTGCTCTGTCTGGATTCAAAAACTCCAGGTGGTGGTTACTAGAGTGTGCAGATCCACCTGGGAATTAAAAATGTGGCTCTCATTTTGTTCCTGTATTGGCGATCAGCTTCCCACTGTCTGAGACCCTTCTACTCCCTTCTGCTAAACAGGTCTTTCCTGTACGAGGGTGGTGTGACTGTGTTGGCAATGGATGGTCCCAGTGGTGCCAGGCAGAGCTCTAAGTGAGAAAAAAACCCACAAATGTGTTTTGGAGAGCTTTCTGCCTTAGTTAGTCAGCTCTGTTTCCTGTTCAGTGCTCATTCGGGGATCATTCTGCTAATAATTGTTCTTCAACTTGGCAGTCAAACAGACACAATGAGGCTAAGGACTCGATTTGGATGGGGGAAGAGACAGAACTTACTGGGATTTGCCCAGGGAGCACATGCCAGTGAAGTTACACTAATAGCAAAAGCAGGGAACATTGGCCCTCTATTTTTATTTCTGGGATGGGTGTTGGATATAAGGTTCCTTCAGTGACTAGAAAACAAAAAATTGGAACAAAAGCTAATGAACACCCTCCTTTCTTAAAATATGACTACATGGTCAGATACACATTGCTATGATAACACAGCTTTTCTGGCAGCACTTGATAGATTTCTCTTTCATGTCTCACCTCATTTTTTTAAATTTAATTAGGTTGTTTTTTCTGGATACAGAAAACAACCTATGTCAGAGGATAACACAGTCAAAGAATAAAGGATGCTTATGGGCACTGCTCTTCACTGAACATTCCTTTCTGATGCTGTGCACTTGGAGTTAGGCTGCGCGTCTGCAGACATCTGTTTGCATTCTCCCCTTTCTCCAAAGTAGGAAATGTGTTTTTTAGGTGGAAGTGGTAGGGGGCACAGGACATTTTCAGGGTTTTGGTGTTCCAGGCTCTCTTTGAAGGTCCCAGTCCCTAGCCTGTCTCCAGCCTTTGGGATGCGGGGACTTGGTGTGTGGTACTTGTGCAATGCAGTAAGATATCCGGGAAGAGATAGTACAACCAACCCTTTGGTTGACAGGCAGGGAAGTGGAAAGAAGACAAGCTGCTCATGGACCCCGATTAGCAGAAATCACTCTGATTCAGTGCAGAAAGTCCAGCATAGACAAAAGAATGGGCTCTTACAGATTGGGAATTAGAGACCTTGCAGACTGAGCATTTTGGTTAGCTCTGATAATGAGCCCATCTGTAAAATTCAGACTTGCTTCTGGCATGAGTGCTGCGACTATTTCCCCACAGCACTTACATCTTTCCAAGAGCACTGTATGACCATGGAGAAGCATACAGTAGGCCTTGGCATTACTTTCTGTGTGATGACCTAGATGATGACTGGGAACCAGCCAAATGCCAACACAACATACAAGCAGGAGTCCTGTGTGGAACAAAGCAGCACTAATTTGTTCATGCTGGGCTCTCTGGCCCTTCAGTGAGGGAAGGCTTCACACTTTTGCAGAGAAGGCTGCAAAAGGCTTTGATTCACTCACATAATTAATTAAATAAATAAATGAAAGTGAGTTATGTTCACATGGGGTCTGGGCTCCTACAATGCCTTTGTGAATTTGGGCTTTAGGTATTAGCCAAAATTGTATGTTCATATGACTTGGAGGGATAGATCAGCCCAGTGTACTCCTTATGAATTTTACTAAAAGAAAAAAAGTGAGCAAGTATGTGCTTATCAAGCACATTATTAGGCTAATTTACTACAGTTTCATGAAACTAATTAAAGAAGAACAAGACAAGGATGAAAATAAGGTCACAATTAAGACTGAATCAATAAATCACCATATTCAGCAATTTAATGCAGCAAGTAATTTAACTGAATTATGATTTTGGCATCAGAAAGAATTACTTTTTGTGTAAATCCTGTTCAGGGGTAGATAAAGGAGAATCAGCTCTATTTGAACCAAAGTATACAATTAATATCCTCTAGTGCATTGACTTTGCTTGGGAGGATCTGAGAACTTAATCCACGATGGGCAGAAGTCTCTGTAGGATCTAGGTACCAGACCTGCTCTTATCCCCTCAGATGCTGGTGTTGCTCAGGGCAGGGTGCTCCCTGCCCAATAAGCCTCCCATAAGGAAGGAAGCAACATGACTGTCCAGAGCACTTCCATCATGACAGTTATATTCAACACAGTTGAATATCTCTATGCTTATATGGTTTTATTTTGGTCCTTATTTCCCTCTTCCAAGACCATGCAAACATAAAAGGGTTCACACCATTTGTACAAAGGCAATAACCAAATCAATTTGAGCTGCAGTTTTGAGCAGTTGTCTTTTTTGATCACCTATATTTACTGACAAACTGTGAGATGGTAATACTGAAGAAGAAGAAATTAGACCTGCCAGGGTCTTTTTGTTGAAAGAAAAGATATTGAGGGATTCCTCAGTGACTTCGAGTATTGTTGCAGAAACCAAGAAATCATTTTAAGATGTGAAGTTTTTCTGGAAGTTTAGGAAATATTGTTTGCTTCACAGTGAATTAGGAACAGGATTTTAAAAAGTCTTGTGTACTCTATGATGAAATGAAGTGTATTGCATTCATATAGGTTTAATATTTCTTTAAATACTGAACAGTATATTCCAAAATTGCCAAACTGAGAGAAAAAAAGGCAGACTAATGGAAACAATTCCTCCATAAAAAAATTAGCAACTGCTACAAAAAAACCTTTCTCTGTTGAACATCCTTTTACTTTGAATTCCAGAAGTTTAGGAATGGAAAATGCCATAAAGTGAAATGAATATATATTCCAGGGCTGATATCTGATCTCGATATATTCACTGTGGTCTAGTTTCTACTGGACTGTTTCGAAATATTAACTCTCAATGTAAGGAGCATTGCTTGTGAAATTTCAACTGTTTTAAATATAGGTTAAATTTATCTTTAGGTGTTTGACTCTCTCATGGCATTGTCTTCTATCAGCTGTCCCAGTCTGGGAGAAGTCTGGGGTGACTGCTGGGGCTTACTTCCCCTTTAGACACTTCTGGGTTTGCTGCTGCTTGTGTCCTTCTCTCTTCTCTTATTGCATTAATTAAACTTTATGTGGGAAAGATAATATGTTAACAGTAATAAAGCCCTGATGAACTGGCCAATTCCTCTAGTAGCCAAGTGTTAATGTTAAGTGTTTCTCTTCATTAAGAGGTCTTCAAGAATTGCAGTGTTGTAGATTATTGTTCCAGAACACTTGAGATTGTGCCCTTAAGGCAAATTTCATGGTGAAATGAGAGAAAATTGAGTACTTACATGAAATGGCAAATTTAAATAGTCGTGCCCTACTCCTAGTGACTACCTACTCTGGCTTCATCATTCTCAGACTGACACTGTAGCAGAAGGTTCTCATTGGCCTGTATGTTGGCAAGAGGACTGAGAGGATAGGAGTATGCAGTTGTGGTGCTGACAGCTGGGAAGCATAGGAAGAATGTGAAAACAAACCAAATTTGAACAGTAGCCAGTGCTGTATGGAAGAGAACTGGAAACACAGTTTTGTTGCTAGGCCAGCGTTGTTCAGCAATGGAACCTGTTTGCAGCTGACTCACCTTAAAATGCGATTTTTGTCCCAGCAGAAAACTGGGACATTTAGGTTTTCAGCCAAAATATCTAATTGTTATGGAAGAAGCCCTGACCTCCTCCAGATTTATTTCTGCCTGCATCATGCATGTTTGTGGAGCATCAACACAACTGAGGCTTGCACTACCAGCCTCTTTTGGGAACATCCCTACATCTCATTGGGAGGCTTAGTTTGCCTTTTTCCATTTCATTCCTCTGCCTTCTACCCCCAGAATATCATCTGGTTGTTACTGTTGACCACCCACATATTGCTACAATTCCCCTAAAAGGCGGACAGCAACATATTGTTCAGGGGAGCTCTTGCCATCCCAAACATCCCTTGCCATCTTGTGGGTGAGAAGCCCTTTATTCCAGTCTCCAGGGTATCTTCCTGGGCATGAAGAAGATGAATATAGGCAATGGGATTCTGACAGAGCATGGTTCAGCAAGGTCTTTTCAAGGTCAGGCTACTACAGCAGGAAAGACACAATCATTTGGGTGAAACAAGCCACAAAGAAACAATGAGCTTTAATCCCACATGTCCCTTTTTGTCAGTGTGGTAAGGTTATCAAAAAGAATGCTTCAAATTAGTGCCAGTGCATGATTTTAATGGAGCCCTGACCTCTCTCAGATAGGAGGAATTTAAAATCAATTGATTTTCAAGGCAGTATCTGGTGAGAGATGAAGAGTGGCTTTGGATTTTTTTTTTTTTGATCCAATGTATTGAAAGAAGAAGTTTAAAGCGTGATCCTCAGCCTTGTTAAATTACTGGGCTGTCCGATGTATCTGATATTGATGCCACTGTTTCTAACAGTATTACTCTCAAGGGGTCAGCAGTATGATTTATTGGCTTGCAGCAACTCAGAGATTTAATCTGCCATTGCTAAATTCCAAACTCAAACACACCTCCAGAGAAGTGAAATCACCTGGGAAAATGTGAAACTATCTAAAATAATTTGCTGTTAATTATCTCTTACTCTTGGAATGTCTCAGACTTTCTTTTTAACTCAAAGGAATTGAAAGGGACCCCCCAAAAAAAAAAAAAAAAACCAAACCCAAAGGAAAACAAAAGGACAGATTAAGGCCCATGATCTAGTGCCTTAGGAAAAATTACACTCCTGGGTGAAATTGCAACTGTCAAGGAACAGTGGAATCCATAACTACTATTGCATTAGGTGTATGCTGATCTGAGCACCAGCCCTTAAATTATAAGCAGCTCCTTTGATTTCAGCAGAATTACTGAAGATTATTCTAGTTATAAATGAGGTCACAGACACGGAGATGATTTGTTGTTTGTCACCTATGTTTCTTATTATTATGAGGCAGATCTCTGAAATAACATGACCCAGAAGAAGAAATATTTGTTGTTTCCAATTGTTTGTTCCCATTTATTCTTCCTCTACAGGAAAATGTACTAATAAGACAGAAATAAGAGCAGTGATCAAACTACGGGTAAGTGCCATGTTAATGCATTAGAACAGAGGACATGCTCCTATGTCTAAGTTTATGGAGAACAAAAATAGCTGCAAACTAATCCTTCAGTCAAACTCACTTTAGTTAGGCTACATGTGCAAGTGTGGGGTCTTTCCCTTTAAGCAGAAGTATGACAGTCCCTTGCTCTTACAAATCCTGCTTCTCAGGAGCTCGTGAAGGAGGATGCCACCACAGTGCTGTTTTACAAACAGGGATATGGAGGCAGAAAAAGAAGAAATGAGGGGATTTTGGCAATCACAGATACTGATGCAGTGTAAAGGAGCATGTGGCTTTATTCCGGTGGTTCTCTTCTGATTCTTGCCGTTTGCAGGAGCTGACATGATTTTTTAACAACTCCTCTTGCTGTGCTGGACACTCCTCTAGTGTAGGCCAGGGCACAGTTTCCTCTATTTTGTGCTCTGCCAGCTTTCTAAGCACTATATCCAGCTGTCATCCCCACGGCTTTTCCAACCAGGACTGCCTGTGGTATGAGGGCTCTCATACCTCAGCTTCCGCATGGTGTGAAAGCTAGTTCTCTCCTTTTACTTCTCTACTGGGCACAGCTGACTCTTGACTTTGAGCCAGCAGCCATCCAAGGAGTCCTCTGCCCCTTGCCATGGATTTCAGCTCACCAGGTCGTTGGCAGTAAGTCCCATCCGTGGTCAAGCCCCGTCCTTTGGCAATCACTATGAAAGCCAGGGAGATGGGGGAGAGTGCACCAACAAAGATTCCTGTGAGGAAACAAAGCTTGTGCTTGATGTGCAGGCGAGGTGCTGGGACTCCGCTGATATATATGTGTGCTGACAGATGGTCTGACTTGAAATACTCTCTTCAAATTCCATTAAGCCCTAGGAAGGCAGCGGGCAGCTAGCAGCCGTGAGGAAGTAAGTGGTTTCTTATTAACCAGCCCCCACGCTTCCCAACCCCTGCGAACAGCAGCTGGTGAAGTGTCTTTTCCGGATGTCAGTTATCTGTCCATCTGGCAGGTACTTTCAAGCCTGCCAAGATGAGAATAAATAGAAGGACTTTTAGGAAAAAAATGGCAGACCTCCACTGCAGACCCCACATATGCTGTTTTGAGGGATCCTGGTGGCTTTTGCTTCAAAGCAGTGCATGGCCATGGATATTTTAGTATTGACACGCATGAGAGTTTTCTTAAAAAAAAAGATTACTTTCTACAAAAGAAATTTTTGAGGCTCATTTTTAAATGTTGTAAAGAATGAGTCTGGATAAAAGGTTTCTTTTGATATTTTTTTTTGCCAGAGAAATAAAGACTGATTCAGTGGTGCCAGATTAGGATCAGAGTGACTGAGATTTTTTCATTTAGAGCCCTAAAATGAAGTTTAAAGGAAAATGAATTTAGATTTCGTGGGTTTTGAGCAACATTGTAGTCAGACTCTTGTACAAGTACCAGCAATGTGCAGTGTTAATAGGGGAGAAGCACCATAACAGAGACACTTTTAGTGCTCTTCTCTGCCCACATCTTTCAGACCTCATCTAGAAGGGCATCTTTTCAGGTGTAGATCCGGTCTCAAGCAGACCATGCTCAGATATGGCAGTAGTGGGCCAGTTAGACTGAGTGCTGGCAGGTAAGTCAGTGGGGTGAGAAGGGTACTGCCCAGCGATCTTGGTGCTGAGTGTGGATTTACGCATTTCATTTCCACCTAAGCACTGCAATGCACGCATGCTTAGATCCATTGCTTGGTGTAATTGTTTGTGTCTTTGTTTTGATTAATTTTTCCAGATTGAGGTATCTCCAGTACCATGCTCTATCCCTGTGCTAGAGGTCTGAATTCCCTCCTAAAGACTGTGGAGAGAGGGGCACTTTGTCTCATTCTGAGATGGGCACTTTTAAGTCAGGTGAGATGACTCCCCTCTCATATCCAGTCCCAGGCTCAGAGGGGAGCCATGAATTACTAAAGATGTTACAGCAATGGAAACTCAGATAATTATAGTGGAAAGACAACTCGAACTACCTTGTGAGCACTGGCATTTCTGGGTGGCTTTTAAAGTGGGCATTGTCTATAACAATGCAAACTGGGAACTGACTAGTACTGATTTCCATGGCTGACAAAGTGCAGGGAAACAGCCAAGTTTTGCCCCTTGGGCAAAAAACTATGTTGGCTTTTCCTGGTTCAAGTGGGCACATACTGATGTCAAAAGTTGGAAAAACCTTGAGAAAGAGCAGCAGGGAGTTGGAAGATTGAAGCTTAACATTAAGATGAACCTTAAGATTAACCTTAAGATGAAGGTCTAGTGCACTCCAAGGAGTGGTAAAAACTAGCCTGGAGTCGGGAAGATCAGTTCAGACGTAGATGTCCTTGTTTAAAGGCTAGGAAAAGAAATCCCACTGCTTCTGGCTGTTATCTCTGATCTCCAGAATGGTCAATATTGTGTAAAGAGAATTCTTTACAATGTATGGTTATTCTTACTGTGGTGGCAGTTCCACGGTGCACAGTTAAACCTGTGGGCTGAGATTCTGGAGAATGGAGTGCCTATCCTTGTGATTTCTCTCAGTTGCCATGAAAATAATTGGCTGAGTAATTTTCTAAAGTGGAAGAAGTGGGCTTGTGGACAGTAAGTGCTAAAATAGGGTGTGTCCTACAGCACATGAGTTTGCACACTTCCACCTCTTTCAATCAAATATGGCTGTAAGCTGTCCTATCCTTGTGATCCGTGTCAATCCTACCCATGTCCCAGAAAGCTTGAGGATTTTTGTGGAGCAGATAACACTGCAGAGTCGTGGTGAGATGTGTTTTAAGCACGTGCAGTATCATGGAGTGACTTCTCATCTCATGAGAACAGGTGAATTAGCTGACCTCATGCTCACCTTTAGTAGTGTTTTTTTGCTTTAAGTGTCTCACCCATAGTACTTTATTTATCCTCCATCTGTATGGAATAGCCCTCATCTCCTTAGAGTCCCTGATACATATGTGCCTTTTGAAACCCCACTGTATTTATCAGGAGCTCTTTTTCTGCTTGGGATACCTGTGCAGCTGTTATGCTGCTGTCTGCTGGGTGAGAAGAGAAACCCTCCAGCCAGAGAAGGCAAGTCACCAGCTTATCTGTTTATTTTCAGTATAATCTTCTAGAGGCTGAAGGCATAGCAGGGAGGAGGAGATCCGGCTCTGCAGACTGCTTTTGAATGCTGCCTGTGTCGGCGGCACGGGGCCAGCCGGGTTGCCCTCTGGCAGTGCGGGACTGTGAGATGGATTGGACGGCATGTGGTCTCTGTGCTCGAGTGCCCGGGGAGCTGGCTCGGAGGAGCAATGGAGCACGCTCCCAGGCACGCGCTCTCCTTCCATTGATTCAGCAAGCTGTTTGCTCCCGTCTGTCAGAGCTGCCTGCGCAGCCCCTGCCAGGACAGCATGAATGAAACTCTGGTAATTACTACAGCATGACTTCACTAGAACCATATTGCTAGGGTTCAGCAGCAGCTCATTAATTAAATAGTTGCCATGGTGACGGTTGCCCTGGTAGCATGAAATCCTTTCTCCTCCGTTCCCCCTCCTCCTCTCCGCTTCACAGGGTTTCTCATTCATATTCTTGTGTTTTACATGAATGAAGCCAGAGGGAATCGCGGGGCTAGGCGAAAAGATACTTGAGGAAAAATGATGCCTGTTCCCCACCATGCCTGTCAGCTTGTGGGCATGAACGATCACTCAGCCCTGTCCCTATGTTTTTCTTTTCTTGGATAAATGAAGTCTGCCTCTTATCCATCCTGATTTTTTTCATTGGTTGCTTTCAGTTCAAATTCTGATTGTCCTGAGCATGTGAGTTACTCTGGGGTCCTGGAGCTGGCTCCTCTGATTGCCAGTAGTGCAAGGGAAGGACTGGGTACTTCAGTTGCAGCCCAACTGCAGAGATTTGGCAGCCTTCCAGAGCTGAGCTTTTGCCCATGTGGGTTTTCTGTGCTTGATTAAATCACAATATTTCCTCTGGCTCTGAAGCCAGAAAGGACCATTAACTCTTCTAGACTGGCCACCTGCATAGTACAGAACTGAAGCCTGAAAGCTTCTGGCTGAGCTGTGATTCCCTTGTCAGAAGATGTCTCATCTTTGTATAAATATTGCTAGAGATGGAGTACACTGTGCACTGTGTCAGGCTGTCCAGGTGTTTAAGCACCCCTCACTGCTAAGAATCTGCCTCCCCAGCATGCATGGTGAGTCTTGTTTGGCATTGCTTCTCTCTTTCACAGTCTTCGATTGCCTGTGCGTCCTTTCTTACGTCTAGCATCTAGCAGCTTCCTTCTTCACAGAGAGCTTGGATCCTCTCTGGTCCCCATGGATGCAGCTGGATGGTTAATGATTTGCCCTGAGCTTACCATTCTATCCACCTCTCCCTGTAGATATTTAGAGAAGAAATACATCCTCAGTGGATAGCAAGACATGCCTGTATACATTTTGTAAGAATGTTTTTCAGTTCAAAGTATTCCAAGTAGTAACACGGGGGTATTTCAGTGTCCAAGAGAAATGTTTTCGTAGCACAAAATTGAGAGCACATGGTTTGTCAGACTGTGAGGAAGTACAGCCTTCTGGGACAGTGTCAGAGGAACATACAGGTTACAGAGCTCAAACTGACCTTGCCCATAAAGCTGCTGGGAGTGGTCACTGGTGTGTGCTGTCCTTTGAGCCATGTCATTGGGAATGGCACAGTTGGTATGGGCCAAAATCACACCTGTCGTGTATGAATGGTTAGGTTGTTTGGATGGTTGGGGTTCTGGAATTCATCTTTCTCCCTGACTGTTTAGGCATTACATTAGAATCAGGATAAAATTTAGTCCATGGGATGGATTGCCCCTTGTTCGCCTGCTACCAGGCTTCCCCCCAACTCCCTCTGAAGTGCCTGGCAATGGCAGTGCTCTGAAGGAGGTTTCTCAAGCAGATGGAGTTAGGGTCTGAGCAAAACTGAAAATTCACATGTTCCTGACTTGGCCCTACCCAGAAATGTGAAAAATGGCCAGATCTATAACATTGGCTGCGTTTTTTTTTCCAGCCTTACATGTTCTGTCTGACTGCCTGCCCTTTTGGAAATGCATTAAACTCTTCTGCAAGTGCCATAAGAACTGGGACACCAGTCAGGGGACAGGACCTGCCTCCCTGGTAGCTCACAGCTGTCATGCGTGACTCTTTGATGGTGTTGCTATAGGGATTATTGAGCACAGATACAAGGACAAGCGGAGCCAAACTTTATCCCCCATTTCATATTACTGCCAAAATGCTTTCAGCCCATCTGAGGGTAAAAGAAGAGGGACCCTAGTTGTCTCACTGCCTGTAAGTTACTGTGTGAGCGACTAGGAAATGGTTGGCTCTGTGTGGAAAAACTCCCTGTTCTAGAGAGGGGAAACCTGACACAGTTCTGGCCTGACCCTTTGTGGGTTGTCACTTGGTTTCTCACTGTGGTTTTCCTTCCCCTTCAGTTTTCTGCACTAATTTTGTAATAACAGTTAGCGCTGGATTTCATAACACAGACATACAACATGCAATTAGAAATTGCTTTGTGTGAAATAAAGTAGCTCTGAGTCATATCCAGACAAGTGAATTATCTGTGATTATTCAGCCAAGGGAGACAGTGGTAAGCAGAGGAATGTGCACACCAAGGGCTACACATTATTATTAACATTTGCATACTATTTGTAAGCATAAGGAGGATAACAAAGCTGTATACTACGGTAAAGTTAGGCTTTCTGGGATGTCTGTGTGTAAACATCCGTGTGATCAAGTCCTCATGGGGAGGAACAGGTGATTTTCCTCTGGTCTTGAGACTTGTGCATCTAAAGGATAGGCCAGTCACCTTGCTAAGTCTTTCTCTGTTTCTAAAAAAAGTAAAAAAGGGAGAGTAATACATGGTAGATACAAGTATCTCTTAGAATTCTAAATTTATGTGAAGAAAATCTTGCATATGAGGACTTAGCATAAAGGGAAATGAGGGCTTCTTCAAAGGGAGGTGGAAGAAAATAGATTTTCAGCACTGCCCTTCTTTGACATACCCAGTGGATCTGCTTCCTTTTGTCCTTTGGCAAAGAAAGGTGACATTATGAAGGGGCCCTTGCAGAAACATCTGGGAAAGCTTTGGGTTGTTGCTGGCTTTGTGAAACAAGGTGGTTTTTACCGTGGCCTCCCAGTATGTTTGTTATTTATTGCCAAGTAGGCAGCTTAGGGTCTGGGACTGCAGTCAGGGGCACGGGCTGGGGGCAGTTTGCATTTCCTGAGTGGCAGTGGATCAGAGAGTGAGAGAGCCAGTGACAGTGACAGGGGGATAAGGTGGGCAGGGAGTGTATGGGCTGCTGCTTCGCACACTTGTCATGGGAAGGTTGATTTTTTGGAAGGAGCACATTGAAACTATAGGTATTTCTGCAAGGTGAGAGTTAGATACTGGGAAAGGACTGACAGCGCTCACTGAAAAGCATCTTCACAGTCCTCAGTGCATCTCTTCAACTGCCCCAAAGAAGTGTGTTTTCCATGAATTGCAGAGAATCAGTTGACCCTTCCCCAGCCAGTCACAAATGCCTCCATCTGTAAAATGACAGTGAAAAATGCTTAATCTTCCAAGATGAATCTAACAGATGCTTCTCCCAGGAAATGAACTAAAGGTTGCAGCTTTGCTTGAGCGATTGTGAGTCAGGTATGAGTCATTTCTCCCTTGAAGGGCATCTGGATGTGCTTTGCTGATAAACACACAAAGAGCACAAAGCCTGGGGTGAAAGGTTATCACAGGAAGGAGAAACTAGAAAAAAACAAAAACCGCAAGAAACCTCGGAAATATACCAGTGTACCCTGAACCTTCCTCTGTGGCCCGCAGGATGCATTAGCTGTGGGTTTTAAAGACATTGTTTCCCAACTTCCACCACATACTAACTTGTAAAAAGCGGAGAGGAGCTTTCTATTATAATGGAATTTGGGTATTTCTATTATATCTGTTGTTTCTGTGGCTTCTGATTGCTGCAAGTGCATTGAGCCCAAGGAACTGGGAATTGTGGATAAAGTACAACTTCAGCTATTTTTCCACAATAAAGCGAGGTGATCTGAGTACAGATTAAAGTCAGTGTAATAGTGCAGAGTATATGACACTCACAGTAATTGATCTATATGAAAAAATAGTCATTTACAGGGAATAACGTGGTACTGGCAGGCTTTCCAGAATGATCATAAATAAATGAAGTCAGTGTAGAAATTGTTGTTGAAAATTACCTGCCCTTGTGCTGTGCAGATCAGAATAAGGGATCGCAGTATTTCTGCTTGGTTTTGAAAAAAATCACAGAAAGAGGCACTGGAGTATAAAGAATTGGGTGTAAAATTTGTTTCCAGGAGCAAACCACAACTGGCTTTAGATGATCCTGTTAACTCAGTGGTAATCCTTGCTCCCATAAAACGTCAGAGGTAGGAAAGCTGACTGCAGCGCATCAAATTAGCATTAATTGTGCTTCATCCGATGGAGCTAATCCTAGCCAAGTGCAGCCAGACTCTGATTTTCATATATTGCCGTTCTGACCATTTTACTACCAAGCTGTTTCTTGGTGACGTACATTTATTCACGGTGCAGGGCCTGCGAAAAGCAGCCCAGCATCCTGCCTTGGGAAGGCAGCGGAACATCGTCTGTAGGACGAGCTCATATCTTTTACCAGGCTGACAGGTACGTCAGGGAGGGGGCAGACATGCTTGCCAGCACACAAGTCCATTCCCAGGTCAGGAATGGGAGCTGCTTTTTCCAAGTAAAGGCAGGTCAGGAGCAATTATGCTGGGTTCAACTTAATTATGCTAATCAATCAAGCAATTAGAGGGATAAGGATGCTGATTTGCAGGGACAAAGAAGTAGCTAGCCTTTTTGAGAAAACAGAGAGGCTAGTAATTAGCTTAGTTTGGGCTGGGGAAAGAAGGTGGGGAAGACTGATATAAAAATCTCTCATTGTGTCAATGGCTTTAGACATTACGAGGGTTATGATTTTTTGATGTTAGGCTTATCTAGAGCTTACACTTTGTCACCTGGCAGGGTATACTGGTGGAGATGCAGTTTCTTCTGGCTGCTGCCTGCTTCAAGCTGGAGCTGGCAGATGCATGGAGTATCAGTGTTCCTTATTTCTTTGTGTTACAGGAGATCCCCTCCTTGTCCCCAGGCTGAGAGAGAAAACTCTAGCTCATCTTTGGGACCAGCCAAGCTATGTTTTTTCTGCATGGAGGTGCAAAGCAGAGCTCTGTTTTTCACGATTGTCATCATGACAACCAGGGGCTTGTCAGGTTTGGACCATCTCAAATTGCTGTGCATACCTCTGACCTGAGCAAACACAATACCTCCTGCATCAGCTGCTCACAAACTGTCTTTCACCCACCGCTTTGGGCCTGGCACAGCCATGGGTTCAAAACTGTCCAGAGAATGACAGTCCAGAATGTGACCCAGATTGAGAGGTTTGCTCTTGTAGCCCTGTGCCATGGCAGAGATGAGGAAAGCCAGCCCTTTGGGAGTGTTAAATCTGCATAGCCAGGATGAAGGAATAGCATGGAGAAGAGTTCGTTGTGGCTCAAGCATCTTTTCCAAAAGTGTTCTTAACTTGAATGAATCTTAACTTGAAGAGCTGAAGCATTTACTCTGTCTCTTGAAAGTAATTTTAACTACATCAATTACCATGACCAGAAAAACACAAGGGAAGAGAGAGCATACCCTTCTTAAAGCAATAGCTATTCTTTGATAAAGGACATATTTTTGTTCCTTCCTCAGGTCTGAAACAGAAGCAGCAGACTTGAAGGGTAAATCCAAACTGCTCAGTATTGAAATAGGAGTGTACCACTGAGGTAATCTCTGAAAGAAAAGGTGTTTGATACCTGTGACATAGAGGAGGGGAGAGAGAAGTGTAAAGAGATGTCTCTGAAGGGAGACAAATTTCAGTGTGTCCTTATGAGGAAGAGGGCTGTAATAACTGCAGATTTTGCTGCCTGGAAGGGAAAAGCACCTATAGGCTAGGCCTGCAGTGGTAATGTGTAAGCCTGCTCTGTTTTCTCCTCCAGACCTTGCTGTCACAGACTGGCTTTGACAAAACAGGAGCAAGGCAGGCTGGAAAACTTGCTCAGAAATAGAAAAGTCAAGAAGTATTCTACTCAAAAAAAGGCTTCCCAAGGCTGGTGACGTACTTCAAGATGGTGAATAATCAACCTCAACAGCAGAAGGGAAAAAAACAACAAAACTATCTGCTCTTCCCTCTGGCAAGCTCCAGTGCCTTGGGAGACGGCTCTGCTGACTCATTCAGAAAGCAGTTTTCAAAACATGACTCCTTCTCTTGTATCTAGACAGCTCCTTTCCCTGGGAACAGCAGCCCACCTGCCCCAGTCAGCAAGGGCAGGGTGGGAAACCTGCCCTCCTCCTGCTCTTGACTGGCCACTGGTTCAGGTCTCTTGAAACAGACAACCTCCACTCTTTACTCTGCACTTAATTCTTAAAAGCCCAACTGCAAAAAAAGCTGGGGTCTGATTTTTGGAAGTTGCTCCAATGTGATGTTCATCTCCTGTGCTCTATGGTAGCAAGCCATGTAAAATAGTAAATAAATAGATATCAAAAAACCCCAAGCATCATGAAGCAGAAGAGATTGCTGGTTCAAGTTTTTTCCTGTTAAATATTTGGTTCCCCATAAACGAAGATAGGAACATGGTGCAAGGTAAATACAACTCTCTGCTTTAAATGTACAAATTGTGTCCCAGGATGGCCCCAAGGTACCTGGAAAGACATCCCAGGGAAGAAGTGGGTCTCTCCTTGTCCCACATCAGGTTGTATATGCAGATGTATTCCTGGCTGCTGTGGGAGGAATAATGCAGACAGCATGACATGTTGGATGGCCCTTTCTGTGTGAATGAATTAGGAGTCCTTTACCCAGTTCCTAGCCAGAGGACGTTACTATGTCGGTCTTGCATGTGCTAAGGAGTTTTTTTGCTTGGGAACAGATCAGGGAAAGCTACTGAGGCAATCAGAGTAGCAAGATGGCTTTGTTGGAGGACAGCCCAAAGAGGGCTACATTTCCTTGGAGAGTTCACTTTGGTACCAGAACTCCTTCCACAGGGGACTTTTAGTGTTGGCACCATTGCAACCTTCCCCCAAGCCGTAGTTGTGGTGGCTGTGTGGGGAAAAGCAGAATTTTGTTTACATAGCTCTTGGCAGGGCTCACTTGGTCCTGAAGAAAAGATCTGTGCTAGAGAGAGAAGCGAACTCTTCAAAGATTTCCCCACAGGTTGCTATGACTTTGGCACGGCTGCTCATCAATAGCATCCTTCTTTGAGCCACCTCACAGTGGTGAAACTGTGAGGAGCTGCTTGGTGGCAACTTGGGTGAAAGTGAGGATACAGCAGTTGTTCCTCATCTGATCTGAGTGGCACAGGCAGGCTCTTGGACCTCAGTTCTCAGTGTGACCAAACGTGTGAAGCATTTTATCCCTAGTCTGCTTCCCAGGAAGTCAATTATTCTTTCCCACTTTGCGGGGGACAGGTAGCACATGCAGTTTCTGCAAACTAGGGACTGGTGAGAGAAGAGGACCTGGGGCCTGGGCATCTGTTTCACAGGAGGTTGGGTCAGATCTGCAGGGTGTGACTGGCTCATCTGCCTTCCTGGCTGATGACAGCTGACAGCTGTGGAAGACAGAGGGAGAGAGGGAGGCTTGATGTGAAAAGAAAGAGAGCTGCAATTGCAAAAACACACTGATGATGGTTTTGCTAGTAGAATTCCAATTCCAAATCTACATGTGATGAATTAAAACCTGAAATGGTGTTTAGCAAACGCCGCTTGCCAGGCCAAATTAGCAGCCTTATTTGTTGCCAGTGGCAGCTCTTTAAAACTCTTAAAGACGGGCTCCTTTTAAAATGTGGCATAAATAGGATGTTTTCTCAACAGTAGCATTTCCTCGCTTGAGCATCGCAGTAATTTTTGTACCCTTTGGTCTCCCACAGCTGGTATACCAAAAGAAAACGACAGCACAAAACCCAGCCAAGCTCCTTGGAAATGTAAATAGACCGGAACCACTGGTGTCCTCTTAACACAGCATCAATCACTGCTGGGTACTGGAAGTGGCAACACATTCATTACAGTCCAGGCAGCAGATGGAGAAGGTGTAAGACCTGGTAGCACTGTTTTGGAGGTATGCATGTTTCTCTGCAGAAAATGGAGCACAGATGGGGGCTGCTTTGACCTGCTCACTCAGTAACTGCAAAATCCTTGTATTTTCAGATTAGCTCTGTATTGAGGCTCTGTGGCATGGTTTGGACCCCACACACACATTCCCTACTCATGCTGGTCTCTGTTGGCTGTTAGATGTGCTTTCTATGGATTTGAGGTGAATTAGTAGACAGTAAACCAAGGCAGGCCCTTAGCTTCTGGTGGGGTCTTCTCAAGAAAAATCAACCTGTTTACTTCCTCCCGGTAGACTGTGTTTCCAAAAATAGCAGTTTTTGGAGACAGTTGTTGCAGGTGAACTGCTGCAGCTGGTGCTCAGCGCCACATCCATTAGCCACAAGAACAGAGAGGGATCCATCCATCATGGAGGATTCCCATGCCACAGAGACTTCTCCCAGAAGACAGGGAGACCTTAGAAAACAGTGGATGATGGGCTTTCCATTGGAATGGTGTTGTTATGTGATGCTTTGACCTGGTGATTAAGTGTAGGGTGGCTTTTAGCCAGAGTAAGTTCTGAGCAGTAAATACTGGCTTTACCAGCCACAAAGTAAGAAAAGAGGAAGTCTGATAACAATTTTAGGTCAAATTCTTTTAAAGAAGAAGGATTATAGTAAATACTGTGCTGTGCTCTGGTTTGCCTTGCAGGATGGCTCTCATTAGGAAATAAGTTCAGATATGATTTCTTGGGCATACCATCCTTGCAGAGAATCAGCAACAGTCACTCTCCAGTGGATGGACATACATCTGGCCTGTTTCAGATTTCTCTTGGCCAGGTCTACATGGCACATACCTGACTGCATTGCTCTGTTGATCATTAGGAAAGTAATGAGGGATCCTGATGGACAGAAGAGGCTAGACGATTACTGGTTTGGGGGTTATTTTTGCAGCTGTGGTTGTATCAGCAAAACTGCTTTCAGAGTTTGTTTTATTTGATAGCATTTGTTTTATTTCTAGGGATGAATTGGACTGTGCAGAGAAGGATAACACAGTGTTATATTTTCCTGAGCACCTCATGTAGGAGCATGCCAATTCTTGGATGTCCTTGTGTGTTGTTTGTTTCTCAGCCAATTTCTGTGTCAAAGCTTGCTTTTTCCAAGAACACCAGGTGGTTATGAGAGTCACTGCCTTTCAGGTTACTCTCACTTTCATGCCATGGAGCAGGAAGTGGTATGAGATGCAACTGCCCACAGGAACTGCTGAGAATATGTGGTCACTAAAGCTAGAGGGGATTAATAGCTGTGCTGGTGGTAATAGAACTGGTGGATCAATCCAGCCCATGTGGAACCACGGCTTAGAGCAGTGAAAGATTTCTTGCCAGTGTAGGAGGATGTTTGCACCACCTCTGTCTTTTAAGATGCTTATCATATGTTGCCTCCAGGGAGGGTGGTTGTGAACCAGAGCTCAGCCTGGGAGCTGTTACACACCCTTTTCTCATCCTTTAGCTACAGGTGGAGCTGAGGGACCACTTTCTAACTGAGGAAATAGTTTGACAAGTCTTGCCACCTGAAACGTCATGGATTTCTTCTTCGCCTGAATACGTCCTCCTGCTTCTCTTCATCTCCCTCAATCAAAACATTGTCCGGGGAGCTGTTTACACACACACGGAGCAATATCACTTCCCTGATTCCACTCCCTACCTGATCCCACAAACTTCAGGGTTGATGCAATGAAAATAGTGGGCAGGATTAGGTGTATCAGGGCAGTGGCCACCATTGTGAAAAGAAGTCATGAATCTGGCCAGGCATTAAATCTCAAACTGTTACAAGATGAGACAGGTTGGGATGGATGGAGGGAAAGATGATGCACCAACTATTGCCCTGTAAATGAAGGTTCATTGTGCAAAATAGGGATATACTTACAGAATCCTCAACCTAGTGCCTAGCCAAGGATAGCAATTGCTCTATACCAGTCTGTGGCAACCTACCTAACTTAACATAACATAAGCACAGTGGATGAATGCTTCCTCTGAAAGACTGAATAAGCTCCATCTTAATGAAGAAACAGTTTCAGGCAAAATTTAGAAAAGACGAGGGCATCTTTCACTCCATGTTCTGCAAGATGGTCCTCAGGGAGGCATGTGTCCTTCTGTGTCCTTTCTATGGCTTCCCTGTGTGGGAATCTGGCCCTGCTGGGGGACATCCAGCAGCACTTGGGAGGCTATTTGCTTCTACCTGACCCACTTTCATGCAAAATCCAGTGACAATTTAAAAAACAAGCCAAATCTTTCATGATAGGTAATTTGATTCCTTAAGTAGACCAGAGCAGGGAAGCTACAGCTGCATTCAGGACTCTGTTCCCTGCCAGGGAACAACCAAGAAAACAAACACCCATTTCATCACCTGGATACTCTGGAAGAGTGTTCTCAGGTCAGGGCACTGTAGCCCAGCAGCTGGAAAGAGCCATTGGTTTCTGTCACTCCATCTTTTTCCAGGCATTGCAACTGGCATTGTCCTCAGCTCCACATTAAGCCAGCTGAATTGCAAGAGGTCCCACATTGTGTAGGGGTGTTGCATGGCCCGTTGGCTGAGGTAGCAGAGGGGCATCAAGCCAAAGAGCTGCTCTCTGAGCAGGGAGACCTAAATAGTGGAGTGCTGCTGTCTAGGCCTTGTGTATTAACATCTAGAGATGTGTGTGCCATCTTCATTTACAGTGTTTTCTCGGCAGACTAACAACGGACTGGGTCTGACTCACCTGCCATGAAACACTCTGCTGCTAAAAGGATTTTTACTGAGTTTTATCTGAGGAAGTTACTCAGATGTCATTTAGTAGATAGGTGAGCAATGTGGCTTTTCACACTTGGGGAAAATGGGTATTTGGGATGGATTTTTAAGGCCAAACCTCTCTGATTTTAGGGATGACACCAGTGCAAGAGGTGGGAGAAGTAGGCTCATAGACTGGAGGTTAGAGGGCAACAGTGCTTCATTTGCTGTTTGGGGAGCTGGTGCTTGAATGTTGAAAGAGTTGAAGGGAACTGAAAGCTCACCTTGGGGGCTGTGGCCTTCGAGGACCAGCCTAGAACTTCTAGAGCTGTCAGAAGATGACATTTCTATTGAAGCTGGTGAAGGTGCACTGGGATAAACAAAAAGCACAGTGATGCCTGGGGGGGGGCGGAGGGGGAGGGGGGGGCATGACTTAGCTCCAAAGAGCTGTAAGGTGGTGTTGATACCTGACCTGAGCTGGTCTTTGCTCATCCAGGACAGAAGAGCACTTTGACATAGAGGAAACTCCACTGGTGTTTGCTGAACATGCAGAAAACATTAGTCCCTGGTGCATCACCTGGAGCTATGTCAGATTTCCCTGCCATAGGAGCTAATCCATTTTTCTGCATGCCTACCTGATGCCCTTCAGGGTTTAACAACCCTTGGCAGAGCCTGAGCTGGATCTGTGCTCTCTGTGTGCCTGTCCCTGACTGCTGTGGCTGAAGAGCTGTTGTCCCACAGGGCAGGTGCCCCTCTCAAAGCTCCTCCCCTGGAGACCAATATAGCTCTCCCAGATGCAGAGGTTGGAGCCAGGGAAGGAGGCAGAGCTTGGTTGTAGATACAATTGGTTGTAAAGGTTGTAAAACAAGCAGCATTGTTTACTTTCTGCCCAGAGTGGACAACGCACCTTCACTTCCCACGCAGTGCCGCAGTCAGGGCTGTTGTGTTTATTATTATTATTTTTTTTCTCCCCATTGTTAGAAGACATGATTTCATTGTTGTTGTTTTGAACCTGCCAGTTCCGGAGCTTTAGAATGCTACCTGCTGACCCTCTGTTTCGATTCAAATCATGCCTTTCTCCTGGAGTCATTCCCACCACAGTGACAAGCCCGCTCCTGAGAACAACAATGGTGCAATATTCAGACTTTGACTTTGCAACTGATGGGAGATAAAGTTATAAAGAGGGGTAGGTGAATCATCTGCTCTGAAGCACTGATGAATACACACAAGACAGATTGCGGCTCTGTGTGGTACCACAAATGAGTGGAGACAGGGGAACAATAAGAGATTCAGACAAATGCAGGAAAGCAAAATGACCATACATGTAGGTAGGAGGGTGTCTTTTTCCACTCTTATGCTGGGCTCTCCCGACAGAACTTGAGCATTATGACAGTACTTTCATCCTCTTTCTTTTTTCCCCTCTGTCTTGTGCTGGATTCAGTGAGAAAAGAGGGTTGTTGTGGCATGAAGATGGGGACCCTTCATGACCGTGTGGTCACCATCTCCAAGGCCATGCTTACTCAAGGCGTGCACAGATTGAGGGAGGGATCAAAATAACAGAACTTCATGTCAATTTTTAAAAAATCCATACAATTTTCCTTCCTTAAATGTTAAAGAGATAGAGAAGATTCTCTCTTTTTCTCTAACAACTCTTTCCTTTGCTTCTATCGCCTCAAAAAACAGAGAAATGTGCTTGCATGGAGATCTTTTATGTCTGTAAAACTGAGAGGGCTAGAAAGCTCTCTTGTTCTTTATTTTGCTTCACTTGGAAGACCTGGAAAAGACAAAAGAAAGTACTTCTTTGAATGTTTAGTTTTGTTCTGTTACTGTCCTTCAAGATATGTCCTTCAAGCTTGTGAACAAGCTTTTTGAATGTTTATGGAGGAAACAGAGCATTCAGAAAATAAATCTACACTTTTCTGAATGCTAGATATTATCTCTGGGGCAGGAATCCTGGATAATATCAGGAATTTCTTTAGCACTAAGTCAGTGCCAAATCTGCCCAATTCAGTGAGAAATCCAGGAGGTGACATGAACATGCTGTCTCCATGTGTTGCTAGAAATAAGATAAAACATACCAGAAGGCTTCTTCCATTTGTAGGTCCAATAAAGAAAAAAAAAAAACAAAGGACACTGAGAAATAGCTATGGCAAATAAAGCTGGTGTACTATTTAATAATGGCATGAAAAGCCCTAGGGAGACACCTTTTTGGTCAAAATCAGCTCGCCCAAGCTTTTCAAAAATTTCCATTACACAGTATGGAGCAGGTTATTTTTAAAAAGAGAAGAAGTGACCGTTGACTTCATGCTGACATCACATTTCACTGCATTGTGGTTGAAGCATGGTTGAAGCTGTGGAAAAAAGGTCTGCAAACCAACACGGAGACTAAACTGCTCATTCATATGTATAAGCATAAAACGTTATGAAGGAACTGGATGCATCAGTTCTTCTGATATCATTTCTTCTTGATGATCTCGGAGGTCTCTTCCAGCCCGGTCAATTCTATGATTCTGTTGTCATTTGCAACAGTGGAAAGACAATGGACATGAGTGGTCTTCCTGTGGATGTAAAAGAAGCATGAAAGTTGTGAGGGTTTTCCCCTGTCCATTGAAAGCAGCCCCAGGGCAACTGATATAGTTTCCTTTGGAGCAGTTGTGGCCTGCTCATGCTGTACAGAGAGCTGTATTTCTGCAGGGTCACAGAGGCCCTCAGTACCCTTCTTTGTAGCACTATCTCTCCGTAGTAATTTAATAACTCACTTTATTGCAGAACTACTACTCATATTCCATTAGATTTGGGTGGGGATGGGGCGTGCGCAGAGTAGCAATGTACATTGTCATGGTTCACAAACTCTTGTGACACTTGACAAGCGAGAGGAAATTGCATTTTTCCCCACTATAATGCAGCTACAGAAATGGAAGGTATGAAATTAGTCAGTCTTAACATGAATTAATCAAGGAAAGGAACTTGGACATGCCCTTGGAGAAAGGCAGACTGAGAGGCTGGGCTTAGAGCCTGTTTTTAGCTGAAAGCACATGCTAGAGAGACTGCTCTTGTCAATGGCAGCAGAGGGGCTGTGTACAAGAGATGGGTGAGACACAGTTAAGTACCCAGTCTGGAGAGACCATGCTATTCTGAAAGCAGCTAAGACCAAGAGGTTGATGAGGTTTTCAGCACAGGGAGCAGGAAGAAGGGGAAATTTGGAAACAGCAGGTCTGAGAGCAGCCTTCCTCAGCCACCTGGTATTTCAGGGTTTTAGGGTTGTTCCCAGTGGGAGATGTCCCATGGAAGCGATTCATCTGGCTCTGCAGCTTCTCTGCTCCAAGGCTGTCCCTGCAGGTGTGGCAGGTGACTGATCTGCACACGCTGTGTATTCCTTGATAGTGGGCATCTGCAGGTGCCAGACTGCTGGCAAACCTCCTTTGCACAGGACAATGCTGCATCCTCCTCCTTGCAAGCACTGCTGTGCTTTCTCCTGGGGTAGTTGTGACACCAAGACACGGAGACATTCTCCATGCATCACTGGGCTGGAGGAAGAAGTATCAGAAGAGAGAAGCTTGTGCGTGCTTCCTCTGGGAAACTGGGTGGAAAATGCCAAGCTGGTCTGAGGTTTAGTGCCTCTGGAGTGCTAGGAAGAGTATTGGAAGCACAGGAAGACAAGACAGTTGCAAGCCAGCACCTAGACAGTGATAATCCTTGTCCTCCATTCACAGCCAGAAAGCTGTTCTTCCCTGTAATGCTGCCTGCAGAATAACTGAGAGCTAACAAAAAAGTCAGCTTCATCCTTGCAGCTTTCTTTACTCAGTGTGTTATTCACCCAGCACCCTGGCTTATAGCTGTCCTTTTTTTCTCCTGTGTTCAAAGGCTGAGTGTTTGAGACCCTGGACTGACGATGATTGTTTTTGGTGCTGAATACAGCTTTTTGGGGCTCATGCAAGACTGATTCTATTCATGAAACTTGAGGTGACTTCTTAGCTGTAGCAATATGAAATGGGAGTACAGCTCACCTTGCAGATGGTTGACTAAAATATTAAATAGTGATTCACCATTACTCACTGTCGCATCAGCTCATAAATTTAAAACAACTCCCTTTCCTATCTTTTTTTATTTAAGGAAAAATAAAAGAAGTAAAGCTTTATCATGCATAACTGTGCTAAATTGATCCTCTGGAGGGGTTGGCTAATAAACTTTTTACTGGATTCTGCCTTTTTACATTAGTTGGGAACTGAAGCAATGAGAACTGAGCAATGCATTTCTGTGTTAATAGAAGAAAAGAACAGGAGTGGTGACATCCCTGTTAAAATAAGTGAGTGGAAATGTGAATACTGTTTTCCCTTATACTACTTTAGGAGGATGAAGATAACAGCTGAACACTGACTACAGGCCACAGAAAACAAGAAGGTGCTGGCGAATTGTTTCTAGGATCCCTATTACCTGTCATTAGTCATTGCCTGGGAAACAATCCATATCTACTGAAATCCTCATTAAAATATTCTCATAGATTTCTTCCTGTAAACTAGACAGATTCCTCTTTCCTTCAGCAAGCCTCTGTCCCCTAGGTTGGGCACCCACTGTCTCTGGGCATTAGGGGAGTTCCAGCCCCTATTTTTCTGTTTGTGGCTCAGTGTTCAGAGTGCTGGGGCAGTAAATATGCAGAGTGGGAAGCAGTCCCTGCCTAAAGATTGTGTGGCCAGAGAAGAGACTGGAAAAAGAGACCAATACTACCAAGGTCAGTGGGAAAGCTAGAAATTTGAACTCCTGGTTCCCAAGCCGGGACTTCCTCTGCATAGACCAGGCTACTTAATTTAACTTCCCTTGAAAGTGGAATAAGGCCTCCCCCCACTGATTTTAGCTGCTACTGAGAGCTGGAATAGTTGAATTTGCCCCAGATAAAAGCCACCTCCCAAACACAGCCATGACAGGTCAGAAAGCAGATTCATTATCAGTGCTTGTGCCTGCTGGGACCTATCCAGTGGTCTCCTGTGATTGGAACAGAGCATGTAACATATTGTGTGCCTGCTTGAGAAGGAAAATTTGTTGAAGGACATCCAAGAAGATAGAGCCAGGCTCTTCTCGGTGGTGCTGAGCAATAGACAATAGACAATGGGCGGAAACTAATGCACAGAAAGTTCCTTCTGCATATGAAGAAAAACTTCTTTACTGTGTGAGTGACCATGCACTGAAACAGATTGGCCAGAGAGGCTGTGCAGATACTCAAGATACTCCTCACTGGAGATACTCAAGAACCATCTGGACACAATCCTGTGCTATGTCCTCTAGAATGAGCCTGCTGGAGCAGGGAGGTTGGGCCAGATGACCCACTGTGTTCTCTTCCAACCTGACCGATGCCGTGATTCTGTGATTTGCAACATCTCTGCTGACTAAAACAGAAGTTCAGTACTTTTGCTGTATTATGTCATCTCTCATCATCCTCCAGTGGCTGTAGCACTCACTTTTCAACATCAAGTAGAATTTAAGTCCCATTTTTAAGGATTATTCTGCTGCTATGAGTGAAAGCTGGTAGGACCATAAGCATCTCTGGCCTGCTAGGATGTTGTTTGCTCTCTCCTTTAGCCAAATAAAAGCAGAGGGAGTCAGCCTAAGAAAGCAGCATATCATGAGCTCTTTCAGTGACCAGCAAACACTTCTGAAAAAGAATGATGACAGAAAAGGGCTGGCACTAACAGCTTTGAATAGTGGCAATGAGATGAACAGAGTGAAATCAAAATTCCTCCATTTTGTGCTAAAGGAGAGAGAGTCCCCAGCTTGCACCTCCTCTAGGGATTCCCTGATACTGTTTCCTGTCTCATGTAGGAATGAAGGCAGAATGCTTTGGTCCACCAGGTTTCTCATGAGTTCTGATATTCTGCCATGAGACAGTTGTCTTCATTGTGTTATGTCTTGCTGTCTTGTAATGAATGCTGCCTATCAATCAAGTTTTATGGTAGAGTCCCCATGTTGTTCCTTATCTCATCATATCAGTAAGTTCTGCTCTTATTCTTCAGCAAGGGGTAGACACGCCTGGTACCTTTGCAAAGGCTGGGTGGGACAGGTCCCCTGGAAACCTGGTGAGGCAGAATTTAAGTGAATATAGAGGACTTGCAGTAAGGATGATGTTTGGGCACTGGAGAGGGAGAAAAGCACTACAGACCTGAGGCTCAGGCTCTCCAGAGCCTCTTTCCTAGCTTTGCAGGTGAAGATGGCCTTTAATATCACCATTGTCTCTGCCCTCAGCTCCTCTTCGCAAACCATTACTGTGCTGGCCCTGGGGTTTGTTTTGGAGAGAAAACATGGCCATGGGCTCCCAGAGGAGCTGCCATGCTGTTGAGCTCACATCAGCTGCATCTCTCCTGGTGGTGCCTTTCCCTGTTTTAGGTGCTGGTCACATGCAAGCTGCCCTGGAGCATTGCGGTCATGCAGCCACGGAGTTCAAGTGCCGGACACCGGGAGCAGAAGAGGGCAGGCAGTGGTAGTGCAAGGCTGCCCACTTCTGCCCTGCACCAACGTTCATGCTACCTGTATGATGTCAAGCGTAGGAGTTTGAGAGCCATTGTGGAGGTTGTCTGAGGGAAAACCGGCCATAGAATGGCTTGTTTGTCACTTGGATAATTGAGTATGACAGGAAAAGCACATGGTCCTTCCTCTTCTTGTGCTCTCTGCCCTTAGACACCATGGCAGCCTGGGAACTAGCTAGGATTTATTTTGGTGTCTTAGCCTCTGTTGTCTTGGTTAAAGGTTGGTCCTGTTCAACCTTTCTGTCCCTTCAGGGTTCCTGTGAAGATTTCCTGCTTTCTGCCATAAAGGGGACAAAAAATGCTTAAGGAAATGGCAGTTTCCCAGGCAACCACACTTAACAATTTCATCAATTAATCAGCAGGAAACCAAGGAAGAGAATGGGAAGCAGATGCTCAGGGCAGGACAAGGCTTTGAATGATTGATGTAATCTAAGAGACAGGCAGAATTTACTCCAGGAGAGAACTCAGCCTGAGGGGCTGAGGCAACTTCCTATGCAAAGGTTCATTACTGCAGAATGATGGCAGGGAGCCAGGAATGGCTTCCTAGGTGAATGTGTAGTCCAGTATTTAGAAAATGATCAGGCACATTGCAAAAATATAGCCAGGTAGGCTCAGAAAGGCACATGAAGACTCAAGGAGAGATGGAGCAGGAGTTATATGCTAATTTTCCTGACCACATGTGACAGGGAATTTTTATTGAGCCTAATAAAAATGGATTTTTGATGTTCCCCAGTCAAAGTTACAAGTAGGTCTGATCTCTTTAAGATGTTAATATCCTGCTGCGTTTGTGGTCATGATGTGTTAGCTAACCTGTCTGTTTGTTGTAATCCAGGCAGACACATCCAACAACCAATACTGCCTTAAAATACAGACTGCATATGTAAGGCAGCTGAGGAAGAGATTGGATTTCTTCTGGGAGTCCATGGTTGGATTAAAGGCTGTAGAGGTCTTAACCAAATGTAACAATGCTTTGTTTTAAGCCATACTGAGAACAACAATGACAAGAGGAGGAAATCAGGCAATGATTCTCCAGGTTATAGAGAACCTCTGTTCTCTTCTTGTAACTTGATCGGAATGAAAATGAAAAGGTCTTAAAGAAAAAACAACAAAGTGGAAAACGCCTTGATGAAATAGAAGCTTGTTAGAGTAACTTTGAATCCATTCTTTTTGTTTTGCTTTTAAAATATCTTTTATACTTTTCTCCATGGCATTTTTCTTCAGATGTTGCTCCTCCCATTTCCCTCCACATTTAACAATCCAACTTTGGTGGTTTTTTCTGGTGGAAGCAGCTAACTGGACCAAATTACAAAGACAGCATTGTTAGTTGCACAACTTTTCTCTAAATGAATTAATGTGACACTGTATTCTTTCATTAACACTTTTATTTAAATGACTGCTGGAACAGAGCTTTTGCATAAATCAGCAAGCAAAAACAAACCATCTCTTTCTATAACCATTTGTTCCTTTTACCTCAGTAATAAATCCCTCCTGGGGATACAGAGCTCATGTAATTTATCATTGATCCTTGTAATGCACATTGTGGTACTGTATTTCACATGCCTGGAGTGCATCTTTCGATTAGAGCAGACATCAGCTTTCTGCTTGTAAAAGCAAATGAAAAGACGCTCTCAATGGCAATGCTGAAATGAGTATTGATTGCATTATATAATCATTAAGTAAAAGAGCAAAGTTCAAATAATCAAAGCATTCATAAGGAGAAAACTAATCAGAAATTTTAGAACCAGATTAAATTTATTGTCTTTCCTAGGATGGATTTATTGCCTTTATTGATATCAGCCCTATGGCTTTTCCCTTTCTGATACATTCAAAAACCTTTAAATGCACCTTCCAGCTTTCATTAGAGGTACCTGAAGATAGAAGACATTTCAACCTTCGATTTCTTTTAGTTAATTAATTTTAGGCTTTTCCTCTGGTAAGGCGATTCACAAAAAACAAACAGGATTAATCGGCTTTTCCAAAGCAAGTGAGATCTTTGGTTCTTGCATGTGCAATTTTCTGTCAGGTGTCTGGGATAAGCAGGGACATGCATCTTTCTGCATGTATTAGGTTGGGCTGGTGGTCCATGATGTTTCAACGTTGCACCATATATCAAGTCCTGTGTCAGGAAGAGGAACAAAATGCCAGGGCCTCAGCCAGGACAATCTTCACAAGCAATGCCAGCTGACAGCTTCACTCTCCCAGGTGCTTCCCAGTGGCCCAGGAAGTCTTTTATCACCTGCTCCAGGAAGCCTTTTTCAGGTGAGGACTCAAGCTTTCAGACAGAAAGGGATGGTTTGAGGAGCAAATAAATAGGTCTCAGGGATGTTCCTTAGACATGAGAGGTTGGGAAGTTGCTTTACTGAGTTACAGGCATGGCCCCTTTTACTGTGGGAGCTCAGCACTTTGATTATCTTCCCTTGCTTCTTCTTATAGTGTCTTCCATCTGCCAAGCATGTAAAGAGGAAAGTTAGAAAATCATAGGCAATGTGATCTCCTTGGGCACCAAAAAATGCCATCAGGCATATCTTCATCCTGCTCAGATGCTGTCTAAACCTTGGGAGAGACATGAACTAGGCAAGGGGTTGGTTCCTCCGCTAGCCAGTGTGCTGCCCTGGAGTCTGTTCCCTTGCCTCTGGGTCAGGCTTGAGTGATGGCCAGTTCCTAGAATGGCTGAGGAAGACATGCTTCTCTGGGTAAAATGACCATCCTAAAGTTAGTCTTACACCAGACTGTGAGAGGCGACTACAGAGGGTCTTCAACCCTGCTTCCCATGCTGTCTTGGATGACAGCCCTTGCAGTTGTGACTCCTAGACACCTATTAAAAAGGGGTTTATTTCTTTCCACTTCCACATCTCTTTCAAGCACCCTGCTAGGTTCCAAACGCATGACTTCTGTGTTGGTCTGCTGAAACGAGAAATGGCATGGGGTAAGTGGAATTTAACATCAGAATGAATGAAAGAAGAGCAGTTAGTTGTGTGATCTTCTCTGCTCTTTGCTCTCTTGCCTCACCAAAGTTTGAGAGCAATAGGATAAAATTTGTCCATCCCAAAGCAAAACCAAGCTGCACTCCTGCAGCAATGAGAGAGGGACCAAGAACCTTCCCAGCATGCTGACAGAGGGCAGATGAACATTGTGCTGCTTGGAGCAGAGTGCCAGCTGAAATTGTAGCTCCAACCAAGAAATTCCCGAGGGTAACCTGCCAGACCATGACACAAGGTTACATAAAATGTTTTTGCTCCTGCCCCTAAGTAATTTCCAAAAGCCTGACTGTAAGCTGACACTGCTTTATAAATTGGACTGTGCTAATTATAAGCCACTCCAGTGGGAGAGTAAGGAGAAGGAGTGGTGTGATCTCTTGGGCACTGAAAGCCTTGTGACTGACTTAGTTTCTGTTTAGCAACAAATCTTTTTGCCACAATTTTAGAC
>JAWWES010000133.1:28149188-28178718 GCA_035583135.1 Lophotriccus pileatus
TGTCATCACAGCACAAGTTTGAAGCCCCTCCTGATGAGCAATGGACAAACCCTGGCATAACCAAGGTCAGAAACACATCAGAGAAATGCACTTGTGTGCACTCATACCCACCACTGGTGTGACCAGGAATACTGCCAGAAGGCTACAAAATTGCTGAATTAAATAAACTTCAAGAATCTCTCTGATTTCATGAAAAAAGTGATGTGTCTCTTTTAAGTTGGGTTGGGTTTATTTGCTGTTACTCAGTGGGGCCTTAAAAATACTGACCCATTTGTTGCGATCAGTCATTAATTGGCTGTTTATAATTAAAGAACAACGGTACTGGTCAGGTGGCTTTCTTAAATCAGAGGACCTGGCCTTTGAAATATGTTAGGTGCTGCTTGCTTCTGAAAAGTCAGGAAAAACAAGCATGAGAGCAATTACAGTGGCTGCACATTGCCTGCATGGACGTGGACTGCCAGCTAGAAAAGCCTTTGGCCATGGTTCTGCCCAGTGCTAATGACCTGGGCAGCAGTTTGGTTTCCTTCCCTGAGAGAGCTGCACTCGTCTGTGTGCAGAAAGGTGCAAGACATTTCCTTGATATTTTCATCTAAAAGATGGAGTTGATCTCTAGGAATACATTATTCGCTCACGCAACAATGTCCTTGGTGCCTGCCTGGCCCAGGCTCGATGTGTGTGCAAAGCTGAAGCTCAGATGAGTTGTCTGTTTCCCAGAAGGAGGTGAGGCAAAACGATGAATTAAAAAAATTCTTACATCTTCAGGACCCTTTCTGCTTTGAAGCAGAATATGATATTTGGTAGAAGAAAGTCAGCTCAGGGTCAGGCTTTCCTAGCTCTATCTAGAGGTTGCTTTGATCAAAGCTATCTTTTTTTTTTTTTTTTTAATCAGAACCTCATGATGTAAAATATCAAGGATTGGGATAGAGTTTGAAAGCAGATAAGTCCTCTGCTCAGCTCAGCTCACAGACATCTTTGTGTTTTAGGGGATGCAAAGAACATCTTGATTTTGAATGTTTTGGGCAGAGCGATTTCAGAGTCGGAGGGGCTGAAGGGACTACAGGTGGTCATTGACACAAAGCTAGTCTCAGAACTGCTGTAATTAATTCAAAGAAGGAATGTTCTCCTGACTTCTACTGAAGGGTAGTGATGGCTGAGGGAGATACTTCCTCATTCATGGTCCCCAATTTGCAAAAAAACCTGACGTTTACATAGATGAGATGAGTATCCAGGAGCCAGAGAACTGCTCAGCTCCTTCACCCACAGACTGATCTCTGCTGACCTTTTTCCATGAGAAAAGAATGGGAAACCAAATGTGCTCCTGTAAGAGATGGTGAGGATAATTGCGTCCTCTGGGGACCTATTTTCTCTGCTGCAGGTGAGCCTGCCCTAGCCTGGTGAATTGATTACTTACTGATTTGTTGAGTAGGCTGGGAAGGGATCCCGCTGCTTCTGATGATGATGAGGTGACATGGGATAGGACCAATCCCTGGGATTGTCCATCTCTATGTTTAGCCAGGCTTTGCTTTATTTTATCCAGTCATCCAGCATATACTTCTAGACTCAGGGAGTACATGTGATATTATTCTCTGAGCTATTTTGCTGGACAAAGGGGAAAAGGGACAAAACATGTAAAAAACAGGAAGGGAGAGTAAAGGGAAATCACTTAGGTTCTGGTAACAGAGGTCTGTTCTCTCCTTCTAGGGAAATGTCTCTGTTTATTTTTTTGTAAATTATATTCTCTTTCTCAAGTAAAAGCCTCATATTCAGCTGTGCCTTCAGTAAGTGGAGCAGTGGAATGATGGTTGTCTGAGGACAAGATGCTTGTTAGCTGGGCCATTAGTGCTAAAAAGAGTCAGACCAACTTAGGAAAGAAGTTAAATGCAAGTGCTCTGTAATCTTAGCTTTCCTAATTGAAGCTGAGTTGTGAGACCATCCACATCTCTGTCTTGGCTCTGACTGTCCCAGCTTGCAGCAATGCCTGTCCATGATTCAGGTGGAACAACAGACAGGGAGTACTCCCAGGATGTATAAACAGAGAGAAGAGTTGAGTTGTTTGAATGTAAACTCTGCTGTGCTGCTTGCCTCTAGGCCAGACAGGGAACCTTGGCCCGCGTTATTTACCATCCCAGATAAAGCTTCTCAGATTTCAGCCTGTGGTCAAGACCTATCGGAGAAGTAGTGCCTTTGAGTCACACTATAGAGTTGGCAGAGCATCACCTTCTCTACTGAGGGATAAGCAGCACCATTTTAAGCATGCTGAAGGTTTTTGGGAGGGCACTTTGGCAGCTGAGATATGGAGAGCTGCAAGTGTTGGTGTAGAGTGCCACGTGCCATCCTCTGGAAGCCCACCTTGGTATTCAAGTCAGAATGAGTCCTCTTCTTTCCCTTTCTGAGTCACTGCCACAGTCTATTTCTGACTTGTACTTTAGGAAGAGTAGATTGATGAGAATGTGATAAAGAGGTTATAGCTAGTACCAAGGGGTACATACCAAAATGTTTTCCACAACTAGATTAGTCCAGTTGGGCTTATACATTGTGATGCTGTTGCATACACTTAGTATGTTGAGGCAAAAGTCCAGCAGTGTCTGTGTTCACTGAGTCCAAAGAGTTGGGATGAGATTGAAATTGCCACCAGTGGTGGAGCTTTTTTAGGTCCCTTAGTGCCCTGTCCGTGAAAAGCATGTGGCTGACACAGTTCCAGAGCCCAGCATTAGCTTGGAGAAATCCTGAAGTAACCCTAGAAAATACATCCATTACTCTCTTGCCAGAAGATGACTCTGGAGTGAGGGAACTGACTACTGTTAGGTCACTCCTAGAGGGGTTCAATCCTTCTCTCTTGTATATATCAGGTAGAGGGCAAGATTCCTCAGCTGGAAGTTCCTGGGTCTGTCTATGGATTTCACAATACTTAGCTTGAAGGAGATGGCCGAAATCAAGTGAGAAAACCCCTCCATCACCCTGGCTAACGAGGTGGCAGCTGTAAGACTCAACATTCCAGTCCATCTGCATCAAAGGTCCTGGATAAGAGGAGGACAGGTTTCTGGGATCCAGCCTTTTGGGGAGCAGGCTACAGACTCTCTAGGGTCTCTCCCACCAAGGCAGCACAGGGCCAAACAGTCAGGAGGAACTGTGAGAGGTCTCAAGGCTTGTGTCAGGTTTTCCTCTTGAGTGCTATTGGATGCAGAAGCTGGTGGTACTGTCTGCTTTTCAGGCAGCTGCTTTGTGGGAGCTGAAAGATAAAGCTACATCAAGAGAAGACGATGATTGTCATGGGTCACAAGAAGCACGTTGGGCCAAAGTTTTTGAGAGACCTCTATGGTGATATGAGTCCTGGTGATATGAAGTGTTATTTACACTGTTTGAACTCAGGCTGATGGCTGTCATACCCTGGCTGAGCACAGACTGCATTAAAAATGGCATTGAGAATAACCTCCAGGCAGTGGAAGATCTCTGCCCACTCAGGGAATGAGAGATTGCTCCTCATAAAGGCATACCTTAATGCAGGCCAATACAGCCTTCAAAGTGGTGGTCACTGGGGCTTCCACTCTGCTCCTTTGGGAAGGAGCAGAGAGGAAGTGAGAGGCATCGAAGCGATCTATCATTTTTAAATTAAGTGATGTCTCCTCAGTTCACAGGGGAGCTTGGAAAGTAATTTACCACCAATACAAAGAAGAACAGAAAACAGTCCTGAGAGAGGCAAACCTCTGAATGGGCTCTGTTAATGCTCTCCAGCTGTGTATGCCACAGCCTCGGTGTTCAGCATCGGCAGAGTCCTCTCAGTATGCCCCTACCCTGTATTCACTCCACTACAACCATTTTATCTTCGAATATTCATTTACACAAGCCAGATCAGGTGCGTACATGAGCTGCCCCCTCAAGAAAAGCGACTGTAATTGCTGTTGATTAGGCTATAACAATAATGAAAGAAGGTGGCTGAAGGGTCTGAAAGACAGATAGAGAAGGCAGAGATGGAAAGTGTAAGGCAAAGCACAAGGTGAGACACTGATATGCCATGGCTAAATTGCATCCAAAACACCTCCCAACACGCACAGGGGAAGGTCCTGCAAAAAGACACCCTTAATTTACTAATCTATCGGAAATGATTCTTTCTAATTTTGGCTCAGCACTGCTGCCTGCACGTGATAAATGTTTCTGCGTGGGAGTGCACTGAAACAGGGAAGCAGATGCTTGCTGGAGGGGTAGCATTCAGGCAGCGGATGTGACCCAGCAAGGAGGGGCTGTTCCTGGGCTTCCCATCGGGGCTCAGCAGGCTTCGCTGTGCTCCTGCTGCTTTGTCCTGAAGCTGGCTGCGGGAACAGTGTGAGCCTTCCTCTCAAGAAACAATGGGGCAGGGGCGTCTGAGAGTCTCAAAATGGATTCCCTACCACATTAAGGGAGTGCACTGGGACTTGTGCTCTCACAGGGCCAGTCAGGCGTTGGTTTTATTGGAATAAGAATTGATGTTAGGAAGAAGGAAAAACATTTATGTTCCGTGTCAGAAGCATGCAATAGAAACACAGCATGCTAAGGCAAGAGCTCTGTCCCCAGTGCAACATACATCTCCTCTTAATTAAATCTCCTGCAGCCAGCAAGCTTCATTCAGTCCCAGCAGTTAGCTGAGGATGATGTATGAGATAAGCCCTTCCATCCCACCCACTCTACACATCTCTGCTGCTCTGTGCTGGTGGGCTGCTGAAGATAATAGCAAAGCCAGATGCAGGGAAAAAGGCAAAAGGAATTGGTCCCTCCACTGGTAAATAAATTATTTACAATATCATTTTTTTAGATCTGCTCCGTTCCTGCCCTCTTGGAAGCACTGAGCATGAAGAATTTTAAACCTTTAGAAGGTTTGGGAATTACTCCTACTGCATCTGTACCACTGTACCACTTTTGGATTTACTTTATTCTGAACCAAGGCTTCATCATCCACAGCCTTGGAGGAAATTTGTGTTTCACAACTGATTCCAGGAATGGAGAGCCAGTTTATGTGCTGTGGGTCAGGAAAGGGTCTCTGAGCCAGTGAGCCACCTTCGCTGGAGCTTCCTCTCAGTCAGAGGTCAAGGTCTTCACCCACCTGTTACCTTACATTTTCGAACACCAAGTGCGTACCACAGCTTATGCAAGGCCAGATGATCTGGCCTGACTTTTTGAAGCAACACTGTGTTTTGGAAATAATCCCTTTCATTTGATGAAGAGCAATATTGTTCTGAGGTAGATACAGCATACTGTCTCCAGGAGAAGTCTGGAAACAGCTGAAACCTCTTCTCACCAGTATTGCACCCAAGAAACTAAATTCCTCTTTTTCAGGGGTCAAGTCATCCGTGGCTCTGGCTCTGCTTCCTCACTGTCTTCTCTGGCTGCTTTTTCTTGCAGTTTTTTCCTGCCTCCATCACACGCACAGAACCTTTCCAATAAGCCCTGTGAAGCCCTCTGTGCCATGCTGGTCATGCTTTTCAATAAGCTCTCATCTATACAGGTTTTGCATGAACACTCAGGCCTGCTGTTCACTTTGCACCATGTTGTCTCTGGTCCTTGTGTTCTTGCTGGAACACATCTAGACGAAGTTCAGGAACATTTTGCAGTGTCAGCCAGTCTAACTCTACCTGAAATAATAGTAAAGATAATGAGAGTCTTTTTATCATCCCCATTTGCTGACATTCTTTGGATCAAAGCTCCTGAAAGCACTTGAAAGATGTATTACTCTGACGTTCTGACTATTTGGGCAGATCCATTTTGCAGGGTGGTTACAATAGGACTAGGCTAAAGATCTTATGCTTGCTGAAGTCTGCAGGTGAGTATTTACTGGTTTTCATTCATCTTCTTTGCCTTGTTCCTAATGGAAGTCTGATTCTCACAGGATGTAAACAGCATGCCAGATGTTTCTGCAAAGTTAAGGCAATTAATTGAACCAATCACTCCTACTGCCCAAGCAACTTAAGGTAGTTTTTTGATTTTGCTATTATTTCCTTGAAATAATTTCCTGAAAAAAAGTGGTTGTTCTCAGTGGAAATGAAGAAAAAGAGACTCAGAAAAAGGTTTGAGGAAAGAAGATTTTTTTTTTTTTTTAAAAAGGTTTAAAAAGCTACCCTGGTCTTTCTTTTTGGGTGATTTCACTGGAATTTAACTCTTTCCCTCCAGTGGGGACATTTTCTCATTTATGTTAGTATTAAAATCTCATTTGTTCGTCCACTTTTTGAGTGGCAGAAGGAAGGCAGTGTAGCACACCTACATTTCTCTGCTGTTAGATCTCAGCTCCAAATTTGATGAGATTTGTAGCCATGAAGCATTACTGTTTTCATACTTGCTTCTTTTAAGCAGGTGCTGAAAAACAAAAAAGTACCATTTCTGAAGGTTATGATAGGACTGTAAAAACTAATACCTGCAGAGAATGAATCATCCACTCAGCTTATACATCCACCCTGGGATAAGAAGAAGCCCATCTGGAAATAACTATACCAGTTCCCTCAGTTTGGATGTATGCATGTCAGATGATCCATCAGACGTGAGGGAAGGTTCATAAGCAAATCTAATGTTACAGACTTACAGCTGTCACACTGGCATAGCAATCTAGGCTTTGGTTTTTCTGTTTTCTTTTTGCTTTTGAAGAATTCATCAGTTGTAAATGTGGATTGCACTGGTGAGGGGAAAGATGAAGGGAGTGCTCAGTCCAGGGAGAAATCTGCCACCACTGGGAAACTTAACTTAAGTGTACAGGTAGCAAAAAACCTACCACCTCTTCATGGAGGAAAGGGACTGCCTGGTGAGCTGAAAGCTGAAGCAGTATTAGAACCAGGTTTGTGATCTTGAAGTTTTTAAAGTTGATCATTTTTTGTATGAGAAAGCTGCACATTTGGTGCACATTCACAAAACTAAAATAATTGCTTGTGTATCTTCAAACGACAGATACAGTGAAATCAAAGTCTCACTTTGGCCTGTGCCCACCTTCTGTGTCTCCATAAAAGACCTCGCAGCTCCTCACAGGCTCCTGCAACCAAGTGCTTGGCTCACAATGCCCAGCCTGATCCTGATGCTCCTGATTTTCCTCACTACTAATGGGTCAAGATGTGACAAGCCCGTTTTCTACATTATGTGAACAACGGCTAAGTCTAGGAGAAATCCTGAACAAGAATATAACCTAATGGTAAACCAAAGGCAGCCACATGAGGGAGGACAACCACATACCTGTCTGGCTTTTCTGGTGGCTCAGATTTGGCTTAGGCTGCAGTTCCCACCCATCATTAATTGTCACACTGAAAAACCCCAGAGCTAAAGCAAGCATGGGTAAGAACAATTTCCACCAGGTGATCGAGGACTTCAACAGCAGCGTGAGTGTCCAGGAGCAGTGAGAGACAGACTTAGGTCCTCACTAAAGGACAGAAGCCACGAGTGGTAACACAGCCAGCAAGGCAGGGGCTTTGCAAACCAGGACTCTGAAATCCATACTCACACCCAGGCAAGGCAGGCCTAAATGACAGTCATGTTCAGCCAAGAGTGAAAATCGTCAGGCAAGTCCATGGTGGCGTGTCCAAAATCTTGCTGCAGGCAGCAGTGCAAGGCTTTAGACCATACCTGCCTTGCTGTCCCTGCTTGGGACATGAGTTCATGCCTGCTCTGTGGTCTGTGCATTCCTTCACTGGCCTTCAGAGTCATTGTGCCCTCTCTTAGGTGTAGAGTAACAGCAGAACCAGTGATGAATAATCGGAGTTAATAATAATGCTTGCCTAAGGTACTTGGTGCACTTTGCTCCCAAATAACTGTTGAATGAAAACACCCTGTCTGCTGGGGACACGCCGTGGCTGTGCAGCTCTGTGAGATTTAACAGCATCTGACAACAGTCAGCCCCCCTGGCAAGTTGTAGGTTCCAGCCAGCCATTGCTGATCCCCTTTTTTTTCCATGGAAGTGCTGAAAGTCAGCGAAGTAATGCTCTCCCAGCGAATGAATTTCCCCAGCGGCGTGCAGACCAGAGTGGATCTATTCCCTGGGTGCTCACCCAGGAAGTCATTAGCAGCTTGCAGGCAGAGGTCGATCCCATTACCATGGTTTTGTAACGCTTTGTTGAAAAAAAATAAGCCAGTGCCTTATGACTGAAGCTGACCTTGAATGAAACATAAGGAAAATCCATTGTGTCTGGATCTTGTCTCCTTATGGACTGAAATATGCTACTGTTGGTACGCTTATTTCAGGGAAAGCAATTTAAGGAAAGGAGGCAAGGTGAGAGCAACATTTTGGAGGTGGAACAATTTCTCATCAGTGTATTGTCTGCCCCTAAAGAAGAGCATTTCTGTGACTCCTTGTATCCTCCGCAGTATGACTGAAAGACATCTGGAAAAGGACCTGATTGAGGCCTCGCTCACAGGTGCGATGGTCTTTGTGCAGAGGTTCTGGCTGTGAGTGTGTTGCAATCAATTGCACACATGCACAGCCTCCATTTCTCTGGTGGCAGGTAGTACTCATTTTGGTGGTCTTTGTTTTGGGCTAGGGCGAGTACTTTCCATCAATGCAAAGTAGATTCTTTCAACCAGTAGATCCTGAGTAGCTGGCAAGCACCCAGACAAAAACAGAATCCAAAAGAAGTCAAGTAGAGTATCCAGCTACATAACTTGCACGGTAATCCGTGTTCCTTCTCAGTTGATTTTTCTTCTCTCCTCCGTTTTAGTTTTCAGAGTACAAGTGCTAAGCACTGGAGGTGGTTGTGGAGAGGGGGAAGGCTAAGATGTCTCCTGCTGTGGGTTGATTTGTCTTTTCTGTGGTTTGGATGGATTAGAGGGAGCTCCAGTCCAGATAGCTACCTGATGTGCAAGGGGTTTGGAAGAAAGAAACATGTTGTGGTTGATACTTGCACAGCTTTAGAGATGTCTCCTGGTGTCACTAGATGCTTTCTCATCCACATCTGGACTTCATCTTTTCTGCCTAGAGGCTCCTCTCTGCGACAGCCTCTATTAGGTGAGTCAAAGCATACCATTCACTTTGGTGCAATAATGCAAGTGTAAGCTGCTTCCTGCTAAATGTGGGTCCTTTTGCTTCCATTTATGATGAATTAATATTTTCTTCTGTGCTGTGAACGGTAGCACTAAGCATACAGCAGGTATGCTGCTAATTTTGTCAACAAAGCTGGTTAGGGAAGGAGATAAGAGGGGAAAGAATGAATCATTAAAGGGAATAGCTGGCTCAGGCACTGCCATGTTATCATCACGACTGCACAGCAGTTGCTGTGCCTACTCACACACTCCGCATGAGGTCCATTTGGACCTGCAGAGACACACTGTGACATGAAACTGTCTTTCCTCTAAGCTTCCCAGAAAGCTCTGGGCACAAATGAGCTGGCAAAAAGGTAGCTCAGTCACGATCTCCAGCCATTGGGAACCTACAGAGTGTTCCTGACAGCCAAGTGCTGCTTGATCCAGTAAACAGAGGCAAATATAAGGGCTAGGTCCAGATGTGAAGCAGGTCAGGAAAAGACAGGAGGTACCTAACATTATTACCTGGAAAGGAAATTAAATCCTGGGACAGCTCATTTGGTAGATACTCCAAAGTCCATGCATGGAGAACAGATATCACTTTCTACATGATGCTATCAGAGGAGATTGGGCTCCATAACAGGCTCACACTGTTATGGGTGATTAGAGAATGGGGTTTGACGAGCTGGCATAAATGGGAAGAAAATTAAACACTATTTGTTAGTTCTGGATCACCAAAGACCTTTGTAATATTAAAGTGAATAAGTTGTAGTAGAGTTCTTATCATCTCACCTTAGCATTTCCTAGTGCTGCTACTGCTGGGTCCTCCCAGCTCCTGAAATTGATGTATTAGACATTCCAGATTTCATAGTGGTGCCCACCCACACATGGTTTTAACTGCATAAAATTGTCTTTGGCAGTAAAGAAAGGCTTTATTCCAGGACAAACAAACCCTTCAGCTCAATCAGAACAGCTTAGAGATAACCACACAAGTTTGCTCATGTAAACAACAGCAGATACTATGTGATACCGACCCAGGTCCAAGTCCAGTACTTCCAAGTTCATCTGCAACTAACCTCAAATTGCTGCAGAAGTGCAAAGTGTTGTTTGTTTTTGATAAACAGCAGAGCAAGTTCCCCTGTTCTTTATTTTTTTTCCTCCTTCTTATCCACAAGTTAAAAAACAAGGAGGATAAAAAGAGCATCCTAAGGGGGAAAGTTACCACATGCTGCTGTCAGTGTTAGGAAAACAGTACTGAGTCACACAAATAATTTTAGATGCTTCTAAATACACTATGCTCTCAGCAGGCAGCCTTTCCAGCTATAATCTCACCGGCTGTCCCTAATTCTGGGCACACAGTATACTCTGCTTCCTTCCTGCTTGCAAATGAGTCAGAATTTCTCTCTGTCACTCACCTGAGCCAGAAGGAGTTCACCAGCTCAGCGCTTGAACACTAATACACAATTAGAGGATGTATTCCCTCTCCCTGTAAAAAAAAAAAAAAAACCCTCTCACAACCCCAAACAAAAAAATGCAAGATACAATTGGGATTCCCCACTGAAATGCATTAACTGGGGAGCAGTTTTGGCTGCCTTGGTGTGGTAAGCTGGGAAAGCTGTCTGGGCAACCTGCTCAAATTTTGCTTGCTATTTGAGGAGATGTCAGCAATCAACGGCAAGGGGATTGCCCAGTGGAGTGGACAGCATGGACATTGGAGCCCCCCAGAGACTCAAGCCATTTAGCTTTCACTAGCTGCATAAAAAAAGCTGGGAGCAGGCTTATGAAGAAAAGAAAGTGGAAAAAGGAAAGACTCAGTCCAAGAGCCAGGATGAGCTTAGAAATCTCAGGAGACTAGCTCCTGCTATGATCCATGGAGAAATCTCAGCTGGTTTTGTTTGCTTGTTTGTTTCGTTGGTTGTTTTTAAAATAAATAGTATTTTAAAGGAAATAAAAAAAATTCTGTCAATCCCAACATGGGAAAAAAAAAAAAAGAAAGTCAAAATTCAGTCCTAGGTGAAGTGATGCATTTGCCCAAATCTATATTTTTATCAGATTAGAAGAACTTGCTTTATTTTTGTCTGTAGAAGTTGGCTAAGTGAAAGCACTTCCAGATCTTGCTTTCATTTGCTCCTTTTCTCTCCTTCTCTATGCACCACCTTAAATAGAGTCTTGTCTACCTCTTCCTTATATTTAACCTATATGATTCTTTAGGTTTATCCATATTTGTCCATTTCAGTGTTTGGTATACACAAACACCTTTTATTGTCTCAAAGAAAACCAATGAAAAGCTGATTAGAAAAAAAAAAATCTAGAAAGCTGTTATAGGTTTTATTGTCTTTGTTTTTCAAGGGTAAAAGAAAGGGGAGTGCCAGAAGTAGAGAGGTGAAGTGAAAAATCAAGGAATGGAACTGAGAACCCACACACACCGAAAAAAAAAAAAAAAGGAGAAAAAAAAGAAACAAACAGGAAAAGAGTAATGCTAAAGGGAAAAATGATCTTGGGTAGTAGTAAGCACTCTCCAGAAGAATAATGGGATCATGACTCAGACTCATGACTTGTTCTGTCGTCAAATGTGGACCAATGAAATGGCAAGAGGGCAGGTGAACATTAAGCCATGGTAATGCACAGAAAGAGCGAGAGGTCACCAAAGGAGATTTAAGTGGCTCTAAGGGATATCAAGAGCAATTTATGATGAAAAGATGTTCAACTTACTTAAAAGAAAAAAACAGCAGTAAATGAAATGTTGTCCAAGTGTTCTCAGGGGAAGGAGAAGGACAGATGGCAAACAGACCCAATAGCTCCCTGGAAAGGCTGGAAATTGCTGATGGAAATGGCAATGACGAAAGAGCAGGTGATGAAAAAGTAGTGCATCTGAAGACAGACTGAGCTCCATGAGCAGATGGGACATTGGGTACCCGCTGGCACAGACTGAAGGCACACTTTCAGCAACTGTTTCTCAAGTAAAGTGGATCAGATCTTGCCCACATTGTGCACAAACTGAACAGGGAATGTCCCAATGAATTCTACACATTATGTGGTCCTGTGAGGCTTCCATGTGGGGGTCATGCAGCTAACCTTCATCACTGAGAGCTGAACTTTCACTGAAATTCTTTCTCAATCTCTGTTTTGGAAAAAGTGATAAATTATTATAAAGATAGGTTACTAGATGGGTTTTTGCCTGAAAATTTCTGTGCACTGGGGTTCTGGTTGAGTCTGGGTTTCACCAAACCCAGCCCAGTGTTACTCCGTATGGAAACGATGCAGGAGAGAGGCACGAGATTCTGCTGGCAAGTAGGAGGCTACTGCTCAAGGCCGGTTTCCATATCAGATTTTGAGTTAGAGCATCAAATAACACCAGGCAAGTGCTTCAGAGACTTGCTGAAGGCCACAAAGGTGGAACAGACATCTTTCTTTCACAGTGAGATGCTTGTCAAAGAGCTACTACACACTTGTGGAGACATAGGACTGAGACTGCTTTTGGAGCACAGTAAATCCTTCCTGTCAGTGTTTTGTGTGTTGTGGTTCCTCTCCAGGTCAGATGGTGCAGCACAACCGTATGCTGATTTCATTTGTTTAGATGTTAAAAGTTGCTCCAGCTAGACGTGGGCTTTTTGTCTGATGTACCAGTGAGCTGACAAGAAAATGGCCCAGCAATCACTCTGGAATAGCAAGCTATATGGGAATTGATTGTATTACAGCTGTATTATAGGCTGCACTGGCTGCAATGCCTCTTATTATGATTACCTGGTGCTTCTTATAAGAACCTATTCTGCTCGCATCTAGCTTGGTCAGAATATCAAGTCGAATTCTCAGTGTCACCTTCTGCCTTGGGATGAATTTTTTTTTCAGTTAAAGCAAGCTTGGCTAATTCTGAAAGTGAGATTGGGGAAAAATATGTCTCTTGCCCTAGCTAAAAAAGAAATAATAAACTTCCAAGGTCTGTGCTGCAATTTGCAGTTTCTAAGGAAGGTTGTGAAAAAAAACATCCCAAAATGTGGGATGATAGGTGGATGTACAAACTGCTGGAAGCGCTCAAGAACTTTCTTCTCCGAGTCTCCATACAGAGTTGGCTGGCAAACCTTCCACTGGCTTCAGCAAAACCATGGGCTGGGGCAGATGGAATGGAAGTATAAGTGGGTAGCTGAAATTTCTCAGAAGAGAGTCTGAAGTGTCATAACACTGACCAGTGGCTTGATTTGTCCTTGTCTTTGTTGTTGCAAACATCTGAAACTGTTGTAATGAAGATTTCAAAATAGGTGGGTATCTGGCAGGAAAAATGGCCACTCAGCATCTGGGAAAGCTCTAGGCAGCAGAGGACAAGGGTAGTGTTCAGGTCCCTGTCATTATGGCTTCTTCCTTCTTTTTGAGAATTAGGCATCAGATTGAATCAAGTTGGAATTACTGCCTTTTTAGTTATCTTCATGCTAACAGCTTCCCAAACCTCCCTGCATCTAGCAGAAAATGGAAAAATCTAGTTCAGAGAACAGGACTGGAAACCACTTCCCCTCATGCTCTAATTATATCATAAAAATGGGAAGCATTTTTTATTTTTATTTTCTAAGAAGTGCTTCTCAGTGTGATTGATGCCTCTGTCTTGGAGTGGTTTTGTGCATTATCAGGGCAGTATCACTCAGTAACAGATGGAAACATAGGAATTATTTCCATTTGTAATGGGAAAGAAAAATCGTTTGCCTTTAAATGGTGCAGCATAAGAAAATAATCGAGCTTACTTTTTTTTTCAGGCTTATTTTTTGCATGTCTTTTGATGTGAGGTTGAAGAATGCTGGGATGAGAAGCAGTGTGCCCATTGCTGGCCTGTGGTGGTCACAGATGTTGTAAAGGAGAGCTGCACGCTTTGCTGCTGGTAGCCTTTGAGATGGGGAGCAAGAAGGAGTGGATATCGTGTGGGTGACACAATCATAATCCATTTTTCTCCAACTCTGTTCTACCATTTATTACACCTATAAAATGGACATGGTCAAAATCCAAGCCTATGCTTCCACCAAAGCATTCACTGAAAATCAGCCTGACTATCAAAAGCCATGCACAGCAAATGTTGCATGAATATGAAATTCTGTGGAAACATTTCAGGGCTGCCAATACATTTATGGTTAGTTTTGGAGATTATATCAAGTTAACCAAACTTTCTCTGTGGTAGATCAGCTGGCCTTGAAATTGGGGCAGGTTATAAGTGTGATACGTCTTAACAGAAGATGTTTCGAGGCTGCCCCAGGTGACAGTCTCAAAATCAAGTCAGGAATGATAGGATAGCAAAGGTTAGACTATTGTTAAAAGTACAGAATAGCATAGAGGAGAATAAAACAGAACAGACTAGTTCAGTCTGAAGGGACCTACAATGAACATCCACTCCAACTGCCTGACCAATTCAGGGCTGACCAAAAGCTAAAGCATGTTGTTAAAGGAATTGCCCAAATGCCTCTTAACCACTGACAGGCTTGGGGCATTGACCACCTCTCGAGGAAGCCTGTTGCAGTGTTTGACCACCCTCTTGGTAAAGAAATGCTTCCTAACATCCAGTCTGAACCTCCTTTGGTGCAGCGCTGAATCATTCCCATGCTTCCTGTCACTGGATACCAGGGAGAAGAGCTCAGCATGCCTCTTTCCACTTCCCCTCCTCAGGAAGTTGTAGAGAGCAATGGGCTCACACCTCAGCATCCTTTACTCTAAAAAAGACAAACCCAAAGCCACCCCTTATTGAGCATGCCTTCCTTATGTGAATTTATTAAAAATAGAGGGGGAAAAAAAGCGCGTATTTACCAGTAGTTTACTGGAAACTATCAAAATGGAAGGGCTTTGGAGATCCACCTTCAAGGGATGCATAGCACTCTAGTTTCCATTTCAAATTTCTGTTAATTATTTGGACAAAGGTCAAAGTGCCATGCTATTTAATTTGTGGGGCCAGATTACAAGAACTTTGACAGCAATGATTAGAAATTCAGCATGATCTGCCGAACTGGAGAGAAGGTCTGAAATCCATGAGATAAAAGTTTGATTAAAGACAAGTGCAGCACTTTGTACTTCAGAAGAAGTTAAATTCTTTGCTAGCTGGGTGGAATTAAAAACCTTGTGAGCATGTGAGCAAGATTTTTATATGAATGGAAAATTACTGTGTAAGCAGTACTTCAGCAAAACATTTGGGGGTTCTAGAAGAATGTGGATCAAATGTGTGCTGTCAGTGTGATCCTGCTGTAAAAAGCAAGGCAGGACTCGGAGATACACTAACAGCATTTTTTTCTGTCTTCTAGCTAGTGTTCCTGAAGAGGCAAAAGGAAGAGAAACTATCATTCAGGAGGAAGAATGTAATACATTGCCTAGAAAATTTATCCTTACCTCCATTAAATATGAAATGTCCCTTCTCCCATGATCAGATGATGATGGAATTTCTTTGGCTTACAGAGGTTGGACTAAGTAAACTATGGATGTCTTCACATCTCTTCAATCCTGTGAAATAAAATCACAAGAATCTTATTAAAAAAAAATCCTGCACGGTAAAAATAAATGTAAACCTGCATCTTTAACAGCACAGATATTTAAATAGTCACAGGAAAACCACACCAATATGGTTTGAAGAACACTTCGTCCTGTGGACTTCTTGAGTCAAGACCAAACAGTCTTTATCTTGAGCTCCATCTGAAGATTCTGGTCTTCCTGCAGGGATTTCTTCAGAACTGAGTGCAAGGATAACAGCTTGTTCTGTGTGCACCTTTCCTGGCAGATCAAACTGTTCTAGGTAGAAAAATGGCAGGTTTATGGTGCTTCATCTGGAAGGGTGTTTTTTGATCAAGTACATTTTGTCTGGATCACTGTGCTAAAGAAGATGTTTTTCTTCATTGGCATTGCATAGATATAACAATGAGATGGAGCAGGAATTCCTGTGACACTGACAGTTTGCCTTTTGGGCAAGAGGTGTGTTGCAAGCCCATTGCCTACTGCTTTATTTGCCTGGCAGTGAAAAAATTTTCCTCTTTCGATGGCAGTAATAAACCTTTAAAAAACCCCACAACCTCTTCTGTATAAGCTGCAGAAAAGCAAGATGCAGACCTGTGTCTTGAAGTGGGGGAGAGCTATGAATTGACACCTTCCTTGAGAATCAGACCTATAAGGCTCTTAGGCGTGGTGCAGGAGCAGCAGGATGCTCTCAGTGACTTCACCTGTCCCAGTGTTCAATATTATTCTTGAAGTAGCTCCAGGAGCTTATGTGAGTGTCTTGGATCTGTTTTCCACCTGAGATATGGTATGCCGTATGTCCATCTGTAAAAAGGCTGTGGGTGAAAATCTGGGATGAAGTTTATGTTACTCTCTGGCTGAAGTAAAGTTTGAGTCCTGACTGTGCTCTCACATAGATCAACCTGGAAATGCATTCAATCCAGATTAAGCCGATGAGGCATTTCTGTTAAAATTTATGAGCCTCTTTAAGCTCCCAACCCATTCAAAATTACTGCATTGCTTCACCTTTTCTAATGTGAAGCCATGAAAATACATTGGCAACATCAGCTAGAACATCTTCCCTGGCAAACCAAGAGAGGGACAGCAGCAGATACCCAGAACAGAAGACTGTTCTGAGTCTTGCATCAGCCAATCTGTGGTGTAAATATTTCTGCTCCAGCCAAGCAGAGATGTGTCCGCTGAGGTCAGCTCTGAGTTCAGCCCTTGGTGTGCCATCACGGGATGGCAAAACCCATGCAGGGCACCTCCCAAAATCCTCTTGTTTTTCAGGGAGGCAAGGACCTTTCCTTAGCTCTCCCTCATTGCCACAAGAGGGCTCTGGAAAAGCAGCCCAGCAGCCATCAACAAGCACATGTGCCCTCCAGTTTGGACCTTTAAGCTGTGCTACCCACTTGGAGAGGTCTACAGAAAGGCAGCTGAGACTAGGTTGGCTAGGAGCAATATATTGGCAAGGCTCTGGAATAATCCACCAGTTTTACACCTGTTAGGTGTCCACACAGGTGTTGCATGTCAGGACAGCAGTAGAATCAGAGTGGCTTGAGTCAGAGAGGGGAGTCAAACAGAGGTGTTAGTACTTGCAAACAGGGACTTCACACAGGAAATCTAGAAGAAACCATCCAGAGTGGAGACCCTGGCTTCTCAGGCCTGGTGCTAATCGTTCTGCAGTGGTTTGGCTGCAGTTCTCCATTTCTACACACAAGCCACGGCTTAGAAATTTTATGTTCACAGCTCAAACAGCAAGGCCACAGCTGGGCTTTGACTGTCCTTATGCCTTTTCTTCTAGAGACTGATTTCACAGAGCAGACAAGGCACAGACCGATATCTGGCTGCACTGGACTTCCTCACCGTGGCAGGACAATATGTTGAAAGATGACTTTTGTACCCATGGAGAAGAAGGTTACACCTAGGTGACTGCAGGATGGTCTAGGGCAGGAGGGAAATATACACCAGATGCCATTTTAGCAGTATGAGTTTGAGAGAGGAAAATATATCTTTTCTTTCCCAACCTTCACACTCCAAAAGTAGCAGAAACTTGGATTAGGTAAGTGATTTAAAGCATATGCATGTCACTCTCCTTCCTGCATCTTGAACACATCATAAGATGTAATGAGGTAGTAAATTTGGTACTTAGGTGGAATATTGAAATTTAAGACAACAAGGCCTTTTTCTCACTTATCCCCATTGTAATTTAGTTCAATTCACTCATTCTATAGTAATTTAAGAAAATGACTGGGAAATTATGAGCTCTTTGCCAAACACCATGTTGTGGTGACGAATTCATTCAGCTTTTTCTTAAATGTCACAGATGGTTACAACAAATGAAAGCCCAGAATGAGGTGGACTCACTCACTAGAGACATAGGCTGAAGAGCAGAGGAGACATTCCCCTCACTGTAGAAGTTCCTCTTCATCAGCAGACTTAAAACTGTTTTCAAACCCTTTAAGCAGGTGTATTAGGGGAAATACCAACCAAACGGGATGATGTGACCAAAGATAACTGTGGATGCAGAGTTGTTTAAGAAAAGCTCTCCTGTCATGTCCCAAACTGGTATCATGAATAAGAGGATGGAGGGAGGAGAAAATGATGGATAGAAGGGATTAAGGGAGGCAAGAGAAGGAGGGGGTCTTGAACACAAGAGATGTTATCTAGATGATCTTAAGACATCAGAAGGTGTTTGGAGCAGCACAGGGACAGACCATATCTCAGCAGTGGCATCTCAGGAAGATCAGCAGAGAATGAGACCTCTTTCAATTATCATGGAAGTTGATAGGAAGCTTTCCACTGAGTAATGCTGCTTGTTTGTGTCACCTACAGTATAAAACCTGCAAGGTTGGAAGGAAGCCATTCTCATGAGTCGGAAAACTAGCCACAAAATCAACATCTCTTTTGGAGCAGGGAACTTCCCCTTCAGAGGGATGGCCTCTGGGACGCCTTGTTAAGAGGCAGGTTGGTGAGAAGAAGGGACAGGTTAACTCTTCAGCATTTCAGCATCCTGTGTCATTCTGAGAGCTGTGTTAAATTGCTCCCTTCTCTCTTCTCTGAGGTTTTCCTGTGGCTAATTAATTATAGAGAGAATTCACAGGCCTTTGTGGGTAGTTTGTCAACTTTGTGCTATGACTCAAGAGGAGTGCACCTCAGCGAGTCCTGGAATGTGGGCTGGGCTCCATGAGGCATTCCCAAATTTGGTAGTTTATCTGGATTTGGCTGGGACACTTTGCATCCTCTCTGTATGGCCAGTCCATCTTGCTTTCAAGGCAGCACATAGCATGAAGCATGCAGCAGGCAAAGAGAGGGGTGGCAGCCATCATGGTGTCCCAGAGACCTTGAGCTGTTTCCATATTCACCAATCTGGTGCAATATTGCACCATCTTTCTTCTGGCTTGCCCTTGACGTGGTAAAGAACAGCAGTGGACAAAGAAAATCAGCGTACAATTCTTCCTTTCTTCCTTCCTATTTTATATACAATAACAATGGTGACAAGGATATGGAAATCCAGACTTGACATAAATATTCTCCCTCTTTCCTAATAGCCAAAAGACTGAAGAGAAAGCTAAGTATAAGTGCACCTTTGACCTCCAGACTTCACTGTAAAGTCCAAACCTACGCAAAATATTAGCCTAGAGAAAGCCATGTCTTTCCAAACAACTTGTGAATTTTTTGGCATGACATGGGTTCATCTCCTTATCATCTGTTCAGAAGCCACTTCTCCAGAAAGGGTTTCCTCCTGCTTCTATATAATCTTGTGGCTCAGGCTCATGGCGTTGCCAGTGTGGAAATTCAAAATACTCAATATTCAGCTTGCAGATGTTTGGTCGTAACTCACCAAGTATGCCCTGGGGAGAGGCTGGCTTATTTGAAGAACCTCAGGTCTGTGGGCAAGCTCAGGTTGTTTCAGCAGGAACTGGTCTTATTTGTGGTTTATTACTAGGCAGTGAGCTGGAAGAAATAAGGGGTGACTTCAGTGACCAATCATACACGCTAAATAACAAATGCACGGGCACTCAGATGAAGTTGAGGGTCCACTGGTGGGTACACATCTAGCAGATACTGGAGAAAAAAAATAGGTTTGTAGATAGTTCACAAGCATCAAATTGGTGAAATTATGCCAGAAGGAATTCAGCAAGCCCCGTTCCTTGTCTCCCCCGATTACTTGAACAATGCAGTCTATGTTACATGTGTTTTCCTTCTGCCCTGCTTATACCATTGCATAAATCCAGCTATGTGAAACAGTCGTAAAAAGGAAAAGACTAATAAGAAATTCAAATTAAATAGCTGGTGTGTGAAGAAAAGAAGGATGTTTAAGGATCACTGTTAGGGCTTCGGGAGTAATTCTCATTTGGGGGCTTCTCTAATTTTGGTGCAGTATGTGACAACCTTTTGTATGTGAGATTTTTGGGTGTGTTTCCATGTCAAAATTGTTAGTCTTGGACCTCAAAATCACAAATAGGAAAGAGAGGTGACAATGGGAGGCTTAAAACAAGAATGAAAATATGTTTGTTTGTATCAGCTGTCAGCTTCCAGACTTTGGATTCAGCCAAACCCTGACCAGCTCTCTAAGCAGACTTCAGTTGACAGTCACTGCTGATTTAGGCTAGTTATGGCTTTACTGTTAGCACATGGTAGGGCTTGAGTAAAATCCCAGTTCTCTGTATGCTCTTGCCTGCCCTGTCCCCATGACTGAGCTTTCTCACAGGGGGCAGGACTTTTCCGTCTTTTTCATACTTGACTTATGGTGGGATCCTGGAGTTTGACAGATCCCTGTGACTTCTCACTTGAGAGTGCAAGTGTGGCAGTCCCTGGGGAAACTGGAGCACAAGGCTTGGACGAGAACACCACCAAGAGATGGTGATGGTGGTGTGCATGGAATGGTGGCTGACATTTGAAGGTACAAGTGCAGAAGATCATGTCTGAACCTTGAACCTACTTTCCAATTTCCTTTTAAGGATGATTTACAAAAGCCTTTGAATGGAATGGCATCATCAGAGGGCCATTTCAGCAGTGTGGCCTCATATTGAGCTTCTTAAGGTGCCAAGAGGATGGCATGGGAACCTGAATGTGTAAACAATCCATATGTTAGGGGAAGGCTGTGAACATGTGTTGGGCTTACTTTCCTGGTGCATAATTATTACAGGTATTTAAGTACCAATGAGGTTGCACAATACCTTAATTACTGTGTTTAGATAAAGCCTGCTCATTGTAGGAGTCATACTCTCTGGCTCTACTTTCTCTTCAAGGTGTAATTTAAACTGTTGTTACTGAGATGCATGGGTGGCCAGCATGCAGCAAAGTTTTCTGTATGGTTCATACAGGTCTTAAATGGGTATTCTTCAACCTGCTTTTCAAGGTGCAGCACTTTGTGAACTCATGGCCTGTAAGTGAAAAAGTTGCCAATCCTTTGGAGTAGAAAGAAGGCACATTCTTATACATGTGGTGATTCCTATTACAGGCACCTTTTGGTTCTTTCCTCTTTGTATCTGAAACATATGTGTTTCTGCACATAGTTATACTACCAAATCTGATTGGCATCCAAATTGTTAGAGGAGTAGAAGGAAATTTTTGGATGAATCTGAGCAAGATTCTAGGATGGCCCACTACAAATATATCTGGTACCTGGTGGTATACCTGAGCCAGCTGTTTGTTTTTCCTTTGAAAGCCTGAATGAAATTAAATCAAAACAAAGCAAAAAGAGAGAGAGAGAAAAAAAAAACAGATGGATTCATTTTCACATAAACCCCATGTTGCAGGTCTGGGAGAGAGGGTCATTCTACCTGGCTTCAGGGATCTGCAATCTAAGGTTGCTGCTTGGTGCCAACATAACTATTGGTAAGAAGGGGGCATTGCAGGAAGTGGTGTCTGTGAACTTCTTCCCCGTTTTCAGGGGAACAGCAACAACTGTCTCACCCAACAGCAAATCTGTTTGTAGGTGAAGAATTTACTGCCCTTGTCCTTTCTCATCACAGTCTTCAGTAAAATTAAGTGTATAAACCAAGAAACCTCATCCCTGTTTCAGTCCCCCAATTCAGCACTGAGGATGCTGAAAGAGGGTATCTGAAAATGAAAGATTGTCAGGTGGTTTCTCACTTCTCAGCCTTGGGGAGTGACTGGCCAGAGCTGTGTCTAAGGAATTTGGGCAGGGGGATCAGTAGGCAAAAAAGAATGCAAATGAGCAGTGGCAAACACCTCCTAGTAGAGATACCCATAGCTGGAGTACCTGTGTTTGGACTTCAAGGATGTATTCCAGTTTCTCTCAGTCACATCAATGCAGTCATCCACAAATAGACTCAGCCATCTCTTAGGCTCTGTAAGAGGAGCTTAATAACTACAATTTTCTTGATTTCTCTGTAGCCAGTCCATGCTCAGGATCCCAAAATGGGCCATTTCTTAGACCATAGCTAGGTAGGAGTGATTCCCTTTTGGGTTCCTCACTAGGAACGTGCCTTCTAGACCCTACTGCATGGTATAGGCCTAAATAAAACATTGGTGTCTCACCTCATATCATGCTGTTTGCTTAGCTGGCTCTTCCCTCAGCTATTTTTCTTCTAGCTGAATGAATAAACAAAGCCACCCAGTTTAAATGCCTGTGTTACAATTTTTATCTGAGCAGGAGAACATTTCCCAGTAGCTATAGCCACGTGCACAAGAGTGAGGACCTGTGGCAATTAGCAAGTGTGGGGAGAGAATATTGGGTCATGTTGAGGCAGGTTTTTCAGTAATTGTATAGGAGCAACAATTAGAAGAGGCAGGAGACTCATTAGATATGCTAATCCCCCAGAGTAGGCAGTGGATTGCAGAACAGCCTTCCAGTCCAAATGATTGCTCATAGCTCATGGTGTGCCTGAAGTACAGTGAAAAAACCTCACCCTCCTCTGAGTGGCAACTCATGTGGTACACATCAGTGATGGGGCTGGGGGAAGCAGTGTGGGTCTCTGACTTTTAGTCACAGCACTCAGCTTCTGCAAAGCAAAGGGATCCCAGAGCAAAGACTGCCATCAGCACTTCCTTGGTGATTTCATTTGTTCCTCTTCCCCTGGTCCCTTAGTCCCCAGCTCTTTGCCCTGAAGATGGTGACATTCACAAACTGCAGGGCTGGCAGGTCTCACAAGAAGGCCAGATGCAGTCAGCTGGGATATGAGAAGATGATGTACAAGAAGATGCTGAGGGAGCTGGTTATGCTCAACCTGGAGAAGGGAAAAATGTGTGTAGTGGAGGGATTAGCTGCTGCCTCTGCCAAATGGGGGACTACAGGAAAGATACAGTCAGACACTTATCCATGCTTAACAAGACAAGTCCCTCTCCACATATGCCGTATGCTTCAGGCCCTGACCATCTTGGTGGCCTCTGTCGGACTTGTTCCAGTTTACTGAAGCTTCTCTTGCACTCAAAACTGGACACAGCCCTTCAGATGCACTTTTATCAGTGTGAAGCAGAGAGGAATAATAGTTTCTCTCATTCTGCTGGCTGTGCTTTGCTAATGTTAACTGAGAGGCAGTTGGGCTTCATCGCTGTGAAAGCACACTGCTGAACTTGTGCCCCACTTCTTGTCCACCAGGACCCCCCTTGTCTGCAGAGATGCTTCCCAGTCTGTCCTGGTACATGGGGCCAGGTTTAGGAGTCATCCCAAGTGTGGGAGTCTGCCCTTGCCTTGGTTTAACTTTGTAAAGTTCCTGCTGGCACAGTATTCCAGCCCACTGCAGTGCCCCTGAATCACAGCCCTGCTTGCTGCCAACATGTCAGCTGCTCCCCCCCAGCTTGGTGCTGTCCTTGAAACTGGAGAGAATATGGTGGGTCTCATAAATCCAGCTGATGAACGAGATGGCTTATGTATTGCTAGCCCCTAAAAACACAGATCTACAAGAGGCAATAAATGCTTTTAGAACAAACTCATTTTTTTTCCACAAAGCAGGAAGAAATATCCATCTTCTGAAGGTATTTTAAATAAAACACTTAGATTTTCTCAGAGCCACAGGATCCCAAGGCCTCAGGGTTTCAGATGTTGTAGGAAATACCACGAGACCTCACTACATGTTAACAATTAGGCTTATAGTTTAACTACATGCCTTTTGCTATTTTCTAGTTTTATAGTCATCTGCTGTTTGTGGGATTACTATATATCCCAAATATATTGCACATGGGCTACAGTGATGTGCAACAGGGTCACAGGAAGGTGAAAGCTGTATACCATGCCTCTGCCCTGACCAGAACTGGTTCCTGTGATTTTCACAAGATTGGTGGGTTATTTGTTCTCCGTGGAAGAGCTTTCTGGGAAGTGTCAGTGCTGCTGTTTTGAAACTCCAGTTCCTGGGGATCTTTGGTCTCTTTTTGTTCTGAAAGAGTCTAGTATCACCAACGGTCTTGTTCATATCCCTCTGCAAAAGTTTGGTGAAGCTAATGAGGGTTACTCTACTAAGGACACTCCAAAAGAAATTGTCTTTGCATGCCCTGGGATACACTTCATCAGTGTCTGAGGCACTGGCCACAATTAGGACTGCTACATGAAAAAGGCAAGCAGAACTAGTGCTGAAAAGAAAGATGTGAAGCACACTTTGCTGGAACACTGGTGGTTGACCACAGCTAAGTGTGGAGGATGGTGCTGCACTTATGGATGCTAGCAAGTTTCCTAAGTGCCTGGCTGGCACACCTTGACCGGAGTTAAACACATCTCGATTCAGGAAGGAATTCAAGTCAAATTGGATAGCAAAAGCAGGGTTAGAATACTTATTGTTTTGCCTTCTGTTACAGGGATGTGGTCTATTTACTAGGCAAAAATGGGAATTCCACTTACGAAATTTCTCCTCCTTGCAGGCAATGACACTGGCAACAACCTTCGTCTCTCTTGTGTTCTTCCTAGAGTAGGAATTTTTGTTGCTTTTGAGGTAGGTTCTTTGGGTAGAGAATCTTAAGCTTGCTTAAGAGCATTGGAGTTGCTCTACAGCTCATGGAGTGCAACCCTGTGTTCCTATGAGGACTGAATGATTCCTCAGGGGTTGCCTCTGACCGCAGGAGGCTGGGTTAGGCAGCCCTAGAGCTCCTGCTGTACATTCTACATCAAACCAAGCAAAGCATATCACACTCTTGTCTAATGGACAAGTGCAGCTCTTCAGAACCGAGTTACATCAGAAAAAGTTGTGCCTTAGGGGGTCCCCAGGATCAAGCTACCAAGATCCACTGACCAACCCTTGCTGAATTGCTGCAACAAGAACAAGAATTACTGTTTGCTATCTCATTACAAGCATATAAACTGTTTGCAAAGTTTTGTCCTGGGCTCTAGACCATTTCCCAGCTGTCTGATGACCTGCCTGGAATGAAAATTTTAATGGCTTCTAGAACAGATCTTCTCACAGGTTTTGTCCAGATGGCGTGATAAATGTGTTAGAGCACGCGTAAGCCCCCTGTGTTCCGGAAGAGAAACATGTATGCCACCAGGTTTCCAGACTGACAGTTCCCAGTCTGTCTGCACATCCTCACTGCCACAAAAAAAAAGAAAAAAAAAAAAGAAAAAAAAAAGCCCAGATGCTTCTTTGAAAGGCAAACAGGTATATGGCAGACTCTATCTTGTGCAACACCTAATAGAAAGTCTGAGCCACCTCCCAGAAGATGAGTGTCATGTCTCCCCACCTTTGATAAAACATTGTTGACAAATAGCAGGTTTGCCATAATTAGAAGCATAATAACTAGGAAGTGCAGCTCAGAACCAATTCAGGCGTCTAACTCTCTCCAGCTGCTATTAAAGCTGATGTCTCAGGCAATCAACTGCAAATGGGTATTATTTTCTAATTGAATCCACAGCTCCCTACATGTGAGATGTGAATGAATGAGGTAAACACACGTGCAGCCAGCAAAACTCACAGCTAGCTGTTGTCCCTTCAGTGCCACTAACATGGCCCTCATTCATCCCAAAAGCTGTGGGGACCTTGCTACAGTTTTCCAGAGGCCTCAGGGTCCAACACGGTTAGCTAGGGAAATTGCACCTGCTTTCCTTCTGATGTTTTGATTAAGGGCCTGCTTGAAGCTGCATGGATATTCTACAGGCACAGGGGACTTCGAAACACACACCAGGCTGAATATCTGCAAGCCATGCAAAAGGACTGAGCTAGGAAATATGGAATAGCTATTCCAGCATGATAAATCACTCCAGCTGCTTTATCTGGTCTTGGCTCCAGCCTTTTTTCTGGTGGAGACTGTCCTGCCTTATCAAAACCCTGTCAGAAAGGACCTGCAAGAGATGTTACAGTGTTAGAGTCCCATATCAAGCACTGTGGGGGCATTAGCAACACCAGACTGGTCTGTCCTGGTTGGAGAACCCCGGACATACCCCACAGGAAGTCTGCCAGTCCATTCTCTACATGTTAATGGACAGAGGTGCAAATCTTCACTCCTGATAGAGCTGTGATGCCTGTGTGGATGAAGGGCAGTAGGATTAACGTCCCCTGACTCTGGCAAGTGCCTCATCCCTTCTGGGAGTGGTTTAGAGCACAGGTACCATGCCTCTGGTACCCACCAGCCTAACACAGTAATGTCTGAACAGAACACAAGGAAACAGAATTACACGGCAGGGCAGCTTCTGAGATATCATGTGTAGTGTGCCTTTCTCCCTTCCATGAGAAGTACTCTGCTACCTTGTTCATAAAATGTCTTGCTTTTCTTTCATCCTGTATTTGTCTGATATCCATGTCCAACCTCAAGATCCTGCTTTGTATTTCCTATAAAATTATAAATCTCAACTGTCAGAAAACCTTCCCTCCATATGGATGTACGTAGACGCATAAGGTCTCTTTCTAAGCTAAGCAGATGAGCCTCATCCACCTCCCATTGGGAGAGAGGGTACCCAGCCTGCATCCTACCGTTCTTGCCACTTTCCACCTCAATGCTTTGTGTGAGTCAGCAAGCAGTGTGTGACTCAGCGAAAATACACGTAGGGCAAAAGAGCCGTGAACTAAATTCAGTGCTTGCTAAAGAACATGCAGGTGTTATTCTGGGGATCAACAAACCTTCTAATGATGATACTGGGTGGATTCTGGCCAGAAAGGTGTGCTGCGCTGAAGAAAAGTGGGAGGAGAGCCTGGAAGCAATGTAGCAAGATTTGGAAAGAAGAGTTGGCTCCACAGAGGAACAACTTCTCAGGATTCACAGCAGAGCAACAAGAAGGGCTGTTACAGGAGGACTAGGTCTGTTGGTACTCCTAAATGGGAGAGCTGCACATTGTGGAGGCAGTACAGTAGCTTATGCCTTGGAGTTGTGTTCTCCAGATCAGCTGTAAGGTGCTACCATTGCTCTGAAATGGTCAGAGACACCTAGAAGCAGACCAGCTCCCATGGTACCATAGGGCCCTGGCAGGCTTGCTGAAGTCAAAGCACAGGGTGTCCTGTAAGCAGGGAACAGAGCTTGAGAAATCCACAGGAAAACCCTCTTCATTTTAAGACAAGCAAGTCAATATACAGAAAGACATACAGAAACACCTGTTTTTGTGAGATACTGGTGTAAAAGACCTGATGCAATAACCTCAGCACAGTTCCTGTTCCTCCTGGCTTGTGTGAGTGTTTCCTCAACGCATGAGACATACATTCAGAGGGCAACACCACTCCCTTCTCTACCCTTCCCATGCCCAGGAGCACTTCTGACCGTGAGAAAGTTCTGACATGCAAAGAAGATTCCTGTAACAACGCCTTGCTTGCTGTCAGCTGAAAGCAAGTGACACCCTCTCTAATGACTACTTTCAGAAAGAAAGCAAATACACAAGGATGTACTCACCCGTCCCAGGTGATCACTGCTGTCTCCCACAGGTGAAATTGCTGGAGTTTTTCAACATACCTGTTGCTAGCCGTATCACCAAGGTGAAGTCACATCCTAGCTGGGGGATCAGAGGGACCTTAGGGAGCTTCAACCTGGCAGGTGCTGCTCTGAACATTATGCATCTGGACACTGCTGTGTAGCACAGGGATATTTCCCAGAGACTTCCCAGTTCTTTGGTAGAAAGGTGCAAAATGCCTTCAAGATGATTCACCAGTGGGGAATGGAGCAAAAAGCAGCTCCAAATGTTTCTTTTCCCGTGTTTTTTGATGCTGCTGCCCCACAGACTAGAGCACATATTGAAGCCCCTAATGCCACCTTTGCTTTCTGTCCCCCAGTACTTGGTGAATTGCCCATGGGAGGCACTGCCTGGCAGAATGTGAGAGAGCCACGTTGCACATGTGAGGGTGGCTTAGTAGCCTGGCTTGTAGCATCCAGAGGGAGTGTCTGCCTCTGTTGATAGCATTTCCAAAGAAAGGAGCCAAATCCACCCACATGGGTCACGGAGACTGTGTCTTTCTGCCACATGCCTTCCCTCTCGCCCAGCCCTGGCAGAGCCCTGTTGTTCCTCACGTGTTGCCCTGTCTGAGGAGGAGATCTGCCAATGCCTGTCAGGCTCCACAGCCCACGGATCTGCCTTCAGATCCAAAATATCTGTCCAATCCAGCCATTTTGGGAGAAGGACTTGGATTTGGTCTTTGATTTGGTTTGATGGGAGGAGTGGGAATTGCAAAGTCAATCCAAAATCTGCACAGCACCATAATGGGAACAAGAGGATATATTAAAAAAAAAAAAACACAAACAAACCAACAAAACACAAAAACAGTTGAAGGCTTGTGGTTCATGGAAAATACAAAATAGAACAGAGCTTTCTAGTCAAATTTTGTGATTTTTTTTTTTCTCTTCTTCAGATTTCCTGTGTTTGTTTTCCCTATGGCCACAGCTTTGTGATTCTCTGTAGAAGTAAAATCATTATCATTTCAGCATCCCCTCCAGATGCTGAAATCCCTCCCTGCTTTACTCCATCCTTAGAGGTTGGTAGGCACTTTTAAAACACAGAGAGTTGAGAGTGAATGCCAAGCAGCTGACTTCCAGTGTTTATTCAACTTCTCAAAACCTGAGGCTTTTAAAGAGGTCTTCCTTTAGCTCTTCCCACGATCCCCATGTGGCTTTTCTTGCTTTGGGTGTGAGCTCAAAACTCTTCTTTTAGGCAGGGTGTATATACTTTGAAGCTAAACCAATAATTACCTTACGGGTTTAAAGTGCTGGTCTTATTTCTGTGGAGGGGGCCACACATATGCACAGAGGCAATCAGGAGTGTTGGCTGGAACAGAGACCATAGAAGTGGCCAGGTGAAGCAGTGCAGAAATCCCAGCTCACAGCAGAAATCTCTCCCTCTTCCTTAGATCCAGATCCAGCAATGTCCTTAACTATGAGTTTAAATTAAAGCATCTGCATCAATTAAAGACAAACCCATGCTCTAGTGAGCTGAAAACCTTGGCCCAGCAGAGCTTGGAGTTGCATGTCACGCTGCTGTCTGCTTTCCAGAGAAAGCAGCACGTAGGGCAAGAAAATCCTCAGTATCAGGGCACAAAACTCTGTAAGATCTCATCATCCTTGTTTCTTCGTTTAATTTGGCTGAGGAAATACCAGTGAAGAAGTGAGAAAATGTTGAGCATGACATCCAGGGCCTGCCCACTGCTTCCCCCACCTTCAGTGAATCAGCTATTATGGCAACTGGGACCAGTTGCTTGAGACTGAAAGAAAGCAAGTGCCACTCCTCGTCTTCAGGAAGACATGTGGAACTAGAAGCCAGCCAGCCTCACCTCAACTAATCCTGGAAATAATTTCCAGGCTCATGAAGGACAAGAAGGTGACCAGCAGTAATCAGCACGGACTTACAAAGGGGAAAGGATGCTTAACCAACCCAGTAACCCTCTGCGATGAAGTGAGGGCCAGAGCAAGGTGCCATACCAGCTGTACTGCTTGTGAGCTCTGCCATGCCACTTGTTTGCATGATTTGTGTGTCTTTGTATGACAGAGGGTGCAGTGCTGGGACCAGCTAGTAGTAGAACCCAAGGGATGAGACTTGAGATGCTGATATTGTGGGGAACTGCTCGCAAAGGGCAGGTCCTTCCCTTCACTCATCCTCCAGTGAACATGAATTGTTCAGAGGAAACTGCATTGCCACTTTGCCTCCCTGACACCTTATTTCTGGGGCTGGGGCATGACTGCTGCTCGGATGTGTGCTCTGGTAGTAGCAGCAGTTCATCATGGGAAGTGGAGCAGTGTTTGGAGGTGCTTTCAGCCAGCTGGA
>JAWWES010000133.1:28182983-28196098 GCA_035583135.1 Lophotriccus pileatus
GCCTGTTGACTCTCAAGAAACAACAAAAGAAAGATCAATAAAAGCTACAGACATCTAACCCAGTGCCTGAGATGCATGGGGAGAGAAGGGTATCATCAAATTCAACATTTCCATCCTAGATCCTCAGCACTTTACCGAGACCTTTCAGATCTGTCTAGATCAGTGGCAGGACCAAGACATCCATAGCTGATGGATGCTAAGCAGGAATTAACAAAATTACCCTTAAGGAGGAAATGGTCAACAGGGTTTTGATGTCCTCAGAATGCAGATTTTTGCATTCAACACCAGGAGTGTCTTAAATTCAATGGAAGCCAAACCCAGACATCTCACTTGGACAGCGGTATTGGAGAAATCACAGGCCAAATGTTGAAGAGCATTTTGCATAAAATGTAGAGTCTGAAGCATGTGCAGCTTGCTCCCACAGCTGAATATCCTGAAATCAAACCAAGTTCTGGAACTCAGATAAAACCTAACTATCACATCTACTTGCTTCTGTGTGTCAGAGTGCAGGTGGACAATGGAGGGAAATGAGAAGACATGGACTTCTCTCCTGTCTAGGACTACAGTTACTTCCTTTTTTAAGGAGGCTAGTTTCCTCTGCTCCTCTCAACAAGGATCTTTCAGATAAAGGTGACTAAGAGAAGATGCTAAGTAAAGGAACTGCTTGAATAGCTGGAAAGAGCAAAAGACCAAAATGTTGGAGATGTCTTTCCGGGTTCTAGAAGTGATGCCTGGACATCAAAACTCATCACGACAAAACTGATCTGCACAGGAGTGATAATGAATCATCTTTCTTGGAAAGAAGAGTCACTAAAACCTTGGATCGTGATGCATTTCCTCTCATTCTCGTCTGCTCTGTGCATATTTGCCCCATCTATAAACCCTGTATATAACTCCTACTGTTGTGATCACAGTCATATGCAAATATGCAGATGCAGACAAACAGAAAATCCAGCCCTACTGCAGGTAACAGGAATATCCACCCCAGTAACAGCAGCCTTATTAATTCTCCAAATCACATTGGCTCAGGATTAATTACGCAAGCAATGATAGCACACATGGACTCTACAAGCTTGTTAATGATTCATGTGCATTTTAGCCTCTGGGAAGAAAAAATCAACAGGAGGTAGGGATGGTGCCTTCAAATCAGAGGGGCAGTTCAAGCAAAATGGCATAGCTTTCTGCCTCCTCCCATTAGCAATAGATCTTGCTCTTGGGACTTCCACAGAGCTCATAGATACGCTCCAAGATAAAAAGAAAAGGGTTGGTTGCGGGTTTTTTTGTTGTGCAATTTTGTTTGTAGTCTTACAACATTGCTACTTTTTTTCTTTACAGGCAGGAAGTCCTGTGTAGGTCTGTGGTGTTTCTGACGTCTCAAGGCCACACGTTGACATGATGCTACTCAGCCCATTCACACTCTGTCTACTAAGGGCTGGGAAAAAAATGCCTAGTAAGAAGTAAAAGCATGAGGCTTCTCTTATTATCCCAGGGTACTGTCCTGGCCTCCAGGTGTGTGGGACTGAGGGAGTTTGCAATTAATAGCCCTTGGTGGATTTTTCTGCTATGAATTTGACTAATTGCTCTTTGAACTTGTGTGAGCTTTTAGCATGCACAACATCCTGTGGTTCAGCATCCGTGTTTTAACTATGCACTGTGCAAAGGTGTCCCTTCTTTGGAAGCTGTCAGCTAGTGTAATTTACTTCTCCCGACCCCTGAACCATCCAGGCTTGTCAACATGTGAGCCAAGGAACATAGGCCCAGGTGCACTCTGAGACGCTTCCCCTACAAGAAATTAGCCACAAGCACACACACAAGCAACTCTGTTGGATCCAAGCTAAATTTTATATGGCAGGGAAAGTCAACGTCTTTTTAAGACAATTGATCAGTTTTACCATCTTGGATCTGAACATCACTGGGGGTGTGATTCAGTCAAGTGCTAAGACTGTGCGTAGCTCTGACTCTACAATTTTTCCTTTTGTGTTCCTACCGCCTAAGTCAGCTTTTGCAACAGGAATCAGCTTGTGGAATGAGTGTGTCAAGGGCAGGATCACCAGAATATTTATAGATACTAGAGAAGGCAATCTTTGAGCCGTGAAGGAAATTGAATAGCAGTGAAACATTTTATTAAGAACATTCTCTTCTGAAGGAAGCCCAGTTCCTGGGCTGCATGTCTGGGGCCATACAGAGAGTCCTGGTAGGTCACTGCACTTGCAGACTCCGTAACCATTGCTGTAACATGAGTCAGAGTTGTCACATCCATGGCTTGCTGATGGCAGATTGAAAAGGTACATGGTAGGTGATTTGAAATCGTAGATAAGGATAATGATTTGATTATGGCTTAATCCTCTTTTTGCAGACTAAACCTCGTATGTTACTGGTGCCATCAGCTACAAGCAACCCCTGCATAGCAGCTGCAATGCACTGTGTGGTAGTAATGGGCCAAGTGCAAAGCTGAGCTGCTGCAATACTCTGTCCTATTCCCATCAGTACAGGACTAGGATCAGGCAAAGAGAAAGTCCTACCATAGAAGGAGGTTTGTCAACAAGCCTAAATATCCACTCCCTTTGGAAAAGGTGGTTTTCTGGGGTAGTTAAAAGGATTAGCCTGGCTTTCATAGGTAGCCCTCATGATATCCTCCATGTCCCTGGCTTCCTCTCCACACAGTTTCTCTGCCCTTTCATTGTCTTATAAACTGTTGCGTTGTTTTACAGAAAACTTATTGTAAATCCTAATCCATTTACACAATCCAGGAGACTTTACCATGTCACTGATGAGGATTCATGTATCACATGAGCTTTTTGGGGCTTTCTGGGGACATCTTCAAGGATCAGCCCCTGTTGACATGCATTTTTTTATTTCTCTTAGTTGTAGAGGAAAGAATAAACCATTACTGGTCAATGTGTCTATGGTATGTTCCATGATTGATGTCTTGAAATGGGAAGAAGCTTCTGTGATGTTTTCTAACTGGCTGCATTATGTATGTATCAGCTGCTCTGCATTTTCACAGAATCACAAAAGGGGTAAGGTTGGAAAGGACCACAGGGGATCATCTGGTCCAACCTACCTGCTCAAGCAGGGTTATCCTGGTGCACATGGCACAGGATTGTGTCCAGATGGTTCTTGAATATCTCCAGTGAGGGAGACTCCACAACCCCTCTGAGCAACCTGTTTCACTGTGTGGTCACCTGCACAATAACCTTTTTTTTTTTTTTAACCCTCAGTAATACAATGACATTAAACTGTGGGAATGAAGGGGTTTTGCTGGGTTTCTTTTCCACATTAAATGCCTAAACAGTTTGCTTATTTTCTCCACATCCTGCATGGCTGATCTTAGCTGCCTGTTAAATCTGATGGACGCAAGGCCCCTTACCGGAGCCTGAGAGACCTGTGCAAGGATAGCTGCATTTTGGGATTCTGAGCTTTAGGGGATTTTGGGTTCTGTTTTTAATGACTCAGTTGTTTTTCCAATAGGTTTGTGAATGCTGTGCTGACTAAACAGTGTCACAGATGGGATGAGCTATGCCAGGAGGAACTGGAGATGTCCAATTTTGGGATTTCGTATTCCTGTCTCCTGGAGCGGCTGGTGTGCCCACCTCGCCTTGAGGTCATGCCTAGCTCCCACAGAAGTTTAAAAACAGTGTTTTTAAAATAGTTCTCACTAAAGACAGGCAAAAGACAATCCCCCTGTAAGAACAACCCTCAGCCTCTGTGCAATTCTGAAGTTGGAGAACAACCCTTACAGGACAAATGGGGAAAGTCAGGTAAAGAATCGGGATATGACTTCCTGAAAACACCCAGCAAGTCATAGCACTGCCTTCAAACAAGCCAAGACTTCTAATTTCAGCCTGCTCTGGTTATTTATATTGGTATCTGACCCAAAGCAACATAGGCCAGTGGTAGAGATACCCCAGCTGCAGCCAGAGAAGCCAATTTAATTGCATTAATAGTAAACCTTCAAAAAAGCCTGACATGGAAAATAGTGTTGGTTAAGTGAATGAGTTTTCTACTGGTCTGAGGAATGTTAAATTAGCCACCTCTTCCCAGCTTGCCTTCCCCAGCAGGTCAATGTGGTTTGTAACTTGAGTAACACCTCCAGCCTAGGTCCCATCCACAATGCAGTCAGTACTCTTTGACTGAAGTGTGGTGGGGCTTAACTGTGATATGTTAAAGGCTAGCCTCCAGCTAAGCTGTTTTAACATCACAAACCCACTGTCCCAGCCCACAGCTCAACACCCTTACACTTGTGTGAAGGCCTGTGGGGAAGGTCAAGTTCCAGTAGTTCCTTAGACACTTGATCTTGCTACTGGTCTCACATGAGATGGGCAATAGCAAACAGCCAATGTCTCAAAGCAGGACAGCTGAACTCCTGTTGTGGCTGATGCAGAGGAGCAGATATCTGCATCAGATGATTCATCTGAACAGTCTTAGGAAGAATGAGTCACTGGCTGGCAGTGGCTGGGTCTCTCCCTTGCCTATGACATGTGAGATGGCAACTGCAGTTCGGGCCTTCAGTTTCCCCCACGTCCACAGATGGATCTTTGTTGGTCTCCTGAGACACAGTCTGAACTACCTGTGCTTTGCTGCCCTGGGGGGACAGCAGCAGCCTACAGGATCCAGCCGTGACTAATTTCTGGGTACTGCCTTGAAATCTCTTCCAATGCTGAGTTTTCCATCCTAGGGTACAGATGGATAGCACACCCCGGGGTTTGAAGGGAAAGAAGGATAAAGTGAAAGATGAATTGAACTCATGAACCAACAGCTCCCAGGACTGGGAGGGCTTTCTATCTTGCAGGGCCTTTACTAGAGCCTGCACATCTCCAGACATGGCTAAACATTTTATGTTCTTTAATTAAGTGAGCAATAAGTCTCCAGTGACTTTTACCAGATGTCTGAATTAATTACCTGCATATGTGTAAAAAGACTAACCTGCCTGATTTTGATGAGTGGCTGGGTGCAAGACAACACTGGTAGGAGCCCTGTCTCTTCACTTGTTCAGCTTTGAGTCAATGCTGTGGCAGGGACTAAATTTGCCTCTGCATGGCCCTAAGATGAATCAGCTGATTTTATTTTTCTTCATCACCTCCTCTTTCTTTTCTCTTCTTCCACCTTTCTTCTTAGCTTCACAGCTGCTCTTCGAGGAGCCATGTGTCGCTCTGTTGCTCCATGCTGCATAAGGAGCTGGCAGATGTAATCCTCGTTCCTTTTGCCCCATCATCTTGTTATGGGTTCCTTTTATGGTTGTTACTTCATCTAGCCTACAGAGCAGCTCTCCCATTATCTTGGTGAGACTATTTCAGTGACTGTTACACCAGTGATGTCTATCTTTACTCTTCAATTATTTTCCCTTGGGCAGGAACAGCTGTGGCAGTGAAGCCCTCTTAAAGCTCAGTTTTGTTTCTGTGCACACACTTCTATGCACACCTTACCTAGTCATACAAGCACACCAGAGCCTAGCTGTCTGCATATAGGCCTGGTGTTGGCATGTTCAAGAAAGTTGTGAAGGTATGCCTGCAGCCAGCAACTCAGGTTTTAGACAACTTATGCTGTGAAGTCTTGGTGCTGTTGGAGGCCAGGATATGCGGCAAAATCAAAGGAAAATCAAACTCTGATATCATCCAGAGGAGCAGGGAGATGGAGCACATGGAAAAAGAGAGTGTCACAATGCACTTCAGGGTACAGCCCAGGACAGTGGTTGTAAACAGGCTGAATAATATGACACCTGTATAAGAGTGCTTATTTCATATTTTAAATGACTCTTGGATAACATTACCAACTCATCAGTACAAAAGAAACTAAAAGCCACCTTCAGGAATGGTGATATATTTGTACTATCTCATGACACCAGTGTAGAGCAGAGAGCTGCAGCATGCTGGAAGCCCAGATTCCCTCCAGCTTTCCCTCAGTTCCCCTCCATCCCGCTGTTCCATGCCTTGAGGTACATTCTTTTGAGGGACAATTTAACTCGCAGTGTTTTTCTGCATGCAAAAAACACATCTGTCTCCTTGGGTCAGGACAGACCCTTGCATGTTGATGATCAGTGTGTCAAGGTTGCAGAGAGATCTTGTGTGTCAAGACAAGACAGGGAAGGATATGTCTGCCTGGCTTCAAAAGGGGTTTTGCTGTTAAAGGGAAGCGGTGACATGGGACACTTCATCCTTTGAAGGGTGCAGTACACAAGGACACAGCATCATGCAAGAGCAGGAGCACCTTTTAGCTCCTCTCAGTTCTCCCCTGTTCCCAGAACCTTTAAATCGGTTGCACATATCAATTAAGTGCAGCTCACACACCCTATGAGGCAACTAAGTGCTATTTTACTTATTTTATTACAGATGGGGAAACAAACGTGTAGAAAGACCTGCTGACACGTGGCTTCAAATCCTCTGGCAGAACACAGAGCTCGCCCGTCTTCGCTGTGTTTCTCTGGGCCACCTTCGTCCTCTGCTGCTCCCCTGGGTGAGATGGGCTCCCTCCAGCTGCACCTTCCCCCTGCAGAAGTGCCTGTCTCCAGAGCGTGCTGTAGGTCCTCCTCACGTGTAGTGTCGGTGGCTGAGCTGAGGGTGAGCCCATGAGGTCTCAGTCACTCCCACGCAGTCTGCTTTTCTCGGTCAGAGGAGCAGCACCCACTGTACAGGCAGCCTGTGTTTGGTCTGTGCCTGCCATGAGGGGGCCTGGTGAGCACCAGTGTCGCTGGTAGAGGCAGAATAATTGGTTGCACTGATTAATTCTGGGCCTAGTGGGGGTCACATATTAACAATAAACTGGAAATGCCAACTGGGATGTGTTCATTCTTGATTGATGTGGCACGATTTAATTAACCCAGGCTTATATTTGAGCACTGTCCATTAGCATCTGGTGTTAAAAACTCTCTGAACTGCCTGAGCTTAGCAGCTAGCTTAAGGAAGTCATTTGACAACTAGTCAGAAGATTTAATTGTGCCATTATGTGCCTATGTATGGTACTGAGTGCCATTTAACCATTGCCCTTACTAGCTGATTAATTACTAGGCCCAAGTGAATGAGTGTGAGAGCTCAGTACTAGGCTCTCCCTGGCTGAAGCAGAGACAATACTGTGTTCAAGATGAATGCCAACCTGTTTGTGTGGCATGCAGTGGATAAGCTGGGATCTGCAGGCAAAACCTGTTTGTTTTACTGGAGAGGCAGAAAGAATTAAGAACTGGCATGAGCCAGACAGGAGCAGTGCATGAGGTAACCCAAGAAGCTTTCCAGCTCCAGGGCTTTTTGGAGTAAGAGGCCAACACTTAAAATAGCTAATGCAAATTAATTTCAACACCAACAGACTATCCCCAGGGAGGGGGAACATTTTAAACGACATATGATGGACTCCTGTGAGCCTAGACTGCCAAGACATCTCTTTCCCATTTGCTTTCTAGTCCTGGGCTCCCAGAGTGAATGAGGTGGGTTGGTTCAGCGGGCACCACTGGAACTGAAGCTGCTGTGATGGAGATCCCACCTGGGCACTGGGGCAGAGACCCAGCGACTGTGGGCATTGCAGTGGGGCCCTCTGGTTTGCCAGCCTAAGCTGTTATTCCTGCAGGCAGTCTCACTCTCTGTGTTTCACCCATAAACAATGCATCTGTCAGAGTCTGTCAAGCCACTAGCCTCAGTCGGTCTCCTGGTGTCACCAGCTGACACCCACCATGGGGCAGAACCAGCTCCAAACATCCTTGCCAAACATGAGCAGGTCCTGCCTCAGGCACGTGGAGGAGCCCAGGCAGCTGCACAGACTGTGGGAGATGGGTGGGAGTGGGGTGCAGCACCCTGGGGCTGGGACCAGTGCACCGTGGAGGTGTAGTGATAGCCTCCCACTTTGAGGATCTGACCCAGAACCTAATGAAGAAGCACAGGCTGGAGCTGGCATGTGTATGAGGGAGGGTTAAAATTTAGCAGGTTCCTGCACAAGCAGGTACACATGCACACGTCTCTGCTGGGCTGGACACCTTCTCCCTATGTGCCTTCAACTTTCCTCCTCAGATAATGTTATCCCTCCTTTAATTTTGCTGGAAGGAAGCAGATAGCTATTTGGCAGGTCACAAGAGAGCTCAGCATCTCCCCGAACCTTCAGCAGCCCATTTCCGGCTGTGGTTTGATCAGGTTTCTATATTCATCACTGTGTTTCCTGTGGGGGCATTTCTGATAAGCCTTGCACTTCACATCCTGTGGTCTCCCCCCTCCTCTGGCACTCACAGGATGTTCGCTGCACTATGAGCAACAAGGGGCTGCTAAATTACTTGCCAAAAATGAGTAATTTCTGGGTGTTGTGGGCATCATCCCAAGGATGGGATGAGTGGAGTGAGCTGAGACACTGGCAGGCAGGGTGGACTCCAGGGGCTGGGGTCTGGAGGCTGTGCCAAGGAAGTGGCGGCTGGATATTTAAGGACCGTGCCCTACAGACTGAGGGAGGGCCCCAGGAGCAGAAGAGTTCAGCCCAAATTTTGCCCAGTCCCTCTGGGGTGTCCCTTTGACTTGTCTCTGTGGAGGCACCCTACTCCTGCTGCAATCCAGGGAGCTGAGCTGAGCTGAAGGATTCAGTCTGGACTACTAATGTGCAAAGGGAGAGGGAGAAAAGTGCAGGAAGCAGGGATATAATGCAAAGAGAAGAATTATGACCACATTTTCAGATGAACCCGATTCTCTCCTGGCAGGTCCATATATCAGTGAATTCCACTGATTTCCTTTCATTGCAATTCCAGCAATGTTATTTAACGGTGGAGCTAAAAGTCATTTCCAAGGGGAGATTTAGGGAATTGATATGATTCCCAAATTGAAGACTGGGGAAAAGCATATGACTTTCTCACTTAATTGACTTTCAGTACAATTTTTTATTTCTCATCAGTGAAAAAACATCATCTTCCTTTGAAACCTATTACATTTATGTGGGATTTCCTTGATTTCTTTCTTTTTTAATCAAAGCCCAGATTTTGCTCTGCTGTGCCAGTGTAAATCCAGGCCAGCTTCATTACTGCTCCCAGATGTGTGCTGAGTGCAGTGGCTTGTATGTCAGTGACCCGAGGCACATCTGCACCCTCCTGCAAACACTTTGCTACTTTCTTTCAGAGCCTGTAACGAGGAGTGGGTTTTACCTTTGCAAGTCACCTGGGAAGGAGTTTCCCAGATGTGGACATCAGCAGTGGGCACAGTGTTAGGCTGTGACCGGGAAAGAAACCTGGTCAGCAGTTTGGGTTGCCCTGCTCTGGAGTGAAAAGAAACTTAATAGAATGGATGTGACCAGACTTTAACACAGGCTGGTCTTAGGGAGAGAGGGAAGGACATGGGAAGGACCTGGCTCTTTTTGCTTTATGAGGCTACAAGTAGCTGCAGTTCACCATAGGTACTAGGGTTATAGGCCCATATGAGAAATGTCATGTCAGAAGTTGTAGTTCCCATTAAAAAAAAAGAGGAAAACATCATGAAACAACTCCTCCTTTGTCAGAGATGATCATGGGAAGAGTCAAACAAACAACAGCCAATTTCCAAACAAATGCAGTCTCCCAGTTTTCCAGGGTGTAACAAATAGCTGTCACACCACTCAAAATCTTGGCGCAGAGTGTTAGGGACTTAGCTGGTGCCAAATATTGTAAGCATTTGTGGAGGAGTGTACCTTGGCCGAGGGAGCCACCTCTTCGGATGGGAGCCAGGGTGCAGCCAACTCCGGCACGGGTTTAGCCACAGCCCTGCCTTGATCGTCACGTTTCCAGTCCAGGCAAACCCTCGCACCCCAAACCCCTTCAAAACCTGTGAGACAGGGCCTGGCGTGACCTTCAGGGTGGCTGTGGTGGTTTCATGCTGGGCAGCATGGGACAGTGCTGTAGGGGACAGTGCACGCAACCAGGGCATAGGCAGAGGACTGGTGCCTTGCACACGTGGGGCACAGGCACCTCACCATCCCGCCAGAACCCTGCCAGCACTCTGGGCTGGGTCCCACACGCTGGGCAGGTGTGCCCAACCTCTCCTCCCGGCTTGCCCGCAGAGCATGGATTAGTGCACAGACACCAGTAATTAGGGCCATGTGCACTGAAAACATAAACAGGCCATTTCATCAGCACCCAGCCCTCAGCCCTCGCTGCGGTCAGATGCCTGGCAAGCCGCTTGCTGAGATGCCTGGCCTCCTTCTCCCACGTTTTACAGCCTGTGGGGAGGAACCACACTATTTGTTTGCTGGCTCCAGAGGCTGGGAAGAGCTGACAGAAGGTGTCCCTTTACAGCTGCCCTGCTGTAGGTGGCTGTGAGCATCTCTGGGGTACACAACAGAGAGTGCATGGGCATGGACCTTGTACAACTGTTGGCAGCTGGCTAGGGGAGGTTTTTAAGTGTAAAGCTAAATGTCCTCCATTCAGCAAAAGGGGAGCTAGAGATGGGTCTGGGATAACCTGGACGTTGCCATGTGTCGGTAATGAGTCAAATTGCAAATTTTGCAGCCCTAAGGTGCCTTGTACCTTTAGGGGAAATAAGTGCAATCTTCCCCTTCACTACCCCTCTCAGTGCATTCTTCCTGAGAGACCACCATGCCCCGTGGGTAGGCTTGGACTTTTTTGGCTGCCCTGCACCTGAGCCAAGAGTGCCATAGCCATTGGCTAGAGGTGTTGAGACACTTAGCTGAATTTGGGATCCCAAGAGACTGCAACAAAGCGTGGTGAGAGGCAAGTAAGCCAGGGACTGGCTGCAGGTGCCAGAGGCCAGCCAGGGGCCGGAGGCCAGGCCTTTCAGGAAGCCACAGAGATGCTGCACCGGGAGCCAGAGAGACAGGCACGCAAGTGTAGCCAGGGACAGAGGAACAAGCTGTGCCTTTGGGCAGCAAAGGGAGGTGAAAGCAAGACTTGATCTGGTTGTAAGGCCAGTCCCCTGCAACATCCGTCAAGATGTGATGGCTGAGGAAGTACAGTGAGCTGGACATGGAAAATACAATTGGGATGGACATTTCAAGCCTGGAAATTTCCCTTGGGTGGTGGAAAAACGCGACACCACCATGCATAAAACGGAGCAAGTGTGCCACTATTTATACTGCCACCCAGAACTGTTCCTGTGCTTGGGATGCCATTTCTGCTTGCTGCCACTTATCTGTGTTTCTCATCTCTCCTTTTCAACTGTGGTTCAACACCGTGCTGGTCCTGGTTTTGGAAGAGGAGAGGCTCATGACAGGCACAGCACTGAGGAGGCAAACAGTGACCTGGTGGGCACAGTCATTTGAGCATTTCTGAGGTGCTTTTATTTTGGGCTGCACAAGTGTCCTGACTCATGATAGTACCTTTCCATAGACAGGAGTAATGAAAATCAGTAACAGCCTGCTGAAACCCATCAGCAGGCGAGCAAAACAAGCTGTCCCATCTGCTGTTTTTCCTTTCAGCTTCCCCAGAGGGAAACCTAACTAGCGGATAACGGCTTCACAACCCCAGACCCCCAGGCTCATCTTGTTGCTGCTGGGGGTCAAACCTCCCTGCAGAGCTCAGGCAAGGCCTCCAGGACCTTTCCAGTGGAGCTTGGATGATACTGCCTGGGACAGTCATAATTTTGTGCCTTCAAGGGAAGCCCTGGGCTGAAAAGCTTCCCTTCTTCTGGGTTTTTTCACGCGAGAGAAGCCCGAAGCATCACAGCTCCATGGCTGTGCATATGTGCATCCCAGAAACAAAAGCTCTGCAGTCAGCCCTGACAAGCCAAAAGTGGGTCAGGTGGAAATGCGGGAGACCAGTGACTCATCTTGTGGTTGACTGGGCAATTTGGGAGGAGAAAAAAGCTGCCGTCTCTAGGAAATGGAGCACGTTTCCTCTGTCCTTAATCCTAACACCTCTTCCATCAACAAAATGATAATGCTGGAGTCAGCCCTTAATGCCGAAGTGAGCTCCCTCAGGGGGAGCACCTATGGCCCAAATATGCCAGCAAGGCTGAATATCTGTTTAAGTATCTGAATAATCGCCCAACACTTGAGATGGGCATTAAATTGGTCGGGGTGGGTGGGTGGGTGTCTGGGCTTATGCAGATGCAACCCTGTACCATTCCATGCTGACCTGGAGTTTGCAGGGGCAAGGGAAGGGGGAAGGGGCCACGCTGGCTGGTGCAGTGCCAGAGAACATTTCTGCTGGTCCTGGGTAGCAAGCAGAGAGGGACACATCTTCCCTGACGTTACCTCTGTGGGCGGAAAGGGAGTGGGGGGAGAGGAGGGCACATGCAAAGCCAAGAGATTACAGCTGCTTGTTAACGATATTTGCTCATTACATCAAGCAAGCAGCGGTCATTCATGAGCCCGGCCAGCCTTCCCTGCTGGGACTTTGTGTCTCACGGCCAGTGACCACAGCAGCTACACAACCTCCCTGCCAGCACCTGCAGTCACGCCAGCAAACCTCCCGCTGAGCAATGAACAATGCAGGATGGCATAGCTTCTGGGGAAAAAAAAGGGACAAAGAGGACATTTTGCCTGCCAGGGGTTTCAGATTAAGGAGGGGATGCTGTGGGAAGGCAGGTCTGCAGCCAGCATTGCTGGGCAGTGAGGAGCCATCTGTGCTGCTCTGACGGTTAGACGAGGATGAAGAGGGTGTGTTGCAGAGCTGACCCTTGGCTGTGTGGTGGCAGGTTAAAAGCTGTCTGACATGCCTTGAGCGGATGCTGAGATGAAGCGGGGCCCCTCTGCTCCCTCCCCTCTGGCCCCGAAACCCCCTTCATTGGGGACGGCCTTCAGAGAAGGGGATGTGGCCACCACCCACTTCTTCCTTTCCAAGTGGGTAGGAAACAACACTAATGCAAGACAAGTTTTTCCTTGTCAGGGAAAAGGAAATGGGCTAATACAAAACCTATCCCTGCCGGCTAAGCGTGCCTTTGCCCCCCATGCAACAGGCACTGGCTATGCTTAAATAGGTATGTGCCCCAAAACAGCACTGAAATGGTAAGACTGGGACAAAAAGTCATGTGTACAGTTAAAACCACTGGTTCATCCCAGTCCCTTTCCCCATGAGACCCTGACACAATGGACACATTCACACCAGTGCTTGCTGTATGCCCTGGTTGCACTTTGCAGTGGAGGAAGGATGTTTTGTGCACATGGTTTTGGTGTTTCAAAGTTCTTTACAGTCCCTAGTGCTTTGGCATTTTTCTTCCAACAGGCTCAGT